>JAYESA010000013.1:63232007-63832007 GCA_036927795.1 Iris macrosiphon
TGTTGGGTCTTGGATTCACTTATACTAGTCGGGGCGGGAAAATACTCGAGTAGACATGTAAATATTCCCAACTAGAATCACTGGAATTACCCCCTCTGGTCTAATATGGAATGATAGCAGCCGCACACCCAGTGTGCGGTGAGCCGTACTTACCCCTAGCCGTTTACATGTCGAAATAGGTATTTCAAAGATACGAGTTCATTCTTTCTAGTCTGGACTCTCTTGCATTTCTTGCTGGTCTCACTTATACTTCTGGACTTGACTCATTATATTTACTCTTGTTGGACTCACTTCACGTTATTGTGCACATACTTGCTCTTAGTTTAGATTTCTTGTATCCTGCAGTCATTACTATCTTGCTTCTGATTTTCATGAATCTTTACCTTTATGCACCAGTGATACATATATATTTTCTTGTTTCATACTTTATTTCCTTCACCTTGCTACTTGCTACAACTATTTTATAGTTTTTATCATTTAACTGGAACTGCTGTTAGAGGTGTACTTATTCTAATCTGGACTAGATATATTTTTTAGAGGATCCGGAGGATTGGTGTTCGACGTTTTATGGACCTCGGCATGTTGATGGTGCACACAGGGACCCCCTAGTTCAGGAGTAATTTTCGGTTGGTAGCCGGGATCACTAGGACCTCAGTGTATTTATTAGCTTTTGGTACCGAATTTGTCCCCAATTTTGGATTAAGACCTTGTATTATATATGATTCTGGATATTGTTGTATTATTATTATTGTGGTAGTTTTAGTGGTTGTTGTTTAGACTCTGTAGTCGTTAGACCTTCTTGTTATCTTATCATGCTTAGATTTGTGATTGAGTACTTGTGTTATCATTATCATATTGCTCCTCTGTTTGGAGTTGAGATCTTGATAGGAACTTATATTGATTGTGTCAGATTGTTAGCTAGATAGTAGACCTAGACAGCGTTCTATCGTCAATGTTGCGGGGTAGGTTGGACGTTCCCATGACTCATGTCCAATTTTTTTGGTACGGGTCGTGACACCATGATACCCCACAAGTCTGAAGAATAGACCTGCATGGGATACCAATAAACCCTTGTCATACCCTAGTACAGGAATACGAAGACGGACATGGCCAGCTAGCCCGTACAAGGTGTTATACGTTGTACGGCGATCTCGGCTGTATAAGACAAGGGGTGCATGCTAAAATCAAGTCTCATATGGTCAAGAAATTATATGTCTCAATCATTCAAACAAGAAACAGTAAGCATAAAACATATATGATAAAGCAATAAGGCTTCCCAAATACTTTCTCAAAATATTTTAGAGACCAACTATGCAAAATAAGAAGCTGAAAGAGTAACAAAAGTATATGATAGTGGTCAGCTGTAGTCTGATTTAACACAATCATGTAAGGAGACTAATGTCCAGACGAGCCGGCTAACAGGTGCAGATGGCTAAATTCCTAAAAGAAATAAATGTTCAATGATGATCAGGGAAGAAAAAAATCTACTCGTTATCCCCTGCGACTATATTCCTGGTATGCGCCATGAGTTGGGGGAAGGTACGTTGGATCCTAGGGTACTGGCTTGAAAATTTGCCATACAAAACCAGTAGGATTAGACCCAAATAGCAAGTACCACAAAGGAAGCAAGAAATAGAGAAACAAAAATTCAAGAAATAATTATATAATAATACATAAGTTCAGTGTCGTAAATTAGGCCTATTACATATCCTAGCGCAAAATTCCAACCCTAAAACTAAATAAGAATAATGGTTGAACCATCGCACTATGATAGCCCATTTCCCTAGGCTACTAACTGAATAATACAATCACAACCAAGTCTATTTTCTTATATCGGTCAATCACTTGTATGACTTACTATTTGTGGAGTCTGAGGTTATCTTAGAAATAATGTATAATAGGTATCCTTAAATCTCGTCAGTGCCGAACATGATCTAACTGAATCAATAGATGAATAAAATAGGTATTCACGAGATGTACCAGTTTTCTATAGGACCACTGTGCTAAAAATACAGTATTAGCGGTTCCAATATTCTTATAGTAAAACAGTGGCTCGACATAATAATATTTTATATACTGCACTCCACTAAGGCAGATGATATACAGTATCTGTGGTGGCCAGCCCATATCGCACTTAGAATGAATCTCTGTGGGAAGGTTCAATGTCATGATCTCGGGATACTGTTCCCTCCAATGTTACTACCACTTTTAGTAACCTAGTTAGCCCTAGGTTGTGCTCAAAATCCCAAGGCGTGGTCACATGAGAATTTTCCTCAAGATGTCGTACAAAGTACGGGCGCGCTAGATACGAATCCATGGAAGTCAAATATGGATTCACCCAAGCGTATATGC
This sequence comes from Iris macrosiphon, assembly GCA_036927795.1. Classification (NCBI taxonomy): domain Eukaryota; kingdom Viridiplantae; phylum Streptophyta; class Magnoliopsida; order Asparagales; family Iridaceae; genus Iris; species Iris macrosiphon. The sequence goes on from JAYESA010000013.1 coordinate 63,234,360, forward strand.
AATATTAAGACAATTAATATCCTAACCACGCTTTAGCAGTTGACTCGCTTATTATGCCCATGCTGGGAAAATAGTATATATTTATAACATTATACACTCAAAAATTTGGAGGCATTATCGATGCACAACTCAAATATAATCACTTAACACGTGACATGATGCGTCATACCTCGGCGCATATTAAATCATGGAAAAATATCAGGAATTAGTGGTATCAGCACGGATACAGTATTTGTGTCCAATTATTAATTATACATTGGGTCACAAAAGAATAAAAAAATATTCACTCAAAACAAGCAAGGCTTCATGGGTCTCTAAGTCGCATGGGAAGTCCAGGCCGCATATGACTCTAGGCCGCATATGAAGTCAGGGCCGCATGACAAGTCCTGGCCACATATGAAGTCAGGCCGCATGAACCATATGGCCACATATGGAGTCTGGGCCGCATGCTCAGGGTTAAAGTCTATTCCTTGGGACAAGTGTTAAAGTGACGAGAATAAATAAAGTGTCAGTGATATGACACAAAGTGATTGATGTGAAAATCCATAAAGTATGTCAGGAAGAAAAGACAAAACCATATAAAAATATACCGAAGTTTCAGAGTTATGCGTCCAAGAGAAAATGGTTGCATGCTATGCTTGCCGAATATGTCGGCTTGCCACATATGCCTACTTGTCGCATATACCTACTTGCCGCATATGGGTCGGCTGTATGCTTCTCTTTTAGACTTAGCAAAATTCTTATTCGTTAAGCGAGTGAACACATAATAACGATAATCTCCAGAACACTTGTGTGATGGCAGCCATGCGTTCAATAAGACGGACGCGTGCTAGTCAGCATGCGGCGAAAGCTCAGGCCGCATAGCACTCTCAGCCGCATAACTCGTTGGCCGCATGAAGACTTCGTCTTCTCTAAACAGCAGGTTCGGCTATGACGAAAGCTCCAAAAATTAAAATTTTATTTTGTCCATAAAATTCTTATTTTAAGTCCAAATCGAGTGAAGCAATAGCCAAAATGCTTAAAATTCAAAGCTCTATCATGTAGCAAAAATTAGTTTCCAAAAATACATGTTTAGAAATTCAAAACTAAAAAACTCATGAAATTCATAAAATCCTAAGCTAGAAATATAGATCTACTCAAAACCACCCATCAAAATAGAAAACTCCAAGTTCTAAGAGTACATAGAAATACATAAAAATATAATAAAACAATAATATGGAGGATTTCTCTATTTCTTATGCAAGATGTACTTACTTTGGAAAGAGAAGATAAAACACAAGAGAGAAAAAGAGAATGAAGTAATGAAGAGAGAGAAGAAAAAGGTTGGGTTATATATGGTAGGGTTGAGGGTTGAACCAAGGGTTCTCATGACTTGAACCAACCCACAAAATAAACCATGAACCAGGTTAAACCAAAAAATGGGTCTAGTCTCCATGCACATGCAACCATGCTAAAATAAAATATGTTCCAAATACATATATCGGTAACGGGAAGTGACACGTATGTACATCTAATTTCTTATGTGTATTTTATCTTACGATACAGAATTTTCCACACCCACCAAGCAATGGATCATTACTTGGCTGATCGTACGTGGATGTACAGGCGACAACACGAGAGCAGGATTGGTCTGAGTGACCATTTTAAGGCAGGCATTGAAGTATTTCTTAAGTATGCCATGAGCAAACCTGATTACATAGATGGTCCAAAAATTAAGTGTCCATATGCTTATTGTCGTAATAGAAGTTACGAAGAAGTGGTTATTATGATGAAGCATCTGACCCTTAAGGGTTTTGTACGTGATTACAACCTGTGGGCATCGCAAGATAAACTTTATGCGAAAAGGCGGTCTGCTTTTGTTGTGGATATTGCTACGGATATTGCCATCAAAGATGATGTAGACTGTAAACCCTCTCAATTTATTCTGTAGATAGTTAGAGTGGGCCAGGAGAAATTTTGAAGGAAGATATTGAGGTTTAGAGTAGAGGATTTTTTACCTAGAATTTTAATCCAAATAATTAAAACATTGAGACGCCCTATCTTTGTCTATTTATTCGGGGCCCATTATCAGCCCATAAATTTCGTACAAATATTGTACACTCGACTCGACTCGCCAAATTAGGCACTGGACTTTTCTGACCGTTAAAATCAACTTTTGTGTGCTCTAAATTAATTGTGCAATATTTTGAAAATCGTAACCCATATTTAATTCTGTGTCGGACACCTGTGTCGTTACCCTCGATTTTAGGGTACCAACTTAATCCGTTGAGCCGGACCAACTGAAGGGTCCAAGACCGACTCCAAGCCCTCACCATTTTTGGCCTTTGCGTCATTTCCGGATTTTGACCCCGCGGGCCCCAATTAAATTAAATTCGCGGGACGCGTTCTCTTTAATTAAATCGGAATTTACCAACTTTGTGAATTCTATTTTAATACTAAATAATCCCAATGCCCTTCAAATTAGACCCGCGCCTAACGCGCAACACCCCCTCACCATGACAATTTTAAATATATTTTTCTCCACAATTTTTGCGTCATTTCATGTGTTCATACAAATTTCCGAATTTACGGGGGCTTATTTGCAATTAACAAATTGTTGGCAACACCTCATTGGTCATGATTATTTGTAGGGTCCCAAAATGGGGTCCCAATCCCAATTCCCTTATGAAGAAATCCCACCCCTATTCAGATTTCATCACAACCATTCATTCTACCTAGGAGAATCACCACCACACATTCTAACCTACACATCCCCCTATAAAGTAACATATTCCCCCCACCCACAACCATTCATTCTACTTAAGAGTTACTATACATTCATATTTTTGGAATTAGAATGCATGAGTTCTGAAGTTTATTACATCTTAAATATGTGTAGTTGATGGTACCATGCTAAGATTGAATACTCGTGGGTTAAATATAGACTGATTGAGGTTATAAAGTATGGACAATCGATGGTTGGAAAGGTTAAATATAATGAGATTGGGGTCTAAATACCATATGAGATTTTTAGGGTTTATACATGGTATATGCATAGAGGATTGTATATAGGAGGATTTAATAATAATAAATTATTGGAGGAAGAAATATGTCAACGTACATGGAAATGACTGTGAAGACCAGGGTGAAATTTGAGGACTTGATCATGACTAGAACTACTGAACATCGTGGTGAGATATAAGTTCGAGGATTGTTGATGATATTATATAGGTGATTAATCTGAATTGACCAACGTACCGTTAGTCGTAGCTGAGATTGCGTCTAGAAGTAGATGTGTGTAGCACACTTGCCTGTCCTAAGTGATTTATTAATTCTTGTTTGTATCTCTTCACTAGGTATTGCGAGACCTGAGGACTTAGACGCGGTACCCGATCCCCGTCATCAGCAACCGCACGCAGGCAAGTGTACCTTGCCACCCTGTATTTTAGTTTACAAATATTTATTGTTTCGTATGTACATTGTGCACGTAGTTATATTGACGTTCGGTACTTCGCGTCCGGTTCATAACCGGGTGAAGACGTACGTCGTAGCATCCTAGGAAGATTGTCGGATGATTCGTAGTATCTCGATATACGTACCTGAGTTTATCGATACCCCAGGACACACTCATACACTATGATCATGCCAGATTCCTGTATTCTGATACTGACATCATGACCAGAGACTGGGTCGACCTTAGGGTCACGTCTGTTGAGTTATTTTTCCTTGTGTCGAGACTGTAGTTAGAGGTTCAGGTTCAACGCACAATCGTTGACCGCTTGGGAAGGAGAAGATAGTTACTAGACATTTGGGCTACTCTACACGCGCTTATATATGTATATGTAGTGATCCTGTTTCATAGTGTAGTGATCCTATTTCATAGTGTAGTGGTAACACCCGTGTGTCTCTGTGCTCGAAGCTACGGTACGACCCGTGTGTCTCTGTGTTCGGAGCTGCAATTTTATTTTGGACAGCCCACGCGTCGAACATTGTCTTTAAACTGTGTCACACTAGTTGGTTATGATAGAGTACCATGTCGTGCACTTTTACTTTCTATTTACTTGGCATGCTATATTTTTGTACCTTGTTACGTCCCTCTGAGGACCTGGTTCCCTACCAGTTTTGCAGCATAGATGATTACGGAGCATTTGGAGATACTGATGGAGTGGCATATCTTGCGAGCATGGTACCAGGTACTCACATTATATCTACCGACATTATGGTTATTTTACATTGATTATTCATCTGCTGTTTTAGCCTAGCTTTGTAGACTCATACTTCTTCTCGAGTCTATTCGAGTTAGTGTGTTATTGGGCGGCCGACCTTAGCACATATAGCTCTTTCTTGTTGACTGATGTACATTGTGGATTGAGACATAGAGGTTTACATATATAGAAAATTCTAGATAGTGCCCTTTATATTACAGCTTATACGTATTCGAGTCAGACCAGAGTCTGGTCGAATGTGTAGCTGGCGTGTCACGTAATCCTGGTCCTACGTATTTTGGGACTGGGCCGTGACATAGACTATGTTGAATATGGAGACTACAACTTGGCATGATATATGGTGTATGATGCGGTAGGGACTAATTTTAATCCGGAGGATCCGAATTCCGATGCAAAGGAGTTCTATGATATATTTAAGGATGCAGATACTCATATATATCCTGGTTGTGAGTCTCATTCAGTATTATCGGTAGTGATGCTCTTGTAGAACATAAAATTTAATTTCAACTTACCGTAAGCTTGCTATGATCGGATCGCACAATTAGTCAAAGATGTGTTACCGAAAGAATCGAAAGAGCTTCCTAAAAACTTCTACAAATCAAGGATGATGGTCCAATATCTCAAAATAGAGTACGAAAAGATAGATTATTGTCGCAACAGATACTGTAAACCCCCTGATTCTTTCAAGATTTTTTAAACTGGATTTTTCGGAATTCTCTGGGATTTTTCAAAATTTTTGCTAATTAAAAATAAGGTGATTTTAGCATTAAATAAAATTAAATATTTTTAAAATATATTAAAATATTATGAAAATAATATTTTATGGTGTAAAATGAAAAACTGGACTTAGAAAAAAATTTCTGGAAATTTTTGGGCCCCGGACCTATTTTTATTCACCTCAAAACTATTTATCTAATTACTTATCTATTATTTATTTATTTAATTTATTAACCCAAACCCCGGCCCAAACCGGCCCAGCCCAATCGGACCCAGCCCAAAACTGGCCCACCCGTGGCTAGCGGGTCGGGTCGGTCAGACCCGAACCCGCCGACCCGCGACCCGTCTCTCTTCCCCAGCGTCCCCCACGAACCCGGTCGCCCGCCTCGCCCGGAGCCCTCCGCCTTTCCCGGCCACCATCGGCCTCTCCCTTCCCCTATATATTCCCTTCCTCCCCCAATCGAGCTCCCCAACCGAACCCTAGACTCCGGCCGCGTCCCCCTCCGCTAGACTCCGACCGCCGCTCGGCCCCATGACCACCCGCCGCCTCCTTCCACCTCACCTCGCCGCCGGCCGCCATCTCCTCCCCCATTTTTCTCCTCTTTTCCCCCCGACAGCACCCTCTTCTCTGGCCCGCCTTCGCCGCCCCTGAACCCCCGCCGCTCCGCCCGCCGAGTCCCCTCCAGATGCAGCAGCAACTCCGGCCATCCCCACCGGAACACTAGCACCCTCCCCGCTGCGCCGCCAGCACCGTCCCTCAAGCCGCCCAGCCGCCGACCCCGATCCCCCTTCCTCTCCTTCCTCTTTTTCCTCCTCTTTCTCCACCGACGACCGGATCACTCCCACGGCCGTAGTCAACCCCGACCAGGCGAACCCTTCTCCACGTGCTTGTTCACTGCTCGGCAACTGCCGAGACCACGTACGCCACCCCGAGTTGTACTCGGCGCCTCGAACAACTCCTCCGGCGCTCAGTTATCCCACTGTCAGTGCCCCGACGAGGCTGACCGCACAGCTGCACCCTCCAATACCGGCACCACAACTGCATCCCGGAACTGACGACCACACCCAACCAAAATGCCATCAACAGCTAGTTTTGGGGCTACATTTCGTACCGGCACAATCGTGACCGTTACGTCAACTCCAAATAATTTCGAGGCAAATACCTGCACTTCAAGTTTATTCTTTATATTATGATAATTAGTTCCTTGCTCTACTAGCACCATTGGATGATTACACTTAGTGTTAGAATTTGGATTTTATGTCTCGATTTTTGTGTCGGGAGGGAGGATACTAGGAGGCATGTGATCTACCCTTCCCACTATGTCATGACTGCTAGCTGTTGAGTACACGACTGTACCATCAGCCTTATACTCGATTGTTCCTGACTGCTAGCCATCTATGACGTGCCTTATTCGCCTTATAACCCCTTACATGCCAACTATGTATTCTAAATACATAATTTTACACACATAGTTTCTTTGTCTTGTTGCAGTTCCATTTTCTTGTCTCATTATCTTCCTATTTTACTCATATCCCTGATTTATAGCAATTAACCCTTAGTTAATTTTACTACTTATTATGTATAATTTTTATCGTGATACTTAGTCAGTTTTTACTACTTGTCATAATTATTTAGTTTAAGCTTTGTTGTGTATTGGTACTTTGCTCCTTTCCTGACTGGATCCGTTGACATTTAGGCGATGATGAGGACTATGTCCCTACCTTTTATGGCCCATATGACATAGCAGATGATACTATTAAGGAGCCTGTTCCTACTCAGGAGACTACCTTTGAGGAGTAGTTAGCCAGTTAGCTAGTATTTTTCTTTCACCATAGTACTCGGGTTTGTCCCCGATTTATCTTCTGGTTCTGTATTTAAACTATGGATTGTTGGATGTCACAAAATTTTGTCTTATCAAATCTTAACATCCCTATTTCATGTTCTTATCTTTGCCTATTTAATTATTGTGAATGAGCTAGATTTTAAATTACCTGTTAACATGATCTAGACAGCGTACTACCGCCGACACTGCGGTATAGTCTGGACGTAATCGCGAACCGGTACCTGAATATCTGGGTGCGGGTCATGACACGTTTTTATGGTGGCCCATGCAGGTCTGAGTGTAATATCCTAGGACAGAGTATGAAATAAGATTGAGGATTTTAAGAAAAGCTCATTCACAGAATAGGATCTTTTATTTCAAATCTTGACATCATTCCTTAGTAAATTTTCCCTATCACCTTGATTTCCAAAGTAATTTATTCTAATCCTACTATCCCTTAACCTATCAGAATGGTTCAGACACGGAATACCGTAGGAGGCACATCCGAACCCGTCGAGCAGACTGTGCCTGAAACCTTTGCGCTCCCTCTGCCTCCAACTACTCCGACAGTTACTATGGATGGAGCGCAGCTACTCGGAGTATTCCAGGGACTTATAGAATCCCAGAGGGAACAGACTGCCCTCCTACGAACTAGCCTTTCAGATGCTCTTCGATCCCAGGAGGCACCACAAAAGAGGCCAGGAAATGCCAAGGACTTCAAGAACCTTGGACCCATGGAATTCTATGGGACTGAAGGTAGTCTCTATGCCGATGAATGGATAGAGAATGTGGAGCGACTCCTGAAAACTGCTCGGGTCCCTGATGATCTTAAGGTAGAATCTGCAAGCCTACAACTATTCGACATAGCTCAGACTTGGTTTAGAGATGAACCTCAGTTATCTGCTCCTGAGCTCACTTGGGAGGATTTCAAGAGGCTGTTCAAGAAGAAGTTCAATCCCGAATTGGCTCGAGAAGCTCTCGAAAGTCATCGAGAGGCTGGAACAAGGTAATCTTTCTGTTGATGAGTACACTGCTGAATTTAGCAGACTGAGCCACTTTGCAGAATATATGGTTCGTACCCCTGAAGATAGAGCCCGTAGATTTAAGAAAGGGTTGTCTCCTGATATTCGCCTTGCTGTCACCACTAGCCGAGCTCGTACATACGAAGAAATCTTGAGCGTGGCACAAGGTGTTGAAAGAGACATGGGACCTAGACTAAAGCGGGAAAGAGATGCTGGAAGTATGGGACCCCACAAATGCCCATTCCAACAACAACTACAGCAGAGGGCCCCGCAACAAACCCAACGTCCTCTCCATCGAACCACAACACCCCAACAACAAACTCAAGGACAGAACCAACAAGCTCCCACTTGTGGCTATTATCAAAAATAAGGTCACACTTGGCAAGTTTGTAGAAAGAGGCTAGGTGTCTGTCTATATTGCGGATCAGCAGCACATCAAATGAAGGACTGTCCTGCTGCTCAGGGACGCGCAGCTGCACAAAAAGTTTCAGTTCAGGCCAGGCCCCCAGCAGCGCAGCAGAGAGGACCCACACTCCCAACTCAACAATAACGCTTTGCTCAGCACCAGCATCAGCAACAGAGGGGTGCACCTCAATAAGGCCGTGCTTTTACAATGACTCTAGAGAAAGCTAAAGCCACAGCAGATGTGATAACAGGTTCTGTACTTATAAATTCAGTACCATCCATTACTTTATTTGATTCTGGAGCGTCACATTCATTCATGTCCGTAGATTTTCTTATGAAACATAGCTTAGTCACAGAACCTCTTAGGAATTGTTATAAGATCATTACCGGTAGAGGAATTATCCCGGTTAGTGATGCATGTAACAATTGTCCTATCACACTATGTGGGAGAGAATTATATGCTAGGCTACTCGTAATGCCAATTCCCAGTTTTGACATTATCCTGGGTATGGATTGGTTGAGTCAGCATCATGCCACTATAGATTGTCACAGGGGTAGTGTAATCTTCAGGCCCCCTGACAAGCCAGAATTTGAATTCACTAGAGGTTCTAGAGAATTGGGTAGTAACCAAATTTGTGGAGCCCTAGTATCAGAAGAATTGCCACTACCTATCATTTTTGAATATCTTGATGTCTTCCCTGAGGATCTCCCAGGATTACCCCCAGACCGAGAAGTTGAATTCTCTATTAACTTAGTGCCAGGTGCAGCTCCAGTATCTCAAAATCCATATAGAATCAACAAGAAGGAGAATGTAGAATTAAATGAGCAGATAAAAGAGTTAGAAGACAAATGCTTCATTAGGTCTAGTGTTTCGCCCTGGGGAGCTCCAGTATTATTTGTGCCAAAGAAGGATGGAACATCTCGAATGTGTATTGATTATAGGGCTTTGAATGCTTTAACAATCAAGAATAAGTATCCCCTACCAAGGATAGATGATTTATTTGATCAATTAAGTGGAGCTCGGGTATTTTCGAAGATTGACTTAAGGTCTGGTTACCATCAAGTAAGGGTGAGGAAGGAAGACATCCCTAAAACTGCTTTCAATACCCGGAATAGACACTACGAATTCTTAGTGATGCCGTTCGGGTTGACTAATACACCAGCAGTATTTATGAATTTAATGAACAGAGTCTTCCAACAATATCTAGACAAATTTGTGGTAGTTTTTATTGATGATATTTTGATTTATTCCAAGACTCCAGAAGAACATGAAGAACACTTGAGGCTAGTATTGGAGACATTAAGGAAGAAAAAACTTTATGGAAAACTATCAAAATGTGCATTCTTCCTAGACAAAGTTGAATTTTTGGGATATGTTGTAACTGGAGATGGCATAGCAGTAGATCCTAAGAAGATAGCAGCAGTAGAATCATGGCCCACTCCAGACTCTGTACCAGAAATTAGAAGTTTTTTGGGACTAGCTGGCTATTATCGGAAGTTTGTGAAGGACTTTGCTAGAATTGCTGAACCAATGACAAAATTAACAAGGAAGAATGAAGAATTTATATGGACTGATGAATGTCAACATGCTTTTGAAGAATTAAAAAAAAGCTGACTACTGCCCCTATTCTGACCTTACCATCTGGAACCGGAGGATTCGCTATATACAGTGATGCTTCTGGAAAAGGTCTAGGTTGTGTATTGGAGCAGAACAAAAAAGTAATAGCATACGCTTCTAGACAGCTTCGATCTCATGAAAAAACTATCCAACTCATGACTTAGAATTAGCAGCTATCATCTTTGCTCTTAAGCTATGGAAGCATTATCTTTATGGAGAAAGGGTAGAAATCTTTACAGATCACAAAAGTCTAAAATATATCTTTACTCAAAAAGAGCTGAACATGAGGCAAAGAAGGTGGCTGGAGTTAATGAAGGATTTTGACATCACCCTTCAATATCATCCGGGGAAGGCCAACGTAGTTGCTGATGCTCTAAGCAGATATCCTATGGCAATGCACTTGACGATGGACCGACACTTGCTTGAGGACTTGGAAAGTTTGGGAATTGAGGTAATTATTCCAGGAATAGAAGGTCAGATGATGAATTTGAAGATCCAATCTACCTTAATGGATAAGATTAAGGAGACTCAGTTTCAAGACGAAGGCCTACGAAGCATTCGAGGCCAAGTGCAAGCTGGATTATTGGAGGAATTCAAAATTCATGAAGATGGATCACTAAGACATGGAGATAGATTATGTGTACCTCAAGGAGAGATAAGAGAAGAAATTATGCAAGAGGCACACAGATCACAATACTCTATACATCTAGGAGCCAACAAAATGTACAAAGACCTAAGGATGAATGTTTGGTGGTATGGCATGAAAAGAGAAGTAGCCAAGTTCGTATCTCGTTGCTTAGTGTGCCAATAAGTCAAGGCTGAAAGACAAAGACCTGGGGGATTGCTTCAACCACTACCCATTCCGGAGTGGAAGTGGGAACATATTACTATGGATTTTATTTCTGGGCTTCCAAGGACACCTAGTGGGAAGGATGCTATTTGGGTGATAGTGGATAGGCTGACCAAGTCTGCACATTTTCTACCCTTCAAAGTAGGCCTACCTACGAAAAAGTTGGCAGACTTATATATTCGACAGATTGTTAAATTGTATGGAGTTCCAGTAAGTATTGTCTCCGACCGAGATTCAAGATTTACCTCTCACTTCTGAAGGAGCTTACAAGCTAGCTTGGGGACTCAACTTAAATTCAGTATAGCTTATCATCCCCAAACCGATGGACAATCTGAACGTACAATTCAGACACTTAAAGATATGCTCCGTACATGCGTTCTGGATTTTGGAGGATCGTGGGAAGATTATCTATATCTTGTGGAGTTCTCTTATAATAACAGTTACCAAGCAAGTATTGAAATAACTCCATTTGAGGCTTTATATGGACGAAGATGTCGTACCCCACTATCATGGGATGATGTAGGAGAAAGAGCTTTACTGGGACCAGAGATGGTGGTCGATTCAACCGAGAAGGTAAAACAAATAAGGGAAAGACTTCGTGTGGCTCAAGACAGGCAACGACATTGGGCAAATAGCCATTGAAGACCATTGGAATTTGAGGTAATCAATTTATGAAATTCAAGTTAATTTGACATTATGATTATGGAACTAAGACTTGATTATGATTTTATTAAAGGTTGGAGAATTAGTATTCTTGAAGATTTCTCCGACACGTGGCACCATTAGGTTCAGAAGGAGTGTAAAACTCAGCCCAAGATTTATTGGACCGTTTGGCGTACAGGAGAGAATCGGAGAAGTGGCATACCGTCTGGCCTTGCCACCCACTCTAGATGGGGTCCATAACGTATTCCACGTATCGCAACTGAGAAAATACGTGTCAGATCCAAGTTATATTTTGGATCATTCAGAGCTCGAAGTGGGCCCAAGCTTGACTTACCAAGAGCAACCTGTGGGGATACTGGACCGAACGGAGAAAGTTCTAAGGAATCAAGTTATTCCCCTTGTTCGTATAGCTTGGAGGCATCATTCTCCCGGCGAATCCACCTGGGAGCGAGAAGACGAGATTAGGGAGCGCTACCCCTATCTTTTTGAACCTTGAGGTATATTTTAACTCTCGATCCTTCTTTTCGTGCCATTGTTAATTTTTAAATTTCGAGGACAAAATTTTTATAAGTTGGGTAGATTGTAAACCCCCTGATTCTTTCAAGATTTTTCAAACTGGATTTTTCAGAATTCTCTGGGATTTTTCAGAATTTTTGCTAATTAAAAACAAGGTGATTTTGGCATTAAATAAAATTAAATGTTTTTAAAATATATTAAAATATTATGAAAATAATATTTTATGGTGTAAAATGAAAAACTGGACTTAGGAAAATTTTTCTGGAAATATTTGGGCCCCGGACCTATTTTTATTCACCTCAAAACTATTTATTTAATTACTTATCTATTATTTATTTATTTATTTAATTTATTAACCCAAACCCCGGCCCAAACCGGCCCAGCCCAATCGGACCCAGCCCAAAATCGGCCCACCCATGGCTAGCGGGTCGGGTCGGGTCGGTCAGACCCGAACCCGTCGACCCGCGACCCGTCTCTCTTCCCCAGCGTCCCCCACGAACTCGGTCGCCCCACGTCCGCCGCACCACGCCGGCCACGCGCCCCGCCCGCTCCGCGCGGCCCCGCGGCCACGTCGCCCGCCTCGCCCGGAGCCCTCCGCCTTTTCCGGCCACCATCGGCCTCTCCCTTCCCTTATATATTCCCTTCCTCCCCCAATCGAGCTCCCCAATCGAACCCTAGACTCCGGCCGCGTCCCCCTCCCTAGACTCCGACCGCCGCTCGGCCCCACGACCACCCGCCGCCTCCTCCCACCTCACCTCGCCGCCGGCCGCCATCTCCTCCCCCATTTTTCTCCTCTTTCCCCCCCCCGACAGCACCCTCTTCTCTGGCCCTCCAGACGAAGCAGCAACTCCGGCCATCCCCACCAGAACCCTAGCACCCTCTCCGCTGCGCCGCCAGCGCCGCCCCTCAAGCCGCCCAGCCGCCGCCGACCCCGATCCCCCTTCATCTCCTTTCTCTTTTTCCTCCTCTTTCTCCACCGACGACCGGATCACTCCCACCGCCGTAGTCAACCCCGACCAGGCGAACCCTTCTCCACGTGCTTGTTCACTGCTCGGCAACTGCCGAGACCACGTACGCCATCTCGAGTTGTACTCGGCGCCTCAAACAACTCATTCGGCGATCAGTTGTCCCACTATCAGCGCCCCGACGAGGCTGACCGCGCAGCTGCACCCTCCAATACCGGCACCACAAATGCATCCCGGAACTGACGACCACACCCAACCAAAACGCCATCAACAGCTAGTTTTGGGGCTACATTTCGTACCGGCACAATCGTGACCGTTACGTCAACTACAAATTATTTCGAGGCAAATACCTGCACTTCAAGTTTATTCTTTATATTATGATAATTAGTTCCTTGCTCTACTAGCACCATTGGATGATTACACTTAGTATTAGAATTTAGATTTTATGTCTCGATTTTTGTGTCGGGAGGGAGGATACTAGGAGGCATATGGTCTACCCTTTCCACCATGTCATGACTGCTAGCTGTTGAGTACGCGACTGTACCATCAGCCTTATACTCGATTGATCCTGACTGCTAGCCGTCTATGACGTGCCTTATTAGCCTTATAACCCCCTACATGCCAACTATGTATTCTAAATACACAATTTCACACACATAGTTTCTTTGTCTTGTTACAGTTCCATTTTTTTGTCTCATTATCTTCCTGTTTTACTCATATCCCTGATTTATAGCAATTAACCCTTAGTTAATTTTACTACTTATTATGTATAATTTTTATCGTGATACTTAGTCAGTTTTTACTACTTATCATAATTATTTAGTTTAAGCTTTGTTGTGTATTGGTACTTTGCTCCTTTCCTGACTGGATCCGTTGACATTTAGGCGATGATGAGGACTATGCCCCTACCTTTTATAGCCCATATGACGTAGCAGATGATACTATTGAGGAGCATGTTCCTACTCAGGAGACTACCTTTGAGGAGTAGTTAGCCAGTTAGCTAGTATTTTTCTTTCAGCATAGTACTCGGGTTTGTCCCCGATTTATCTTCTGGTTCTGTATTTAAACTATGGATTGTTGGATGTCACAAAATTTTGTCTTATCAAATCTTAACATCCCTATTTCCTGTTCTTATCTTTGCCTATTTAATTATTATGAATGAGCTAGATTTTAAATTACCTGTGAACATGATCTAGACAGCGTACTACCGCCGACACTGCGGCGTAGGCTGGACGTAATCGCGAACCGGTACCTGAATATCTGGGTGCGGGTCGTGATAGATACATGTTGTTCTATAAAGAGAATGAGGACAAAGAAAGATGTAGTTTCTGCCACGCGTCGTTACAAGCCAGTTCGAAAAAAAAGAAAAGTCAAGTAGAATAAAATGAAATCCATACAAGTATATGCATTACGTGTCGATCAAGAAATGCTTACAGAGGATGTATATGTCCCTTAATACAGCAGAACACATGATGTGGCATAACGAGGAACGTACAAAAGATGATGGTGAATTGTCACATCCTTTCGATGGAGAGACATGGAAGCATTTTAATCGGTGTTATCCGAATTTTGTTGCAGAGCCAAGAAATATCCGATTGGCACTATGTTCTGATGGCTTAGCTCCTTTCAGACAGTCAAGATCTCAATTCTCCTTTTGGTCGATGATTCTCACCCCTTACAATCTACCACCATGGATGTGTATGAAGACTCCTTGTATGTTCTTAACAGTAATCATACCCGGTCCCAGAAATCTAATAAAGAATATCGATATATATTTGCAGTCATTGGTGGATAAACTGAAACAGCTATGGGAGTTGGGCTTCACGACCTACGATATTTTAAAAAAACAGAAATTTCAAATGAGAGCTTCACTTATGTGGACTATCAATAATTTTTCTGCATATAGTATGTTATCGGGATGGAGTACCCAAGGCACTAAGTCTTTTCCGAAATGTATAAGAAAGAGTAAGGAGTTACGTCTTAAAAATGGAAGAAAAGCCTCATTCTTTGACTGTCACCGTCAATTTCTACCCGCGTCACATCCTTGGAGAAAGAACAAGGGGGCATTTAGAGTCGAAAAGCAAGAACTTTTTCATCCACCTACCAAATTATCGGGATACGATATTTGGGAAGATATGAATGATTTATCGACCGTGATAGAAGATCCAATATCAAACAATCGTGTTAAGGGATTTGGACATATATATAATTGGACCAAGCGAAGTATCTTCTGGGACTTACCTTATTGGAGAGATAATCTTATAAGGCATAATCTTAATGTCATGCATATTTAAAAGAATTTATTCAATAATGTCTTTAATACAATTGATATTAAAGGAGAGACGAAGGACAATCCCAAAGCAAGACAAGACATGGCCGAGATATGCAAGCATCCTCAGTTAAACTTAATACAAAGAGGAGCTAGTGGACCTGTGAAGCCAATAGCGACATTCACATTAAGCAGGAAAGATAAATTAATATTATACAACTGGATATCCAGTTTACGATTTCTCGACGGCTATGTATTAAATTTGTCTAGATGCGTTGATCTCAATGAACGCAAGATAACGGGAATGAAGAGTCACGACTGTCACGTGTTTATGGAAACGTTATTACCTATTGCTCTTAGAGAGTTATTGCCTCATGTTGTATGGATTTCGTTGGCCGAGCTATCTATATTCTTCAGGGATATTTGTTTAAGTAAGCTGACGGTGCAGCATATAATTGAACTTGAGGAGAAAATTATCTTAACTATTTATAAATTGGAGAAAGTATTTTCTTCTAGCTTTTATGATAGTATAGAGCATCTGCCTATTCATCTACCGTACGAAGAACGTGTCGGTGGACTTGTTCAGTATCGATGGATGTATCCATTTGAAAGGTAAAATATCAATATAAGACGCATTTTGATTAACAAATTAAGTAGATTTTTTACTCTAAATTAATTTGAAGTAATGTGTCTTTCTAGGTACCTACACCATCTTAAGAAGAAAGTTGGAAACAAGGCTCATATAGAGGCTTTGATATGTGAAGCATATATTATCGAGGAGGTCTAAAACTTCTGCTCAATTTATTTTGATACTAATGTCGAGAAAAATCAAAATAAAGTTCCAAGGAATGACGAAGATGTAGGAGATGCACGCTACAATGGAGGCTTATCGATATTCAATGTGAGGGGAAATCCTATTGGGGCTAGTAAAAAATGGTGGTTGAATGACGATGAGTTGGATGCAGCTCATCGATATTTATTGTTAAATTATGACATACAAGAAGTGAGAGATTTGGAGATGTAAGTGACTAGACTTTGACAGTTATCTCTAATATTGTCAATGAAATATACTAACTCATTTTGATTATATCTCTCAGTGTATTTAGAGATAAAGTTAAAATGAGGACACCCAATATTAATGAGGAGGAACTTAAAAGAGAGGTTGATTGTAATTTTATGTCCTGGTTTAGAAAATATGTAAGCAACTCAGATAATATGTTAAATATATTGCTGCTACCAATTATGTATATGTCGCTAATAACATGTCTATTATCGACTTGTGTTTACAGATTTTCTTGCCTTGAACAACACTCATAAATGAAAGCCTTCGTTATTTGACATTGGGACCGATTAAAGAAGCAAGGACTTAGCCAGGCAATGTTATTAAAGGCTTCAAGTTTAAAGCAACTAAAAATCCTATAAATACTGAATTTCTTACTGACGGCTTGAATACAAAGGATTTTGGTGTTTGTATAAGAGGGACAATCTACGATGATGAACCAGACTTTGACTATTATGGTATACTTCAGGATATTATAGAGTTACAATATTCGGCCATATATGACATGAATATTGTGATGTTCAAATATGATTGGCTCGACACAACACCAAATCAAGGATGAAAAATTAATAAACAATTTGGATTTGTCAATATAAACCATCGCATAAGATATAGAGGGTCCTACTCGTTTGTGATAGCAAGTCAAGCTGTTCAAGCCTACTATATAAGTTACCCAAGAAGTCGTAGAGATAGATTTGACTGGTGAACGGCATGTAAGACTAAAGCTAGAAATACTTTCAATGTTGGAGATCCAGCATTCCAGGAGGACCAGGTCGAAGAGCCTCAATATTTGGGACAGTAGTCGAAAGAAGATATTATGGATAATATTGATGTTGAAGCTATTGTCAAAGAAAATAGAGGGGATGAAGAGGTTGATATACAAGACTTAGCTCACAACCAGATAATTGACCTTGTCCACGACCAGAAAGATATCTCTGAAGAAGAAGAAGAAGAAGAAAAAGAAGAAGAAAAGGAAGAAAATAAAGAAGAGCTTGATAAGGATGATGACGACGATGACGATGACAATGATGATGACGATAGAGATTATTAGATTATATATGTTGTCTACATATTGTACCTAGATATGGAGTTTGAATTTGTTACTATAAATACTTCTATCTCTTACTGAAAATACTTCTATCTCAGTTTTTATAGTTGTTTTATTGGTTAGTTCTATTTATTAGATGTATATCTTGTTGCTTAGTTCTATTTATTAGATGTCTATTATTATGACGACCCGCACCCAGTGTAGGAATGCAAGTCGGGAATAACGTCCAGCCTACGTCGCAGCATCGGCGGTAGAACGTTGTTTGGGTAATCTATCTAATCAATATAATATGCCACCAATAATATAAATATACTCAATCACAGATCTAAGATAAAAATACGTACGAATATGATAAAAGAATATAATAGTCACAAAATAACACATGAGTCAAATAATAACAGATGAGTCAGAGATAATAATAAAAGTAAGCTAGAGACAAATCCAGTACAAAAGAAATAACTAAGAAGCTACGAGTCCTGGGTCGTCTGTCTCAGTCAGGATGAGACCCTCCTAAGCCAAGGTCTCTGGCTCTAAGCCCATAACATCCTGAGGTCCGTAATGAGAGGGGTACCACTTCTCAGTGTCATCTGAAAAAAATATCCAGTCAGGAAAGGAGTAGAGTACATCTCGAACAGCAGTTCTAATCAATGATATAAACTATGTAACAATAAATAGATATGAATATACAAGATGCAACAATAGATACAAGCGATATACAATAAGAAAATACTAAAATAAATACAAGAATGAACAATGATAATGAACAAGAATCTTAATGACTAAGTGAGTGAGTACTGGCTTTAATATGTGATCGGCTTGGGAACTTGCACAAGGAACTTGCACAAGGATAAGGGCCTGGCTAGTCATACGTGCGGTGTATGACCAACACTCCAAGGAATAAGATATGCACAAGGAGGATATGATCACATATCTACACTAAATACTCCCTACCCCCGACTGGTATAGTGGATCCAACCATGGTACGTCATGATACTGGATTCTCTAGAAAGGTAGTAAGTCTCCCCGAGAAATAGTGTCTGTACATGTACAAGAAGAACAAGGAAAAAAGGCTTGCACAAGATACACCATACATACCAATGAATAATTTCTCATGACGAGATCCGGATATACCAATCCGTATAACCATCGTATCGAGAAATCAAGGATATCTACAATAGATACAAAAGACAGAGAATATCATAAATGAGAAACTATCAGAGAATGTACTCGTCTGTGGTACAGAAAAAATAATGCAAACGGTGTTCGAACTGGTATCACAGACCTATATATAGAATATTGTATTAATACAAGGTTTTAGGAATAAAAATAAATTAAACTAGTCAACTTCTAGGTCATAAAGCCATTTCTAAGTCAAAATAGTCAAACTAGGTCAACTCTATGCTAAACTATTCAAACTTGGTCAAACTAACTATTTCTAGGTTGTATGAGTCTATCTCTAGGATATCGGGTACATACACTATGTATCTAGGCCATATTGGCTGTTCTAAAATAATAAGAAACCAATAATATATCGTATCCTAAGATACGCAAGTTTAAAAGATATGAAATATCAATTTATATATATATATATATACAAGACAATATATATAGTAATCTTAGCTAACTAATATAAATTAGATACCTTGGCTTTGAACCAATGCAACGGTTATCCCTGCAGCAGACACACAAGTTAGGCACAATTTGCATATGAATAACTTATGAATCAATCTTTTGGTGTCAAACTGATAGGTATGCAAGAAGGTAAACCTAGCATGCGCCCTATCTATATGACGGTCCATGAGTTTCCCCATTATTGGACAACAACACCCCCCTAGATCCCGTAGGAATGGAACATCAGGGTGCTCTCACAATCCCTTCCGGACCGACCGATTCCCAGTACCCCAGAAACCGATCGAGAGACTATTACCTTGTGCACAAGTTGTCCGAGACCCATGCATGGCAAGCAAACATTTATAAATCAAACTCTTAGGATGCACATGTTAAGAAGCATATAACAATTTAATAGCCACGCCCCCTAGATCCCGTAGGACCGGAACATCAGGGCGGACCACTAGACTATTCTCTTTCATTCTTTTACACATGACACAAACACTAACCATGAAGGTTTTATGCACGATATAGTGATACAACAAGTGAGTAAGGGGCAACATTCCATGAAAGTAAAGCAGAAACTCTATGCATATTGCATGCAGTTCATTTCTTTAGCTTATCTTTTAGTGAGGCAACATTTAGTGAACTAGAGATTCTTTTTATTTAGGCATGCAGACATAAAGGATTCATCGAAGGGCCTAGCCACGGTCGCTCACCAGTACATGTGGTAGTACTGACCCACGTTTGTGGGCAAATATCCAGGTACTGGAAGCGAGAGTTTGGCAAGCATCCTCAACCTGAATCAGCGTGTGCGCACCCTTCCCTAGGACTGTGTTCGTGCTGCTTCCTCTGCTGCTTACCTCTCCAGTGGGCTACTCTTCTTCTGCTAGATGTTTTGGTTATTTTGGTCCTACTACAAGGGCATAATTTAATGGGCATTGTGGCCAGTTTTGGGGAATGTGAAAAGAGTTGTAAGCCTTCTAAGGCATATTTTGTAACTCAGCCAAGCAAACACTTTGTAATCCAAATCTTCAGTATTCAATAAAATGAAAGTATTTTGTGTGCTATCAAATATGTTCAACTTTGGTTCTCTGCATTTTACTCTGTGCCTATATATGTATATTTTCGTCTAACTTGTGTCTTGTGTAGGTACGTTGCCCTGCCCCGCCCCGTACGGCCAGGATTAACGAACCGAACACGTATCACCGTGCCTCGGCGTGCCGGACGCGAATCACCGCACCCGTCCCGCGGGTGCGAGGGAGGAAGGAAGCTAAGCGAATGTCCCGTTCGAGCTTTCGGGGGACGTGATGCCTCACGGGCCTGGGGTTGCGCCCGTGCAAGGCCAATCGTTTAAGTTGATAGTTGGCTATCATCGCATCAATCTAGTAAGCAGCGGAAAGGAACTTGTTGCAATGCAATGCATTAGCTAACTGAGTGTTCAGGATAATCGAGGCAACTTGGGTTTCCTTTAGCAAAGGCACACGTTCGTTCCATACAATAAGTCCATAAATACTCTCAAAGTGCAAAATGTTTCCTGAACTTGAATTGCTTGATTGTTTCGATTGAGTACGGCGAGGGACGGCACTATCGCTACTCGGGATATCGAGAAGTTTATCCTTGAAGTTTCGAGGATGAAACTTTTTATTGGTTGGTAAGTAAGTAACGCCCCGCTCCGCGCCGGCGTTATGTATCAAGGTGAGTGGGTAGAACTTCGTTCTCTGATTCTTGCATGCCTTAATAATAACCTGAGTTTTTGCTTGCAATATTTTCTTAAGAGAATGATAGAACCTGCCTTGCATGTTAATGAACGAACTCACCTAGCTTGTCTTTGAAACAATGTCTACTTAACAAGAATCCTGATCGCTTGTCTAGAGTGCATGAACATGTTCACTATCGTCTATGCTTCGAGAGAACCATACTGTGCCTGAACGTATTCAAGTGATAAGTCGGATTTCCCCGCAATAACGAGTGTATTCTGATGGTTCATTTCGTCTGCATACTAGAGTTTATTTGATAGTATTTTATGCATTCGTATGCGGTCGGACAATGGCTATTGGTGGAGAGCTGAACTGCATATGTCACGGCTGCTACCATGATAGTGAAAAGCAACCATGAGTCACAGCTGCCTCTTGCATCAGATAAAGAGTCATTGGTATGCTGTTCCACCAGCTGCCGATCCTGAGATACTCGGGGACCGCCCTGCATATAGCTAAGTCATTGTGTTGGCTTGGATAGTGACTGCCCCTAAGATTGTGCATTATGTGTCTAGCTTTGCATCTGACCCTCGAGTCGCACGAGACACGCTGCGCATACCCTGAAACATGAACGGTTTGCTTGCTTGCATATTCAATATGAAACTCTATTTCCAAACATGTTTCCAATAATGTAATATGACTCTGCTAGAACTGTATGAAACGAACCTAGGTAAAACTAGAAAGATCACTAGTAATATAATCTTTTATAACATAATTACTTAGTGCCTGTTTGAGTGAATGCTTGTTTCTGTTCAGTTGATTTATCTCACCAGTACTTGTATAAAGTGCTGACCCACCAACAGTTTACTTGCTTGCAGGTACTGAATTGTCCGAGGGAGCGATAGAAGTGCCACAGTCCCCAAGACCCGGAATCCTGGTTTCGATTGTTGCCCCGAGAATGCTATCGTATAAGGGGGCATAATGTATGGAACGAACGTGTGCCTTTGCTAAAGGAAACCCAAGTTGCCTCGATTGTCCCGAACACTCAGTTGGCTAATGCATTGCATTGCAACAAGTCCCTTTCCGCTGCTTACTCGATTGATGCGATGATAGCCAACTATCAACTTAAACGATTGGCCTTGCACGGGCGCAACCCCAGGCCCGTGCGGTATCACGTCCCCCGAAAGCTCGAACGGGCCATTCGCCTAGCTTCCTTCCTCCCTCGCACCCGCGGGACGGGCGCGGTAATTCGTGTCCGGCGTGCCGAGGCATGGTGATACGTGTCCAGTTCGTTAATCCCGGCCGTACGGGATGGGGCAGGGCAGAGCGGCGGCCCGGGCGGGTCCGGGGCGTGACAGAATGTCTCACTACCTACACACCCATCTTGATACTCAAACTCAATACCTCGAGTATCCACCAATACCTTTATATTACCTTGGTATCACAAGGTAACTATCCTTAACTAATACCAATCTACCAACTAAAGTATATATATACCAACTAACTAATAAGGTATACTAACTAACATTTAAACTAAATAACTAACTATAGCAACCTGTATATTACTTAGCAATGAACTAACATAACTAAACAAAAAATTAACTAATTAAAAAATAACAATTAACATCTATATATTAGTAATCTCTAATACCTACCTTACCTGAGCATAATGATGGATTTCAACCTACTACCTTAGCCTACACTTTATTACCAATTACCTTACTTATAATCACTCACCTTAATATACCTTAGTTATCCATTACCTTAGTATTAGGGATAATTCAATTACCTCAACTAACCACATACTCATTGATCACTCCTCTCGACACTCAACTCACTAACTGATGCCACACTAACTCATCATTATACATCTTAATAAATACCCCCAACCTGGGTTGTTGTTGTTGCCATTACATTGGTTCACTACTGTGTACACTTGTACACACATTCACGTGTTCAGCCATTCACATTTCCCTTCTACCAAAACTGGACTTCATGCATTGCTCGAGCTCCATATACATGCACCAAGGTGCAAACTCCCACTCATGTAGTACACTGATTCCTACCCACTTTCTCTATGCTACTGATACATACATAATCCAAGTAGTGGAGTACTCAGATATCTATTATAAACCTGTCCATTTGTATATGTATAACCCTCTAGTAATAAATACTAGCTAAACCCCTTGTTGTTGCTGTCAATTTCAGCTAGTTGTTGCTGTTCTACTATTGGCTCATTGCTGAAATATTCCTCTTGATGTGCAGTTGGTTAATGCCTTACTGTTTTGTTGTTGAAGTTGCTGTGCTGCTAGCTCTTGCTGCGTTGCTTGCGCTGATGCTACATTACTGCTACTGCTGGTGTAGCTGCTACTGCAGCTACTGTGTTTGTTATTGCTGCTGCAGCAGCTACTACGTGCACACGCTGTCGCATATGGCTGCTACTCGAGCAATTTTTGCTGCTTCAGTTACTGCTGACACTGCTCACTGTGCAAGCGCTGCTAGCTGCTGCTACGTTGTTGATTTCAATGTTGTGCACTCCCTTGCATTCAGTTGCTCAACCCCTCACACACACACACACTCACAAACATAATGCACACACACATACATATATATACTTATATAGATATCAACATATATATATACACACACTCTCATATATATATATATATATATATATATATATATATATATATATATATATATATATATATATATACACACAAACATACATACATACATACATAGATATATCCATATATACATATATACTCATATCTATACACCTAGCTAGATATCTATACATACACATATCTATATAGACATATACTTAATAGATACATGGAGATATCAATATACATATATACAATCTCATCTCTATATATATATAGACCCATCTCTATACATATATAGATATATGTATATACAAACACATATATACACATATAGATATATACACTCATACATATATACATATATATACAAACATACATATATACATATAGATACACTTATATACTTATATATAGGTATCTCATATATACACTTATAAACACATAGACACATATCTATATATACATACCTATATAATATTGTAAACCCCCTCACCCAAAATTAGGCCTACTTGGCTTAGATAGTAAAATTAGGGCTAGTTGAACCCAATTAGCAATAGAACATGGCATTTGATTTAACTATACAATATTTTATATCGGTTAGCGTACCTTACCGTTGCTTCGATAATTGGAGCACCTCACTAGCTATTGTCTTTCTACAAATTTTATAACCTTGTCCTAGACGTGGCCACCTACCATTCTGACCTTTGTGTAACTTATAATTATGCTTTCTTGTGCTATATTTTAGTCGCACAACATTCGTCGCAGATATTATTATTTAATTCTAAATAAAATATGACATTATACCCTTGTGCGTTCCAATCAAAATTGGGAACACAATCTTGACCGTTTTGTGCAACCCGAATTTTGTTAATATCCTACACTGAATTCTTTATGTCCATGACACTTGTGTCCCACCTAATTTTAGTCCCATGTACTTCAAATAAATTTAAGAACATCTTGTGCATTTAATTTAATTAATTAAAATCTAATTTCCATCTTTGTGCAATTTTTTTAATTGTTGGGCATTTTTATACAAAAATGCATTGAGGTGTCCACACCTTTGGATAATACATAAAGAAACCCAATTTTCCCTTCATAAAAATTTTTCCATATTTTTTCGGAATGAGCAACGCACAACATCACCCCATTTATTTTAAACCTATCTTTGCATTCAAATAATGCAATTATGGCCCTCCAAACACCCTCATGTGAGCCCAAGGCCCAACCCCAAGAGGTGTTGACCAAGCCCACTCCTAGGTCAACAAAACCCTAGTCACATGTATAAATATATAATTATATTTCTTTTTCCTTTCCTTTTACTATGTTAAACCTAAAACCCAAATATATTCATCCAGCCGATCCCTTCCCTATATTCCCTGTTCATCCCCCTCCTTCAGCCTCCCCCGGCCGGAGCTTCGCCGGAAACACGTTGGAGACCCCGCTGATTTCCACCCAGTACTACCACCTCCTTCCCTCCGCCGTGCCCCGCTGTACTGTACCTCGCCACACCTTCACCCCCTCCCCCTCGTCGACTCCTTCTTCTCTGGCCTCATCCCCGGCGTCCCTGAGCCGCTGTGCTGGCCTCGACCGGAGCCGAACCACCCTGGCCATCTCCTCGCAGAGTCACCACCAATGCCGACCGTCACCACCGTCTTCCCCATGGCATCCCCCATCACAATCTACTCCTCCTCGTCTCCTTTCTCCTCCCTATACATGCCTAACCAAGCTCGACTCACCGGAGCCCAACTCCCCCGGCCTCTGCACACCACATTTACCCCCTTCGGCCCCTTCCTGGCCACCTTCTCCGCCTGAGAACCCAACGCCTCGACCGCCCAGCCATCCTCGACCCCGTTCGCCTGCAAGCAGAGCACAGCCCCTCATCCTCCTCTCCCCTGCTTCCTCAGGTGATCGACTGAACGTCCCCCTTTCCCTGCTCCTCTCCTCCCTGTCATCAGTACTCCCCTGGCCGGACCTCCCTTCCCCTGGCCGGACTCCGGTAGCCCACGATCAACATCATCATCATTCATTCTCAACACATAAACCCTAATCATCCCTTAAATTATCACATCTGCATCCTAATCATCGCCTCGTCATCATCATTATCACCATCATCCTCGTCATCACCATTGTCCACATCATCGCCTCGTTATCATCATTATCACCATCATCCTCGTTATCACCATTATCCATATCACCATCTTCATCATCTGTAATCATCATCACCTTCATCGTCATCGCCATCCATATCATTGCCATCATCATCGTCGTCGTAGTCATCACCTTCACCATCATCATCGCCATCGTCGTTGTCGTCATCACCTTAACTATCATCGTCATTGTCGTCATTATCATCGTCGTTATCATCATTGTCTCACCTTAATCATCGTCGTATCATCATCAACACCCCATCACCATCATCATCTCATTAACACATCATCACCATCGTCCATCTCGTCATCCTCGTCATCACCATTGACCACATCATCATCTTCGTCACCCCCATCATCCACATCATCATCCTCATCATCACCATCATCCCAGTCACCATCTACAGCATCCTCCTCACCTCATCACCTAATCACCATAATCAGTATCACCCTTAACCATCACCCTTAGCAACCTTAATCATCGTTACCCTCGTCGTCGTCCCCGTGTACACGCACCAAGGATATCAGATTGTTCTGTACGACTCCTGGAGCAGGATATTGGTACTACGCAGCCTTTTTGCCAGGCAAGTATACCTTGTCTTGTTGTACTGTTTAAATTTTGTATTACTAGCTGCATGTTTACTATTTAAACTATGCATGTCCGAGAGAGACTCGGGTGCAGTCAACGAAGATGTTGACGTTAGGACTTGTGTCTGATCTAGAGTCTAGTGAACCCACCTAAAGTTGTAGAGTTATTGGTAGACTCCCCAGGCCTTGACACATTTCTTACACGTGTTGTGAGTCTCATGTAGGGCACAGACTTGCGTATGTGGTTGGCCACCTGTACGTGTAGGTCATGCGACGGTTAGGGTATAACTGCTAATAGTGTTATATGTTAGAGACTTAGCAGTTATTAGTAGTCGGAGCATAGACTATTGTAGTACGAAGGTCCAATCCTTGTCCTTGTTTGGTTGTGAGGTTGGACTATCGTTCTAACGATAGACTATGAGCCAGAGTTACGACACCGATACTTGTACTCCGTCTCAGTGTAGTAGCTACTGCATGTTATGGATACAACAGGCATAGATCATTGGGCGAGAAAGATAATTAGTAGGCGTATGGGACAGATATTTGGTTGCCATAGTTTCAGAGTAAACTGCTGGGCCGTGAGCCTCAGTATTACCCGATTATGGGCCAGTGTTACCCAGTTATGGGATCAGTGTTACCCAGTTTTGGGCCAGTGTTACCCGGTTATGGGATCAGTATTGCCCGGTTATGGGAGTATATGCTTGTCGATACATCCGACAGAGGTTACTAGCTGCGCGCTATCATGATCGGTGATGTAGTCAGCATATACATCTGGCATCCAGTTTGCAGCTAATGCCAGATACTTAGCCTCTGGCTCGACGCTATGCTTTATAACTTTTAACTACCCATACGTACCAAGGTTGTCTTCAAAGTGTATTTCACTTAGCTGGTTAGGTTACCCTTAAGTTTTCACAGTATTTACTTTATGGCATTCTTTTATGTATCTTGTTATGTCCCTCTGAGGACCTGGCCCTTTTCAGGTGTATTGTTCATGAGTATTCACAGGAGCGCAGATCCGGACTTGCTATGTATATTTCAATGAGGTCTTATCTTCGAGCCATGATTGTTAGTTGATATTCTTATATTACATTTATTATGTTTATCTCATATTCTAGTTCGGTAGTGGATTTATTTCCATCCAACTACCAACATTAGATGCTTTATATTGAGATTTAGTTATAGATATTGGTTACTCATTTATATATGATTTCTGTGGATAGGATTTAGTTATGTCCTATGACATATATGTTTACCACTTATGAATTGTTATTCATATTACAGCGTACGTGTGTTATGGTTTCCATATATTGGAGTGCCATACTCATACGGCTGGCATGCTTACGTGTCCTGGTCCTACGTATTTTGGAACTGGAGCGTGACATATTTTTGTGGTGGTCCATGCAGGTCAAGAACATATTGTCTCGGTTATGTTACTGTACCGAGCAAGCCTGCACCTAGGATTAGAGTATAGGATCTCATCCACAACTGACTATGAATTATCTTCCTTCTTATCCGTTCAATCATATCCTGCTTGATTCATGTGCTTCCCTAATAGTTCCTAGAGTATAGCCTTCTCCTAGAATATAGAAGTCCCTATTGTAGATAATAAGTAGGATAACCTTCCTATTAAGAGTACAACTAGGATAATGACACATCACTGAGTTAGAATACTTAATGAAACCCTAGCACCCCTTACCTATAGATTGATGTACCATTACCGCTCGATATATATATGAAGGCTTGAGAGTGGTATAGACACTACTAGAGTAGTTAGAAAGTTGACCATGAGGTTTGACCCTAGTATTGAGGAACCAATAGAAACATAAGGTTAAATATTAGGGCTAACCTACATTTTTATGGTAAGATAGTATTATAGAACTATATATTTAGATTCTTGTCTTGAGACTAGCAGGCAGTACTTTAGAAAGCTAAGAGCAATGCCTAGAATATATTCCTCGATCAAACCTCGAACACAGAGATCAGCATACCACCTTCCCCTTAGAAAACTGTGATGTTATCTAGAGTCCTTCTATTTAATTTCATATTCGTTCCTCCGAGACCTTAGCGCTTGCGATTTGTGCAATGACTAGTTATGTTCTTCTGTCGTGCCACCTAACGCTTCCATTCTTAATATTAGCCCTTATATTCTATGAGCACTATGACTAAGACTTAAGATGACTATGACCTAAATAATGTAAAAAGATACCCTAATAAGTACCAAGACCTCTTCTCGTAAACCTTAACAGGAATTCCTATATTTTCCTTAAAGCATTACCGTATTAATTTATTATTTTTAAGTTGGGTAGTATGCCTCGCCACATAGTATCACACAGTCCTCTTAACCTATTGATGAAGTATAACCCAATGACACCAACTTTAGACTTGCATAAGAAGATAGTGTTTAGACTATAGAAATTAGAGGCCCATATCCCTATTTGATCGACTGATGACTTAGACAAGGAGTTAGTATGACAACTGTAGAGACTGAAGAGTCTTATCATTTTGTGACCTTGAATTATTTTGTACCTTCTGTCATCATAATCTAGAGTACTTATATTTTCTATACTACCTTGACTTATGCTGCTATTTTATAGCCTAGTTTTAAAAGCTATTTCTTTTATCATGCTTGATCATAATATTGTATTATTGGGAACGCCTACTAATACATTGTCTAATCAGAATCATTATATTAAGGTCTAGCTAACCTTAGTACATTGGTTCGCCCTTCGTAATACTACTTTACGTGGATTGAAATATATAGTTGACTAGTGGACGAATATACTTGCCCTCTAGATATGTCTGAGCATATCGTATCGGTTACATAACTGTATTGATATGAGCATGCAAATAAGAAACTACCAAATAGGATTTCAATCCACAACTGCCTTGACAATTCTTATTTGAATTTTTAAAATGCCTTGATCCCTATACTTCTATCCTATGACACCCTTGAACTATTTATTATTGCTTTCTGTCTTCCCTTATTTCGGAAAGACGAACGCTCGTGCCGAGTATAAGTTGACACACGGATAAGTACTAGATATACCCCATAGGCTAATCATATAACTTGGTGAGTCCCTTTTATAGTCGATTAAGGACATATCATAGATAATATGTTTGGTGTTAAAACTTTAAGGATTAAATAACATGATTAAATAATTAAAGGAATAGCTTTCTTCGATGTATAGCCTTGGATGATAGATGGGTAAATTCTAAGTTGGGTAGAAACTGCATTGTTAAAACTTGACGTGAATTATTTTAGACTGTGACCAAGTGAGATTAGATAAAGAGAAACCATGCCTTATTTTAATTTTGAGGACAAAATTGTTTTAAGTTGGGTAGATTGTAAACCCCCTCACCTAAAATTAGGCCTACTTGGCTTAGATAGTAAAATTAGGGCTAGTTGAACCCAATTAGCAATAGAACACAGCATTTGATTTCACTATACAATATTTTATATCGCTTAGCACACCTTACCGTTGCTTCGATAATTGGAGCATCTCACTAGCCATTATCTTTCTACAAATTTTACAACCTTGTCCTAGACGTGCCCGTCTACCATTCTGACCTTTGTGTAACTTATAATTATGCTTTCTTGTACAACATTTTAGTCGTACAACATTCATCGCAGACGTTATTATTTAATTCTAAATAAAATATGATCTTGTACCCTTGTGCGTTCTAATCGAAATTGGGAACACAATCTTGATCGTTTTGTGCAACCCAAATTTTGTTAATATCCTACACTGAATCCTTTATGTCCATGACACTTGTGTCGCACCTAATTTTATTCCCATGTACTTCAAATAAATTTAAGAACATCTTGCGCATTCAATTTAATTAATTAAAACCCAATTTCCATCTTTGTACAATTTTTCCAATTGTTGGGCATTTTTATGCAAAAATGCATTGAGGTATCCACACCATTGGACAATACATGAAGAAACCCAATTTTTCTTTCATAGGAACTTTTCTATAATTTTTCGGAATGTGCAACGCACAACATCGCCCCATTTATTCTAAACATATCCTTGCATTCAAACAATGCAATTATGGCCCTCCAAACACCCTCATGTGAGCCCAAGGCCCAACCCCAAGAGGTATTGACCAAGCCCACTCCTAGGTCAACAAAACCCTAGTCACATGTATAAATATTCTTATTTCTTTCCTGTTACTATGTTAAACCTAAAACTCAAATCTATTAATCCAGCCGACCCCTTCCCTATATTCCCTGTTCATCCCCCTCCTTCAGCCTCCCCCGGCCGGAGCTTCGCCGGAGACACGCCGGAGACCCCGCTGATCTCCACCCAGCACTACCACCTCCTTTCCTCTGCCGTGCCCCGCTGCACTGTACCTCGCCACACCTTTACCCCCTCCCCCTCGTCGACTCCTTCTTCTCCGGCCTCATCCCCGGCGTCCCCGAGCCGCTGTGCTGGCCTCGACCGGAGCTGAACCACCCTGGCCATCTCCCCGCAGAGTCACCACCAATGCCGACCGTCACCACCGTCTTCCCTATGGCATATCCCATCACCATCTAGTCCTTCCCGTCTTCTTCCTCCTCCCTGTATATGCCTAGCCGAGCTCGACTCATCGGAGCCCGACTTCTCCCGCCTCTGCACACCACCTTTACCCCCTCTGTCCCCTTCCTGGCCACCTCCTCCGCCTGAGAACCCAACGCCTCGACCGCCCAGCCATCCTCGACCCCGTTCGCCTGCAAGCAGAGCACAGCCCCGCATCCTCCTCTCCCCTCCTTCCTCAGGTGATCGACTGAACGTCCCCCTTTCCCTGCTCCTTTCCTCCCTATCATCAATACTCCCCTAGCCGGACCTCCCCTCCCCTGGCCGAACTCCGGTAACCCACGATCAACATCATTATTATCATCTCAAACCATCATCATCATCATCATTTGTCATGCCCCAGTCCCAAAATATATAGGACTAGAACACGTAAGCATGCCAGCCGCATGTAAATGGCAACTCCAATGTATGAAACCATAACACATGTGTACGCTGTATAATGAATAATAATTCACAAGTGATAAAATATATCACAAGTCACAGGGTATAATCTAAATCTCATCCACAAAAATCAATATAAATAAATACCAATATCTATGAAGCTAAATCTCAATATAAAGTATCTAATGCTGGTAGTCGGATGGATACAAATCCACTACCGAACTAGAATATAGAATAAATAAGGACAATACAATATAAGTACAACATCTAACAATCATGAGGCTCGAAGAGAAGACTCCTCGGAATGTACACAACCAGTCCGGATCTGTGCTCCTGCGAATACTCATGAACAATATACCTGAAAAGGGCCAGGTCCTCAGAGGGACATAACAAGATGCATAAAAGCATGCCATAAAGTAAATACTGTGAAAACTCAAGGGTGACCTAACCAGCTAAGTGAAATGCACTTTAAAGACAACCATGGTACGTATGGGTAGGTAAAAAGTATAAAGCGTAGCGTCGAGCCAGAGGCTATGTATCTGGCATTAGCTGCAAACTGGATACCAGATGTATATGCTGACTACATCACCGATCATGATAGCGCGAAACTAGTAACCTCTGTCGGATATATCGACAAGTATATACTCCCATAATCGGGCAACACTGATCCCATACCCGGGCAACACTGAGGCTCACGGTCCTACAGTTTACTCTGAAACTACGACAACCAAATTGTCTGTCCCATACGCCTACTAATTGTCTTCCCCGCCCAATGATCTATGCATGTTGTATCCACAACACGTAGTAGCTACTACACCGAGATGGAGTGCAAGTATCGGTGTCGTAACTCTGGCTCATAGTCTATTGTTAGAATAATAGTCCAACCTCACAACCAAACAAGGACAAGGATTGGACCTTCGTACTACAATAGTCTATGCTCCTACTACTAATAACTGCTAAGTCTCTAACATGCATCACTATTAGCAGTTATACCCTATCTGTCGCACAACTTATACGTACAGGTGGCCAACCGCATACGCAAGTCCGTGTCCTACATGAGACTCACAACACGTATAAGAAATATGTCAAGGCCTGGGGAGTCATACCAATAACTCCACGACTTTAGGTGGGTCTACTAGACACTAGGTCAGACACAAGTCCTAACGTTAATATTTTTATTGACTGTACCCGAGTCTCTCTCGGATGCGCACAGTTTAAAAATAATAAACATGCAGCTAATAATACAGAATTTAAACAGTACAACAAGGTAAGGTACACTTGCCTGGCAAAAAAGCTGCGTAGTCCCAATATTCTGCTCCGGAAGTCGCGCAGAATAATCCAATAGCTCTTCGGGGTCAGCGTGCACAGGCACGGGAATCGGGGGTGACTGCTGCGGGTTGTCTGACAAGGGTAACGGTCCATGATAAATACGATAACGAGGTTGAGATATTGATGATAGGTGTTTGTTGATGATAGCGATGATGATTAAGGTGAGATGATAATAATAACGACGATGATAATAACGACGATGACGATGGCGATGGTGATGGCGAGGACGATAATGTGGATGGTGATGTGTAAGATGGTGGTGACGAGGATGATAATGATGACTAGGTTGATGATGTGTGTAATCGTGGTAGTATTGATAATGATAGTAATGGTGATGGTGATAATGATGATAAGGTATTGATGAGGATGGTGATATCTCTCCGGCCAGGGAAGCTCCGGCCAAGGCGGAGGAGGAAGTCAGGGAGGAGGAGCTCAGGAAGGGGAGGAGTCGAGTCGGAACTCCGGCGAGGTTGCTTGGTACTCTGGTGAAGGAGGGACGGGGATGACAGGGAAGAGGAAGAGTGGTCTGAGAAGGGAGGAAGAAGAAGAGGTGGTGGAGGCTGGTGGCATCGTTTCTGCCAGCGGTGAGCAGCAACGGAGGAGGGGATGATGCAGGGAGTCGGTGCAGGGGGTGTTATGGGTGGAGGAAGCTCGCCGGAGTGACAATGGTGGTGGTGATTACGAGATGCTCCAGCGTTAATGGAGGTGGAAGACAGTGCAGGCAGGCTCCGGCGGTGATGGCACTGTCGAGTCTCGACGGTGATGAAAGGCCATGAAGGTGGAAGTTCTCAGGCGAGGGCGTCGGGTTGTCCTAGTCGGGGTTGATGGCTAGACGACGGTGGGGTCGAGGAGGACTCGACGGTGGTTGGAAGCGGCACAAGGGAGGTTGGGATGGCCGGGGCTTGGCTGCGGGGAAGTCGGGAAGAGGAGATGGGTTCGTCGAGTGGGGGAGGGTCTCCGGTCGATGAGGGCGGCAGTTGCAGCGTCGTGTGGAGGAGAACGGCGGACGGGATCTCCGGCGGGGACGGTGGCTCGCGGTGGTGAACAGGAAGGGGCTGGGGGAGTCGGTTGTCTCTAGGTTTAGGGATGGGTTTGGGTTTTCCAATTAATAATAAAAAAGAGAAAAGTTTGTATTTATATACATGTGAACCTAGGGTTTGATATTTGACTTAGGGTTTGGGCTTGGTCAACATTCCTTGGAGTGGGCCTTGGCCTCATATGAGGATGTTGGAGCTATAAATTATATGGTTTAAAATGCAAGGATGGGGTTTAAACGAGGGGGGCGATGTTGTGCGTTTGCACATTCCAAAAAATTATGAGAAAAATTCACGTAAAGGAAAAATTGGGTTTCTTCATGTATTGTCCAATGGTGTGGACACCTCAATGCATTTTTGCATAAAAATGTCCAACAATTAGGAAAATTGTATAAAGACGGAAATTGGATTTTAGTTAATTAAAATTAGTGCGAAAGATGTTCTAGATTTAAATAGAAGTACATGGATTAAAATTAGGTGGGACACAAGTGTTATGGATATAGAGGGTACAGTGCAGATTATTAATAAAATTTGGGTTGCTTAAAACGGTCAAGATTGTGTCTCCAATTTCGATTGGAACGCACAAGGGTACAAAGTCATAATTTATTTAGAATTAAATAATAACGTCTGCGACGAATGTTGTGCGACTAAAATGTAGCACAAAAAAGCATAATTATAAGTTACACAAAGGTCAGAATGGTAGGTGGGCACGTCTAGGACAAGGTTGTAAAATTTGTAGAAAGGCAATGGCTAGTGAGGTGCTCCAATTATTGAAGCAACGGTAAGGTGCACTAAGCGATATAAAATATTGTATAGTTAAATCAAATGCCGTGTTCTATTTCTAATTGGGTTCAAACTAGCCCTAATTTCACTATCTAAGCCAAGTAGGCCTAATTTTGGGTGAGGGAGTTTACAATCTACCCAACTTAAAATAATTTTGTCCTCGAAATTAAAATAGGATAGGGTCTCTCTATCTAATCCTACTTGGTCACAGTCTAAATAATTTACCTCAAGTTTTAACAAGGTTTTTACCCAACTTAGAATTTACCATCTATCATCCAAGGCTATACATTTAAGAAAGCTATTCCTCCAATTACTTAATCATGTTATTTAATCCTCAAAGTTTTAACACCAAACATATTATTTATGATATGTCCTTAATCGACTATAAAAGGGAGTCACCAAGTCATATGATTAGCCTATGGGGTATATCTAGTACTTATCAGTGTATCAACTTATACTCGGCACGAGCATTCGTCTTTCCAGAATAAGGGAAGACGGAAAGCAATAATAAAGAGTTCAAGGGAAAGATAATAGAATAGAAGTGTAGGAATCAAGGCGTTTAAAGAATTCAAATGGGCATTGTCAAGGCAGTTGTGGATTAAAATCTAATTTGATAATTTTTTTATTTGCATGCTCACATCGGTACAGTTTTGTACTTGATAAGATGTGCTCCGACATATCTATAGGGCAATATATATGTCTACTAGTTAACTATATATCTCAATCCACGTAAAGTAGTGTTACGAAGGGCGAACCAAATATACTAAGGTTAGCTAGACCTTAATATACTAATCCTGATTAAAAAATGTATTAGTAGGCATCCCCAATAATATAATATCATGATCAAGCTCGATAAAAGAATAAGCTTGTAAAACTAGGCTATAAAAGCGGCATAAGTCAAGGTGGTACAGGAAATATAAGCACGCTAGATTATGATGAGAGAAGTTACCAATTAATTCAAGTTCACAAAGAAAATAAGACTCTATAGTCTCTACATTTGTCATACTAACTCCTTGTCTAAGTTGCTAGTCGACAAAATGGGGGTATGGGCCTCTAAGTTCTACAGTTTGAATAACACTATCGTCTTATGCTAGTATACAGTTAATATCATTTAATTATACTTTATTAGTGTGTCAAGAGGACTATGTGATACTAGGTCATGGTCATCCTAGGCCTTAGTCATAGTGCTTATAGAACAAGTGTCAAGAGTAAGAATGGAAGAGTAAATGGCCTTCAAGAAAAAAGGGAAGTATAACTCGTATCGAGGTGTGGTACAAGTTACGTGATTTAAAACTAAGGGATAATCATTAGGTCATAATCTACAAGAATAACTTAAACTATCAGGTTCTAACTACCACTCACATAATTCAAAATTCAAGAGTAACAACTATAATC
The DNA here is from genome assembly GCA_036927795.1 of Iris macrosiphon. Classification (NCBI taxonomy): domain Eukaryota; kingdom Viridiplantae; phylum Streptophyta; class Magnoliopsida; order Asparagales; family Iridaceae; genus Iris; species Iris macrosiphon. The sequence goes on from JAYESA010000013.1 coordinate 63,269,672, forward strand.
CTAGCAAACTAGATGTCCTAACATAAAGAATTCATTTGACCTACAATCAGGAGGGTTAGGTGGCAAGAATTTAAAAAATGAAGGAAAGAAAACATAATTAGTCGTCGCACAATAGCGAGCGCTAAGTTTTCAGAGGAACATGATATGAAATTAAAAAATAGAGGGGCTCTAGATAATATCATGATTTTCTAAGGGGAATGTGGCATGCTAGTTTCTATGTTCGAGGTATGATCTAGGAAATATTCTATGCATTGCTCTTGGCTTTCTAAGGTACTGTCTGCTAATCTCAAGACAAGAATCTAAATGTATAGTTCTATAATACTATCTTACCACGAAAGTTAGGTTTTAGTCCTAATCTTTATTCTTGGATTTCTGTTGGTTCCTCGATACTAGGGTCAACAATATGATCAAACTTCTAACTAATTCTAGTAGTGTCTCTACCACTCTCAAGTCCTCATACATATATCGCGGGGTAATGGTACATTAATTTATAGGTAAGGGTGCTAGGGTTTCATTAGGTGTTTTAACTCAGGGATGTGATGTTATCCTAGTTGTACTCTTAATAGGAAGGTTATCCTACTTATTATCTAACAACAAGGACTTCTATATGCTAGAAGAAGGCTATATTCAAGGAACTAATAGGGAAGCACATGAATCAAGCAGGATACAGCTATTTAAATAGAACAGGTTAGAAGGGAGGTGAATCATAGTCAATTGTGGATGAGATACTCTATTCCTAGGTGCAGGCTTGCTCGGTACAGTAACGTAACCGAGACAATATGCTTTTGACCTGCATGGGCCACCACTAAAATGTGTCATGCCCCAGTCCCAAAATATGTAGGACTAGGACACGTAAGCATGCCAGCCGCATATAAATGGCAACTCCAATGTATGGAACCATAACACATGCGTACACTGTATAATGAATAATAATTCACAAGTGGTAAAATATATCATAAGTCATAGGGTATAATCTAAATCTCATCCACGAAAATCAATATAAATAAATACCAATATCTATGAAGCTAGATCTCAATATAAAGTATCTAATGCTGGTAGTCGGATGGAAACAAATCCACTACCGAAATAGAATATAGAATAAATAAGGTAAATACAATATAAGTACAACATCTAACAATCACGAGGCTCAAAGAGAAGACTCCTCGGAATGTACACAACCAGTCCGGATCTGTGCTCCTGCGAATACTCATGAACAATACACCTAGAAAGGGCCAGGTCCTCAGAGGGACATAACAAGATACATAAAAGCATGCCATAAAGTAAATACTATGAAAACTCAAGGGTGACCTAACCAGCTAAGTGAAATGCACTTTGAAGACAACCTTGGTACGTATGGATAGTTAAAAAATATAAAGCGTAGCATCGAGCCAGAGGCTATGTATCTGGCATTAGTTGTAAACTGGATGCCAGATGTATATGCTGACTACATCACCGATCATGATAGCGCGCAGCTAGTAACCTCTGTCGGATGTATCGACAAGCATATACTCCCATAACCGGGCAACACTGATCCCATACCCGGGAAACACTGAGGCTCACGGCCCCGCAGTTTACTCTGAAACTACGACAACCAAATTGTCTGTCCCATATGCCTACTAATTGTCTTCCCCGTCCAATGATCTATGCATGTTGTATCCATAACACGCAGTAGCTACTACACCAAGACGGAGTGCAAGTATCGGTATCATAACTCTGGATCATAGTCTATTGTTAGAACAATAGTCCAACCTCACAACCAAACAAGGACAAGGATTGGACTTTTATACTACAATAGTCTATGCTCCTACTACTAATAACTGCTAAGTCTCTAACATGCATCACTATTAGCAGTTATACCCTATCCGTCGCATGACTTACACGTACAGGTGGCCAACCGCATATGCAAGTCCGTGCCCTACATGAGACTCACAACACGTGTAAAAAATGTGTCAAGGCCTGGAGAGTCATACAAATAACTCCACGACTTTAGGTGGGTCTACTAGACACTAGGTCAGACACAAGTCCTAAAGTCAATATTTTTATTGACTGCACCCTAGTCTCTCTCAGACGCGCACAGTTTAAAAATAATAAACATGCAGCTAATAATATAGAATTTAAATAGTACAACAAGGCAAGGTATACTTGCCTGGAAAGAAGGCTACGTAGTCCCAATATTCTGCTCCGAAAGTCGTGCAGAATGATCCAATAGCTCTTCAAGGTCAGCGTGCACAGGCACGAGAATCGGGGGTGACTGCTGCGAGTTGTCTGGCAAGGGTGACGGTCCACGATAAACATGATGACGAGGGTGAGATATTGATTATGGGTGTTTGTTGATGATAGCGACGATGATTAAGGTGAGATAATGATGATAACGACGATGATAATGACGACGATGACGATGGCGATGGTGATGGCGAGGACGATAATATGGATGATGATGTGTAAGATGGTGGTGACAAGGATGATGATGATGACTAGGTTGATAATATTTGTAATCGTGGTGGTGTTGATGATGATAGTAATGGTGATGGTGATAATGATTATGAGGTGTTGATGAGGATGGTGATGTCTCTCCGGCCAGGGAAGCTCTGGCCAAGGCGGAGGAGGAAGTCAGGGAAGAGAAGCTTAGGAAGGGGAGGAGTCAAGTCGAAACTCCGACGAGGTTGCTCGGTACTCAGGCAAAGGAGGGACGGGGAGGACAAGGAAGAGGAGGAGTGGTCTGAGAAGGGAGGAAGAAGAAGAGGTGGTGGAGGCTGGTGGCATCGTTCCTGCCGGCGATGAGCAGCATCGGAGGAGAGGATGATGCAGGGAGTCGGTACAGGGGGTGTTATGGGTGGAGGAAGCTCGTCGGAGTGACAATGGTGGTGGTGATTACGAGATACTCGAGCATTAATAGAGGCGAAAGATTGTGCATGCGGGCTCCGACGGTGATGGCACTGTCGAGTCTCGACGGTGATGACAGGCCGTGAAGGTAGAAGTTCTCAGGCGAGGGTGTCAGGTTTTCCTAGTCGGGGTTGATGGCTGGAAGACGGTGGGGTCGAGGAGGACTCGACGGTGGTTGGCAGCGGCACAAGGGAGGTTGGTATGGCCGGGGATTGGCTGGGGGGAAGTCGGAAAGAGGAGATGTGTTCGTCGAGTGGGGGAGGGTCTCCGGTCGACGAGGGCGGCGGTTGCAGCGTCGGGTGGAGGAGAACGGCGGACGGGATCTCCGGCAGGGACGGCGGCTCGCGGTGGTGAACATGAAGGGGCTGGGGGAGTCAGCTGTCTCTAGGTTTAGGGATGGGTTTGGGTTTTCCAATTAATAATAAAAAAGAGACAAGTTTGTATTTATATACATGTGAACCTAGGATTTTATGTTTGACTTAGGGTTTGGACTTGGTCAACATTCCTTGGAGTAGGCCTTGGCCTCATATGAGGATGTTGGGGCTATAAATTACATGGTTTAAAATACAAGGATGGGGTTTAAACGAGGGCGGGCGATGTTGTGTGTTTGTACATTCCGAAAAATTATTGAAAAATTTTACGTGAAGGGAAAATTGGATTTCTTCATGTATTGTCCAATGGTGTGGACACCTCAATGCATTTTTGCATAAAAATGCCCAACAATTAGAAAAATTGCACAAAGACGAAAATTGGACTTTAATTAATAAAAATTAGTTTGCACGATGTTCTGGATTTAAATAGAAGTACATGAGATTAAAATTAGGTGGGACACAAGTGTCATGGACATAGAGGATACAGTGTAGAATATTAATAAAATTTGGGTTACATAAAATGGTCAAGATTGTGTCTCCAATTTTGATTGGAACGCACAAGGGTACAAAGTCATAATTTATTAAGAATTAAATAATAACGTCTGTGACGAATGTTGTACGACTAAAATATAGCATAAGAAAGCATAATTATAAGTTACACAAAGGTCAGAATGGTAGGCGGGCACGTCTAGGACAAGGTTATAAAATTTATAGAAAGGCAATGGCTAGTGAGGTGCTCCAATTATTGAAGCAACGGTAAGGTGAGCTAAGCGATATAAAATATTATATAGTTAAATCAAATGTTGTGTTCTATTTCTAATTGGGTTCAAACTAGCCCAAATTTTACTATCTAAGCCAAGTAGGCCTAATTTTGGGTGAGGGGGTTTACACCATTCATTCTTAACACATAAACCCTAATTATCCCTTAAATTATCATATCTTTACCCTAATCATTGCCTCATCATCATTATTATCACCATCATCCTCGTCATCGCCATTGTCCATATCATCGCCTCATGATTATCATTATCACCATCATCCTCGTCATCACCATTATCCACATCACCATCTTTGTCATCTGTAATTATCATCATCACCTCCATCGTCATCGTCATCCATATTGTTGCCATCATCATCATCGTCGTAATCATCACCTTCACCATCATCATCGCCATCATCGTTGTCGTCATCACCTTAACTGTCATCGTCGCCATTATCATCGTCGTTATCATCATCGTCTCACCTTAATCATCGTTGTATCATCATCAACACCCCATCACCATCATTATCTCATTAACACCTCATCACCATTATCTACCTCGTCATCTTCGTCATCACCATTGACCACATTATCATCTTCGTTACCCCCATCATCCACATTATTGTCCTCATCATCACCATCATCCCAGTCATCATCTACAGCATCCTTCTCACCTCATCACCAAATCAGCATAATCAGTATCACCCTTAACCATCGCCCTTAGCAACCTCAATCATCGTCACCCTTATCGTCGTCATCGTCGTCCCCGTACGCGTGCACCGAGGATATCGGATTGTTCTGTACGACTCCTGGAGCAGGATATTGGTACTATGTAGCCTTCTTGCCAGACAAGTATACCTTGCCTTGTTGTACTATTTAAATTATGTATTACTAGCTGCATGTTTACTATTTAAACTGTGCGCGTCCGAGAGAGACTCGGGTGCAGTCAACGAAGACGTTGACGTTAGGACTTGTGTCTGACCAAGAGTCTTGTGGACCCACCTAAAGTTATGGAGTTATTGGTATGACTCCCCAGGCCTTGACACATTTCTTACACGTGTTGTGAGTCTCATGTAGGGCACAGACTTGCATATGCGGTTGGCCACCTGCGCTCCTGTGAATACTCGTGAACAATATACCTTTTATCTACCCATACGTACCAAGGTTGTCTTCAAAGTGCATTTCACTTAGCTGGTTAGGTCACCATTGAGTTTTTACAGTATTTACTTTATGGTATTCTTTTATGTATCTTATTATGTCCCTTTGAGGACCTGGCCCTTTCCAGGTGTATTATTCATGAGTATTCGCAGGAGCGCAAATTCGGAATTGGTACGTATATTGCGATGAGGTCTTATCTTTGAGCCGTGATTGTTAGTTGATATTCTTATATTGCATTTATTATGTTTATCTCATATTCTAGTTCGGTAGTGGATTTGTTTCCATCCGACTACCAACATTAGATGCTTTATATTAAGATCTAGTTATAGATATTGGTTATTTATTTATATATGATTTATGTGGATGAGATTTAGTTATGCCCTGTGACATATATATTTACCACTTGTGAATTATTATTCATATTACAGCGTACGTGTGTTATAGTTTCCATATATTGGAGTGCCATACTCATACGGCTGGCATGCTTACGTGTCCTGGTCCTACGTATTTTGGGACTGGGGCATGACAAATATAATATAGATATATACACATATACATAAATATATCATATCCAATATATCATACTAATATATAATACCAATTCAAATAAATTTAAATGCAATAAAGCAAACACGTGGAGTGCATCGCACCCGTATCACACTAGATCTATGATCCGCTTATGATACGAGCCCACCATATAATCAAATATACCTCAAAGGATATGAGCAAGTCTAAAATACTAATTATAAATAATACGAAGAGTCAAATGCACACCTACGTGTCTGTGTCAAAATATGACATGCACGAAGCCCCGTGTCGGAGGAAAAAACCCCAAATTAACCCGTATCTCCAAATTGTTAGGATATGGCTCTAATTGTAGATACGACACTAGAAACAAACAATCAAACACATATCAATTTGGTCTAATTTACCAATAGATAAATACAATATAAGCCAATCTCGAAGTTCCTCCAAAATTGACACAAAATACACCATAACTTTCTTCATAGGCCTCCTATGAACCTAATTCTAATTCCTAAGGTGTCACGACCCGCACCCGGTTTAGGGGCACGAGTGCGTGGGTACGTCCAGCCTACGCCACAGCATCGGCGGTAGAACGCTGTCTAGGTATTGATACTATCTAACTAATGTCACGCAGGCATCCAATCTCCATTAGGAGGCACGGATGACACAAATAGATGAACATATACTCAATCACAGAATTACAGCACGATAAGATTTCGAAACAGAAATTTAAAATTAAACATAATACAAGTCCACTAGAAAACTTAACTTAACAATATCCAAGAAATCATCAAAATGCCGGAGACAAATCCGGTACCAAAAAGTCTACTAAAAGAACTAACAAGAAATAATAACTCCGACTAGACTTCCCAGAATCAACTACTACCAAGTCTGCAGCTACTCAGCATAAGGTCCATAAAGTGTCGGACAGCGGTCCACTAAGGCATAGTCTGGAAAAATATTTCCAGTCAGGAAGGAGCAAAGCACAATCTCAAATAACAGTTCCATTAATTGATAATGTCTATAATACAATAAAACATGTCATGCTAGCTACTGAGAAGACAGTGAAATAAATGAAATGGCAATTTTTAAGAGAGACAGGCAATATGATATAGTCAGTGCATGTATGGAAATAAAAAGAACAAGGAACAGTATCATATACGGGTGATGTAGTATATGATCTAAAATAGAGAACTGTAACTATTCTAAGTGTTTGAAATAGTAGTTTCAAAATGTGATCGGCTTGGGACATGTACAGTAGCTACAGTCTGGCTAATCATACGTGGGGGTATGATTGACACCAATAATATTTAATTATGCAATGGGTATTTGATCACATTTCTCACTAGCCATTTTCCCGCCCCCAACTAGTACTGTGGATCCAATCATGACACGTCACGAATATACAACATTGTCTAATATATTAAGTACAATGTCTAATAAATTATTTACAATGTCTAATATCAATGTCTAATGTAAATGTCAATGTCAATGTAAATGTCGTGTATAATGTCGATACGAAAATCAAGGTAACATCTCATGACTGCAGATCCAAGCTATACTAGTCCGTGTAGCACAGTGTCAAAGATTCAGTTGTAACATTTCAAGATCATTGAACTTATAGCTATTATCAAGAATTGGAAATTATCAGAGAATGTACTTGCCTCGGGTCCTTAGCTGGTATTTATGGATGTCCTGTTCCAGAGTATCCCCTGGTAACCAACAGTCCTATAAACACATTACAATATAACATGTGTATCAGGGGCTATACTAACACAAAATAGAAATACAGTGGCCTTAGGGCTATGCCAGGTACGGTAGGGGTCATCTACTAGATAGGCCAACTATATCTTAATATCCCTTAATTACAATAATAGATATAAGTAAAATATATATATACTTTAAAATAATGATTCTTGTATGTATATATAAATATAATAATTTATACTTACAATATTTTATACATGCACCAAATTTAAATACATTTACAATATATATATATATACCTTTTAAAATTACATATTTAATTTATACTAGTGTATACTCATATATATGCCAAAAATACATTAATTAAATATAAATACTTTACATTTTATATACAAATTACATGAAATACATATACTAATTATTTATACAATTAAATAAAATAATTACTATACATATTTATATTTTAAATACTTACATTATATATACTATACATATACAATTTAAATTAAATACATATACTAATTACCACATTAATTAAATATAAATACTTTACATTAATTATACATACAAATTTAATTAAAAGCATATACTAACTTCACACTAATTTTAAATATAAAAACAAACATTTATATATATATATACATTATCAATATATACTCAAATACATATACTAGTATATACAAAGTATATATACTAATTATATACAAAATATATATATATACCATACTAATATATTTTAAACGTTAATTTAATTTAATACTATACACATTTATTAATATATCTACAATATACCTTGGTTATATATATATTTACTAGTTTTCCCATTAATTAAAATATATAACAAATATATATATATACATATACATTTGATATATATATATATATATATACATATATATATATATATATATATATATATAAAGAGGGAAGGAGAGAGAGAGGGGCTTACAGAGGGGGTCGCCGGACTTCGCCGAGGGGTCGCCGGAGTTGTTCACTGGAGGGGAGCAGGGGCCGCCGGATTCGCACAGCAGCGCTGCCGGGCTTGAACGCCGGAGGGGAGGGGCAGCGGCTGATGTGGAACACAGCCGGAGTTGCAGAGGGTCCGCCGGCGCCGGACGGGAGGAGTGTCGAGGAGGAATGGGGGAGGATGGCCAGCGGGGTGGCTGCCAGCGACCGCTGGACCGGAGGTGGGATCGGCCTGGCAGCAGTCAGCGGGACTGCCGGAGTTGACAGAGGGAAGGGCAGTCGGAGACCGCCGGAATCGATGGTTGATGGTGGTGGTTATGGGTGGATGAACGGATGGATGGGTGGAGGAGATGCAGCGGCGAGGGGAGGAGTAGCGCCGGACTGATGGCCGACCGAGCGCCGGGGAGAGGAGCACGAGCAGAGGGCTTCGCGGGTGAGCATCCGCCGGGGAGGAGTACAGCCCGCCGGAAATAGGGACCCGGCTGAACAGTGGTAATGGGGGGTGAACAGTGTTCCCCCCCTATCTCTCTTTTGAATTTAAAGAAAACCCAATGAAGAGAGGAAGAAGAAGAAGAAAAAGAAGGAGAAGAAAAGAGAAGGAGAAGGGAAGAAAATTTTCCAACGTAGGAGAGAGGGAGGCTTGTGAGGGTGGTGTTTTCTAGGTAGTCTAGGGATTAGGGTTTGAGGGTGACATGATATTAAATAGGATGAGAGAGGGTGTGATGTAGGGTGAGGATTGACCCACTTAAATGAGTGGCTATGATGATTCATGAAGGAAATTAATTCATGTAGGGTTGAGGGTTTTATTAAAAATTAATAGGCTCCCTCATTGGTTAAAATAATTAGGTGTTGGCACCTACAATTGAATAATTGCAACTTAGCCCCTTAAATTCGGGAAATTGCACAAACACATAAAATGACGAAAATTGGGCGGGCGATTTGGGGTCCGATGTTTTGTAGGGTCAGGGGGCACTGTAAGATGGGTATGGGCTGAATTTGCAGGGCACTGGAATTAATTTGGGATTTTAAAATCAGAATAAATGGTATCCTCAAATTAAATAGAAATAAATGCAAGTTGTGTTCAACAATTAATTAGGAGTACTTGGGGTCAAAATCAGATCAAGTCATCAATACCAATATTGAAGAAGACTCAGAACAGAATATTACCCTAATTTGAGCCGCACGAAAAATAGGTCAAGATGGCTTCCAATTTTTGATTGGAACGCACAACGATACAAAATAGGAAATTAAAATAAACGTCCGCGACGATTTTTGTGCGGCCAGAAACAATGCACAGGGAGCAAAATTATGAGTTGCAAAAATAGCAGAATTAAAGGCGGACATGTCTAGAGCAAGATTGTGAAATTTGTTGGAAGACAAAAGTCTGGATAGTGCTCCAAATATCGAAGCAAAGGCAAAGCGCAAAATATTAAATAAAATACAGTAATTAATTATAAACTCCAAGAATTAAATTCTAGATAAAATAATTAACCTCAAAATTCCATAATTCGGACAGGTGCTATCTACTGGCTTCTAGGTCAGTCTGCTAGCTAATATAAAATAATAACACTGCATATAATTATATATTTAATTACACATCACACATAATAATTATTTAAATCAATATACTATTATGCAATTAATTAATTATAAATAACATAATATTAAATATTGTAAAAATTCGAAATTACCCCTGTTTTCAGAATGTGGTAGTGACAAGTCTACCCACCTTAAAAGAATTTCGTCCTCGAAATTTAAAATCCTCATATTAGCATTTAATCATACACATTATTATTCCCTCAATTAAATTCATCAACCACGAATAATCCACAAGGTCTTTTCAAAATTTCAAAAATCTAAAATTGTTGTATTCCTGTAAAATTTCTCGACATAGAATCAAAGTCCCTTTTTAAAAAAATTCCTGAAAGTTTTGAGTTAATAATCCAATGCCCGGATTTTAATATCCACTCCTCAAAGTACTCAACAATATGATATTTAAGGATTCTCCAAATATCACATTCAAATATGAAGTTCTAAAATTCATAACTTGCGATTTAAATAAATACATTGATAAATCTCCCAAAATTTCTAAAATAACCAATTTAAACATGTCAAAATCTTTCCTAGAATTAATTAAACCACCAATTATGCCATGTTAATTTCTTAACCATTTGTTTAAATCAATAATTATCCTCAAATTTTTAAATCCTCGATTGTTTTATTTATGTATTTACTACCATCAAAATTTAATTCCTCCAATCATATAATCATGAACTACTCCATATTGTTATTTCACAATAAATTCTTTCAAAAATTTTATAAATAGCATATCCCAAACAAACCTTCAAAAATAAATCGAATCACATTCTTATCACAATATCCTCCAAAATTTTAAGTTAATGACGAAATGCAAGAGTTTAATATTCCATCCTCTAATTGAAATCCAATCAGTGCATATTTCAAAAATTGAATCTCGTTCCAAATTTGAATTTAACACTAATCCATTGGTGTTCTTATCCCTCGATTTTTTTTTTTTTCCATAATAGGCAACGATGTAACACTTATGGAACCTCCAATACAATATTCAAAATATAAGTTCTCAACTTGCAGTCCAACAAATATATCGATGGCCTTCTTAAATTCCTCAAATTTAATAATAAATTCAATCATTTCAAAATTTTCTAAAAATCAATGATTTAACAAAACTTCAATTACGCCATATCAAATTCCCAACTCTTTATTTAATTTAATACTTTTCCTCAAAATTTTGGCACCTTGTCTCTCTTTGTCAAGTCATAACCTCTTTGTTAATCTTTATTACAGTTAAATCCTCAACAATCAAAGTCTAAGAGAATTCTACCTACACTCATACAACATGCAACCTAAAGGAATTATGTATGATCATAGTGTCTTTTGCCAAGGTATTACAGTCTCTGTAACAGGGGTACTACTAACTACATTATAACAAGAAATCATGCATACAATTATTGTACCAAGGAATCAATCAATTAATCAAGTAGATAGGAACAGAATGAAGGAAAGAACAGAACTTGCTAACACATTACCTGCAGTATTGGTCTCCTCGACCGTCATCGCAAATGCCTGTCCTGCTGGGGTGGTTCCCTTTGCAGGTGCTGAGCAATGTACGGTTCCACAGGTAGCCTAACTGGATCTCTATAATCTGAAGTTGTGCGCTGGCCGGGAAGATAAGAGGCTCGAAGACAATCCCTTACTCGATGTCCCGCAGTGCCGCAAAGCAAACAAAGTCCTAGCCTCGTTCTACAGCTCTCCCAAAGGTGACCTGGCTTCTTACAGAAGTGACAAGTTCGTTGATCCTGCTGTACAGGAACTGGTGCCGGGTACTGCTGTTGATACTGAAATGCCCTCGGTTGTCGCCGAATTGGAACTGGTGCCTGGTACTGCTGTTGATACTGAAAGGCCCTCGGCTGCCACTGGCCAGGATACTGCTGGGCAACTCTCTCAACTGTCTGTAGTGCCATCTGGTGAGCGTTCTCCATGCTCTCTCTCATCAGCTCGGTTTGTGCCTGGTGCGCTTCTGCTTGCACCCTCTGAGCCTCAGCTTGAACTCGCTGAGCATCTGCCGCCATTTTCTGGGCCTCTACCATGCCTTGGATCAAGGTGAACATCTGTGCTCCGTCAAAGGGCAAACCTCCGGAAATCAGAGTCGGTGGAGGAGGAAGGTCGTCCGTCACAGCTGTGGCTATCTTCTGAACAGGTGGAGAAGGAAGATCACCTACGTGCATCGGAGATGTAGGAGGAATTACTGCTGTCTGTCCCTCAGGTGGAGAGGTGGCAGACCCTTCTAAAGCTGGTGTTCCCGCTCTCGTAGATAGTGTCTTCGGCAACATCCTGAAGACAGATCCCAACGAATCAATTTAGGCAAAATGCGATATCATCAAGGGAGGACAGTACAGTTCTAAAGAAGCAACATTCAAGATAAATAGATTGGAAATAAACCTTAGTTGATTGCACAGATCAAAGATGCATCCATGGTTGATACCTCTATCCTTATAGGTACCACAGTTCTATCACAAGCACTCTCACTGCTAGCTTCCTTACCTACTGCAATCGCTAATACTAGTTAATCTTATCACTCAATGCATATCAATTTCAATACACTATACTAAGTACTGCACTTTCTAGTACAACCCTTGATGATCACCCAAGTCAGTTTGCAGTGAATATCAATCATGCTCAAGCCAACATATCCTTACACATGCATCTTACCTACTTATCATATCTCTCCCATTATAAAATCTTATCCTCAAATAAATTTTCCTCAAAAATAACTCCTCGAATAAAATTTAAAGTAGAAATGCATACACTTTCCTCAAGGTTAATTATTTAAATACTAAAATGAAACTTAATCACACAAAATCCTTACAGACTTGTCTAGGTTTATTGAATCGAATCTGAATCCTCAAAAAATAAAATTTTAATAACCATATTTCAACTCTTAAATTTCAAAATTTGCAATTTATTGAAATCTTCAAAATAACAATCTCAATCTTCTCAGAATCCTAAAATTTGAAATTTATTTTCAATCTTCAATTAAAAATTTTAAATCCACCTTCTGTAGTCCAATAGCTCTAATGTTTAATCATTTCCACTGTCTTTATTGACGGGCATCATCAAATAATACCATAAATCAGTCTATAAATTCCTCTTAATATGAAATCAACCCTACAATGAAACCCAAAATCCTAACTTAAATACCTAATTAACAACAATCAAATCAAGTGAAACCAAAATCCTAATTTAATACTAATCAACAACAATCAAATCAATATCAACAAATGAGAATGGACGGAACAAGGGAATGATTTTAAATTGGAAGTTTTAACAAGATTCTCAGGGGTCATCCCAGGAATCTCTCAAGGAATTGTGATTGAGTATTTGCTCTCGTCCTAGTATCCTATGTCCTAGATTCTATAGCAGGTACGCAGTAGTATAACAAGGATGCTACACTACTACGACATCGCACAACTCGCGAAGTCTGACCTGCATGGGCCACCACTAAAAACGTGTCACGACCCGCACCCGGTTTAGGGGCACGAGTGCGTGGGTACGTCCAGCCTACGCCGCAGCATCGGCGGTAGAACGCTGTCTAGGTATTGATACTATCTAACTAATGTCACGCAGGCATCCAATCTCCATTAGGAGGCACGGATGACACAAATAGATGAACATATACTCAATCACAGAATTACAGCACGATAAGATTTCGAAACAGAAATTTAAAATTAAACACAATACAAGTCCACTAGAAAACTTAACTTAACAATATCCAAGAAATCATCAAAATGCCGGAGACAAATCCGGTACCAAAAAGTCTACTAAAAGAACTAACAAGAAATAATAACTCCAACTAGACTTCCCAGAATCAACTACTACCAAGTCTGCAGCTACTCAGCATAAGGTCCATAAAGTGTCGGACAGCGGTCCACTAAGGCATAGTCTGGAAAAATATTTCCAGTCAGGAAGGAGCAAAGCACAATCTCAAATAACAGTTCCATTAATTGATAATGTCTATAATACAATAAAACATGTCATGCTAGCTACTGAGAAGACAGTGAAATAAATGAAATGGCAATTTTTAAGAGAGACAGGCAATATGATATAGTCAGTGCATGTATGGAAATAAAAAGAATAAGGAACAGTATCATATACGGGTGATGTAGTATATGATCTAAAATAGAGAACTGTAACTATTCTAAGTGTTTGAAATAGTAGTTTCAAAATGTGATCGGCTTGGGACATGTACAGTAGCTACAGTCTGGCTAATCATACGTGGGGGTATGATTGACACCAATAATATTTAATTATGCAATGGGTATTTGATCACATTTCTCACTAGCCATTTTCCCGCCCCCAACTAGTACTGTGGATCCAATCATGACACGTCACGAATACACAACATTGTCTAATATATTAAGTACAATGTCTAATAAATTATTTACAATGTCTAATATCAATGTCTAATGTAAATGTCAATGTCAATGTAAATGTCGTGTATAATGTCGATACGAAAATCAAGGTAACATCTCATGACTGCAGATCCAAGCTATACTAGTCCGTGTAGCACAGTGTCAAAGATTCAGTTGTAACATTTCAAGATCATTGAACTTATAGCTATTATCAAGAATTGGAAATTATCAGAGAATGTACTTGCCTCGGGTCCTTAGCTGGTATTTATGGATGTCCTGTTCCAGAGTATCCCCTGGTAACCAACAGTCCTATAAACACATTACAATATAACATGTGTATCAGGGGCTATACTAACACAAAATAGAAATACAGTGGCCTTAGGGCTATGCCAGGTACGGTAGGGGTCATCTACTAGATAGGCCAACTATATCTTAATATCCCTTAATTACAATAATAGATATAAGTAAAATATATATATACTTTAAAATAATGATTCTTGTATGTATATATAAACATAATAATTTATACTTACAATATTTTATACATGCACCAAATTTAAATACATTTACAATATATATATATATACCTTTTAAAATTACATATTTAATTTATACTAGTGTATACTCATATATATGCCAAAAATACATTAATTAAATATAAATACTTTACATTTTATATACAAATTACATGAAATACATATACTAATTATTTATACAATTAAATAAAATAATTACTATACATATTTATATTTTAAATACTTACATTATATATACTATACATATACAATTTAAATTAAATACATATACTAATTACCACATTAATTAAATATAAATACTTTACATTAATTATACATACAAATTTAATTAAAAGCATATACTAACTTCACACTAATTTTAAATATAAAAACAAACATTTATATATATATATACATTATCAATATATACTCAAATACATATACTAGTATATACAAAGTATATATACTAATTATATACAAAATATATATATATACCATACTAATATATTTTAAACGTTAATTTAATTTAATACTATACACATTTATTAATATATCTACAATATACCTTGGTTATATATATATTTACTAGTTTTCCCATTAATTAAAATATATAACAAATATATATATATACATATACATTTGATATATATATATATATATATATACATATATATATATATATAGATATATATATAAAGAGGGAAGGAGAGAGAGAGGGGCTTACAGAGGGGGTCGCCGGACTTCGCCGAGGGGTCGCCGGAGTTGTTCATTGGAGGGGAGCAGGGGCCGCCGGATTCGCACAGCAGCGCTGCCGGGCTTGAACGCCGGAGGGGAGGGGCAGCGGCTGATGGGGAACACAGCCGGAGTTGCAGAGGGTCCGCCGGCGCCGGACGGGAGGAGTGTCGAGGAGGAATGGGGGAGGATGGCCAGCGGGGTGGCTGCCAGCGACCGCTGGACCGGAGGTGGGATCGGCCTGGCAGCAGTCAACGGGACTGCCGGAGTTGACAGAGGGAAGGGCAGTCGGAGACCGCCGGAATCGATGGTTGATGGTGGTGGTTATGGGTGGATGAACGGATGGATGGGTGGAGGAGATGCAGCGGCGAGGGGAGGAGTAGCGCCGGACTGATGGCCGACCGAGCGCCGGGGAGAGGAGCACGAGCAGAGGGCTTCGGCGGGTGAGCATCCGCCGGGGAGGAGTACAGCCCGCCGGAAATAGGGACCCGGCTGAACAGTGGTAATGGGGGGTGAACAGTGTTCCCCCCTATCTCTCTTTTGAATTTAAAGAAAACCCAATGAAGAGAGGAAGAAGAAGAAGAAAAAGAAGGAGAAGAAAAGAGAAGGAGAAGGGAAGAAAATTTTCCAACGTAGGAGAGAGGGAGGCTTGTGAGGGTGGTGTTTTCTAGGTAGTCTAGGGATTAGGGTTTGAGGGTGACATGATATTAAATAGGATGAGAGAGGGTGTGATGTAGGGTGAGGATTGACCCACTTAAATGAGTGGCTATGATGATTCATGAAGGAAATTAATTTATGTAGGGTTGAGGGTTTTATTAAAAATTAATAGGCTCCCTCATTGGTTAAAATAATTAGGTGTTGGCACCTACAATTGAATAATTGCAACTTAGCCCCTTAAATTCGGGAAATTGCACAAACACATAAAATGACAAAAATTGGGCGGGCGATTTGGGGTCCGATGTTTTGTAGGGTCAGGGGGCACTGTAAGATGGGTATGGGCTGAATTTGCAGGGCACTGGAATTAATTTGGGATTTTAAAATCAGAATAAATGGTATCCTCAAATTAAATAGAAATAAATGCAAGTTGTGTTCAACAATTAATTAGGAGTACTTGGGGTCAAAATCAGATCAAGTCATCAATACCAATATTGAAGAAGACTCAAAACAGAATATTACCCTAATTTGAGCCGCACGAAAAATAGGTCAAGATGGCTTCCAATTTTTGATTGGAACGCACAACGATACAAAATAGGAAATTAAAATAAACGTCCGCGACGATTTTTGTGCGGCCAGAAACAATGCACAGGGAGCAAAATTATTGGTTGCAAAAATAGCAGAATTAAAGGCGGACATGTCTAGAGCAAGATTGTGAAATTTGTTGGAAGACAAAAGTCTGGATAGTGCTCCAAATATCGAAGCAAAGGCAAAGCGCAAAATATTAAATAAAATACAGTAATTAATTATAAACTCCAAGAATTAAATTCTAGATAAAATAATTAACCTCAAAATTCCATAATTCGGACAGGTGCTATCTACTGGCTTCTAGGTCAGTCTGCTAGCTAATATAAAATAATAACACTGCATATAATTATATATTTAATTACACATCACACATAATAATTATTTAAATCAATATACTATTATGCAATTAATTAATTATAAATAACATAATATTAAATATTGTAAAAATTCGAAATTACCCCTGTTTTCAGAATGTGGTAGTGACATAAGGGTAGTCTTAGCATATGAGGTGGTTCCTAATAATTAAAACACAGATTTAGAGTCTATACAAAGAGAAAAAACTAAATTATACATATTGGAAGATGGATTCCCAATAAAATCCCCAAATATGCCTCCAACTTGTAGATCCTTGCTCCGCTTTGTAGATCTTTGCTTTCTCCTTATAGATCCATGCTCTCATAGCCTCCATAATGATTTAGGAAGGAATTAGGAAATAATTTGGTGTAGGGATAAAGGAATTTGGTTAAGGGAAATTCTAGATCTAGATTTGGAATGAAAAATAAAGAGAGAGAAAGTTTTCACCCTCTTTATATAGACCTCTCTTGCCCCCTCCCTCAAGCTACCATATAAAGTCTAAAATATTCCTTGGGGCCTCTCATGAAAAAATTAATTAAGGAGGAAAGGTTCTAGTCTAATGGGCTTAACTTAATTAATTTATCCTCCTAATGAATGGGCTTACTATTGGGCTCAAATCTAACTAGAATTAAATGTTGGTCCATGGATCTAATCTAACTAGTTAGGTCCACTAACACAAGTCTAAAAATAAATCTAACATACTAATAATAAATAAAGAATATAATAAATAAATATTCAACATGTACAATATTTAATTTATTACCAAATAACTAAAATACTCTTTCCTAGAAAATATGGTAGTGACAAGTCTACACCCTTAGCAAAATTTTGTCCTCGAAATTAAAACTCTCACCCCTCTCTCTTGGGCTAGTCATAACCTATCCATACAAATTTTACTTTGGTCAAACCTCCATCAATCATAATCTAAAATAGTCATATCATATAATATACAATCCTACCATTCTACTGAAAGAGGAACCATACTTGGATATAGTCTCTAACTATCATAAATTTTTGTCTCTTCCCTGCTGTGGTGTTTCCCTCTACTGGTGCAGGGTAATCTGCTATGCTACCAATGGCCTAGTTTATCTCACACTAAACATTCACTAATCATCAACCTAGTCAAAATATTATTAATACTAAGGGTTACCAAATACTAGTGATATACTATAGTTCTAGGTCATGGATATACTTCACTCACTAGCACTTGCTACCTCGAATACTATACAAAATACAGCTAAAATACTACTTCCTTTATCCGTTTCAGTTCTTGTAATCACAAAAATTTCTCAATAATTCTCTTTCAAGGAACACTTCTATACTTTTTCGATCATGTGTTTTATTAGCACATCCTTATCCAACTTGAATACCCCCAATAGGATGCCTACTCAAATCTTGTTACTATCTACACGAGGCACCAGCTCTTATAGGGCACTTTAGATGACATCCTCATACCAAGTTACTCATGTCTCTCCTCTACTGCCTGGATTACTTGCACTATTACTTCCAAATAATTTTCTATCCATATTAACTGATACACCAATATAATATTATCACACAAGGTACTTACTGTTACTAGTATATTACTCAACTAATCTATGATATAGAAATACTAGCACTCTTGATATAGTAACACTATCTTCCTAACTACATAATATATGCCTTTAATATTCTAGGACACTAGCTTCATTATTAAATTACCCCATCACACTCACTAGAACTCATAATCACTTGTACTAGTTATTAACTTCTATAATACATATTTTTTACTTCACTCTCAAAGGCAGGCATATGGTTCTATATCTCTATTGATGTATACGTATCTCCCTTAAATCTTTTACAGACTGATACACTAATTAGTGATATACTACATATCTTCCATGACCAATCTTGATATTTCTCAACCCATGATATACTATTAAAAATTTTAATACTCGGGCTTCCACTTTCATGAACTTCCACACTGACACTCATCACCCACTATGCATCCTGCACACAATTTTTAGATACTTCTTCCATCTATTGCTTCCAACACATCACTAGCCTCAATATCAGGTGATATACCCATCACTAGTCATATATTTGTACACTCATATCTACTTACATCAATGCTCTACTTTTACCTGTAACACAAGTCTTACTACTTTAGTATAATACATTTTTATTCCCACACACTCTCTCTATACCTATTGGTACCACTCTACTATGGCACACTCAAGCGTCAATCACCTAATAGAGTGTCTTGCTCTATTGATATCCAACACAAATCCTGTTATTCTTAATTATTACATAGCTCACCCAACTACCTGAATTCATGACTATCCAGAGCATGCATGATGATACTGATACTAACTTATGGAACCACCACTGATACTCTCAACTTCCCCTTCTACCTATAATACAAATACTAACTATAATGATATCTATTATAAAACTATTGCTACAAGGTACTACACTATGGGTTATCTCTAGATTGATGTCTATTGCTCACATGTCCAACCAATAACCACTTACAGACTCACAAGCCATACTCCCAACAGTCAATACTGATACTCAAGACATAGACCTAATTGTAAGTCACCAATTATCACACAAATAAGGACCCTAATGGAATAGAGTTCTATAAGGAACTGGACTAAAGAACTGAAGGTATCTCTACTGTTAAGCTAAAGAATGATGGAACAAAGTCCTATAATAGCAGGAGTGGATAAGTATTGAGATGATACTTTAAGAACAAATTTAAGATACAACCTGATAATTATATACGTCTGTCCAAAATTATGACACTCAGAATCCTCGTCATGCTAGTAAGCATAGCTGTGATAAATGATAGATTTCATAACTAGGGTATGCAACTCTATAATCATGTCATCTAGAATCCTCAGCACGCCAACCGGTATGGCTATGAGAAACTCTAAATTTCATAATTATGATATGTACATCCGAAGTCAGGTTCCTACGTTTCTGCCATACCAGCTAATATGGTTGTGATAAACTCTATGCACCATAACCAAAGCAGATGTTTCATCTTTTTCACTATCCTCATCAACATATGTCATCAGATGATACCGTAATTTAGTTCGTAAACTTTATCTCAATATGAAATCAAACTCAACAACAAACACCAAGAATTAAATTTAACAACCGATCACCAAGAATCAAATTCAATAACAACGAATAAGAGAGGATGGTAACAAGGGGAAAAGATTTGAATTAAAATTTATAATAAGATTGTCAAGGGTCATCCATAAATCTCTCAAGAAATTATGATTGAGTATCCTCTCATCCTAATGTCCTATATCATATATCCTATCGCAGGCTTGCAGTAATACAACTAAGCCATTGTACTACCATGACATTGCATAACTTGCAAATCTTGACCTGCATGGGCCACCACTAAAAATATGTCATGACCCGCACCCGGTGTAGGGATACAAGTCAAGAACAACGCCCAGCCGACGCCATAGCATCGCCGGTAGAACGCTATTTGGGTAACCTATCTAATCAATATAATATGCCACCAGCAATATAAATATACTCAATCACAGATCTAAGTTGAAAATACGCACGAATATGATAAAAGAATAGAATAGTCACAAAATAACTTATGAGTCAAATAATAACAAATGAGTCAAAGATACTAATAAAAGTAAGCTAGAGACAAATCCAGTACAAAAGGAATGACTAAGATGCTACGAGTCCCGGGTCGTCTTTCTTAGTCGGGATGAGATCCCAAGGTCTCTGTCTCTAAGCCCACAATATCCTGAGGTCCATAATGAATGGGGTACCACTCCTCAGTGTCATCTGAAATATATCCAGTCAGAAAAAGAGCAGAGTACAACTCTAACATCAGTTCTAATCAATGATATAAACTATGTAACAGTAAATAGATGTGAATATACAAGATGAAACAATAGATACAAGAGATATACAATAAGGAAATATTAAAATAAATACAAGAATGAACAATATGGCAATGAACAAGAATACTAATGACTAAGTGAGTGAGTACTAGATTTAACATGTGATCAATTTGGGAACTTGCACAAGGAACTTGCACAAGGATAAGGGCCTGATTAGTCATACGTGCGGTGTATGACCAACACTCACAAGGAACAAGACATACACAAGGAGGGTATGATCACATATCTACACTAAATACTCTCCGCCTCCGACTGGTATAGTGGATCCAACCATGGTACGTCATGACATAGGATTCTCTAGGAAGGTATCATGTATTCCTGAGAATCAGTGTCTTTACATGTACAAGAAGAACAAGAAAAAAAGGCTTACACAAGATACACCATACATACCAAGGAATAACCTCTCATGACGAGATCCGGATATACCAATCCGTGTAACCATCGTGTCGAGAAATCAAGAATATCTACACTAGATACAAAAGACAGAGAATATCATAAATAAGAAACTATCAGAGAATGTACTCGACTGTGATCCAGAGCAAATGATGCAAACGGTGTCTGAACTGGTGTCACAGACCTATATATGGAATATTGTATTAATATAAGGTTTTAGGAATAAAAATAAATTAAACTTTGGATGCCTCATTAAACCTATGGTTATGTTAGAAGGCTATGTTCTGTTCTTTCCTTCTGTTCCTTTCCGTCTATTTGATTGATTGATTGATTTCTTAGTACCGTAGCTTGTATCAATGATTCTTTTGCTAGAATATAGTTAGTAGTACACCCTGACAGAGACTGCAATACCATGACAAAAGTGACCATAACCATACATATTTTTTCTTAGATTACATGTTGTATGATTGTAGGTAGGATTTTTTTGGACCTTGATTGTTGAAGGTTTGACCATAGTAAAGATTAATGAATAGGTTATGACTGGATAGAGAGAGACAATATGCCTTAAATTTCAAGGATAAATATTAATTTAAATAAAAAGTTGAGAATTTAATATGGTAGAATTGACGATTTTGTTAAATCAGTAATTTTGGGAAGATTATGAGATGATTGAATTTGTTATTAAGTATGGAGAAATTTAAGAAGATTATCATTATATTTATTTGACTGCAAGATATAAATTTAAGACTTATATTTTGAATGTTGTATTTAAAGATTTCATAAATATTATATTATTTGAGTATTGTGTGGAAAAAAAATTGAAGAATAAGATCACAAATGGATTAGTTTTTGAAATCAAATTTTTGGGATAAGGATTAAATTTTATAAATATGCATCAATTGGATTTAAATTAGAGGAGTAAGATGATTAATGGATTAGTGTTTGAATTCAAATTTTTGGGATAAGATTTTTAACTTTATAAATATGCACTGATTGGATTTAAATTTGAGGATTGGATATTAAATTTTTGAGTATTTAGTTATTAACTTAAAATTTTGGAGAAGATTGTGATAAGAATGGAATTTGACTTTTTAAATGGAAGATTTTCAGGAAATATGATAATTATAGAATTTTGTAAATTTTATGAAATAACAATATGGATTTACTTCATGATTATATGGTTGGATGAATTTCAATTTTGATGGTAAATAAATAAATAAATACAACTATTGAGGGTCTTAAATTTTGAGGACAAAATTTTTCTATAGAGGGTGGACTTGTCACTACCACATTCTAAAAATCTAGGTAATTTTATCATTTTATTTATTATAAGTATTGTATGTATTTATTTATTTATAATTGCATGACATGTGTATATATATATATTATATATAGTGTTCTTTAATGCATGAGTTAGTAGACTAGACCTAGAATCCTACTAGATAAACCCTTGACCAAATTATAGGATTATGAATTTTAATTAGTATTATTCAGGATAAAATATTGAGGATTATATTATATTATTGTGATTTTATTTAATTGTTGTGCCTTACCGTTGCTTCGATATTTGGAGCGCTACCCTAGCTTTTACCTTCCAACAAATTTGACACCCTTGTCCTAGACGTACACGTCCTCAATTTTGATCTTTGTGTAACTCATAAATATGCTCTCTTGTGCTTCATTTTAGTCGCACAATATTCATCGCAGACATTATTTTCAAATTCTAAATAAATCCAACTTTGTATCTTTATGCGTTCCAATCGAAATTGGAGATACAATCTTGATCTGTTTTATGCAACCCAAATTATGACAATATTTTATTCTGAGTCCTCTACGTCCATGACACTTGTGTTCCACCTAATTTTAGCCCCATGTACTTCCAATTAATTCTAGAACACCGAATATATTAATTTTAATTAAATTAATCCAAAAACCTTACTTTGTGTAATTTTCTAATTGTTGGAGACTTATATGCAAAAGCGCATTGAGGTGTCCACACCCCATTGGACACAACACATGAAGAAATCCTTATTTTCTTTTATTGACCGGTCCTGTAATTTTTCTCCATAATTTTGGAATATGTAACACTCAACATCAATCCCTCATCAAACCTTAGCCCTCTATTTTCAAACAATGCAAATCCTAGCCTTTTAAATATCTACATGAAGAAGCCAAACCCAATCCCAAGGGGGGTTGACCGGTCCACTACCTAGGTCAACACCCAACCCTACTTCTCTACACATGTATATAACCTTTTCCTTATATTTTTTTATCATCCCCATCACCTAAACCTAGATACAGCCGACATAACCATCTCCCTCTCCTTCAACCCACTGAGTCCTCCACCGAGCTGTCCCCGACCGTCGGAGCCGGTCATCCCGAGTACGCTGAACCATCTCCTCCATCATCTTCATCCCTATTCACAGACCCGACCGCCTGAGAACGGCCGACCGCCTCATCAGCCGCCTGCACCAACAGTCTCGCCGGATCCCCCTCGTCGATATCACCTCCACCACGACTGACACCCAACCGCCTCCTTCCACCGTCATCATCATCATCTACACCTGAGCAGCCGCCTGAACCCGACCACCCATCCGCCTGAAATCGATGACTTCCCTCGACGACTCGATGACAGCAGCACCTCCTCGACGACTGAATGACCCCCCTCGATAAACAGCAGCACCCACTCAACGACAGCAGCCACTGGACCACCTCTCCTCGATGACACAGCCAAGCCCTCTGCGTGACACAACAGAGCACCACCTCGACGTCGAACACCCCCTCGTTCACGTGCATACAGGTTCGAGTTGTTTCCTTTCATGTTTTTGTATATATATGTGTGAATGACGTTAGGATGTAGTGTGTTGTGTCATGACAAGTTCGTTAGATATTCATTGCAAGAGACCATGCAATAAACCAAAACTCGTATGCGTATATGTATAATATTCAAATTGGTATATATATATATATATATATTATGTGGGAATTAAATGCTAATACTAGATATGACTATAATTTGTATACGTACTGTATGACCCTAAGTTAACTGTGGATTTTCCCGTATAATTACATATACTATATGACCCTGAGAATTGTGAATTGACTGCCTTGTGTACACTGACATACTGGCAAGACATGTGTTTGTGATTGGCTGTCTGATTATGCACAGTATTTGAGGATATGACACCTGCACAGCTAGACGCACATTTGACCCTGTTATATGACAAGTAGCACCCCTAGCATAGTCTTTAAGTTCAATGTACTTATGATTGTGTGTATGTTAGTGTATCGACGGATTCTGTATTATTATTAAATAATGTCTATAGGATATTAGATTATTCAGACAAGACCTCGGAAATAGGACATTGGTATTGCCAGTAGAGGACCACAGGCGAGTACATTCTCTGATAGTTTCTTATTTATGATCTTTTATGTTCATTGTATTTAGTGTAGATATCCATATTTCTTGACACGATGGTTACACGGATTGGTATATTCGAATCTCGTTATGAGATGTTATTCCTTGTATATGGTATAACTTGTGCAAGTCTTGTTTCATTGATTATCTTGTGCATGTACAGACACTGATTCTCGAAGAGATTTGCTACCTTCCTAGAGAATCTCGTGGCATAGAATACCATGGTTGGATCTACTATACCAGTCGGGGGTGGGGATTATTTTAGTGTAGATATGTCATCATACCCTTCATGTACAAGTCTTATTTTCAAGTTAGTGTTGGTCATACACTGCACGTATGACTAACCAAGCCATTATTCAAGTACAAGTTCTTAAGCAGATCACATGTTAAAGCTAATACTCATGCACTTATTTATTAGTATTCATGTTCATTGTCATATTGTTCATTCTTGTATTTATTTTCAGTATTTTCTTTATTGTGTATCTCTTGTACATGTATATGCATCTTGTATATTTATATCTATTTACTGCTATATAGTTTATATTATTGATTTAGAACTGCTATTAAAGATGTACTTTGTTCCATCCTAACTGGAAATATTTTTCAGACTGTGACTTAGAGGACTGGTGTCAAACATATTATGGACCACGGAGAGAGTAGCTGTCATGTCCCAGTCCCAATAATATACGGGACCAGGCCACGTGGCAATAGCCAACTTTCACGTCTCTGAGGATATCCCAATTTAATTAATCCTAACGAAGAGTGCTACGCTGTCCTAAAATACTAACATGTCCAATATCAATCAATAACAGGAAATCTAATCTCATCCACAAATATAACCAAAGAGTACTAGAATAAATACTGGAACATAAACGCCAGTCTCAAATATCATAGTACAACCAAGAATGTATGGTGGGAACAAATCCACTACTATGACGAAATAAAAGTACTGAATGATAGATAAAAAGAGTAATGACTGGGGCATCTGCTGACTAGATAATGATGCTCCTAATACTAGGCAGAAGGCCAAGCAACTGATCACGAAAACTCTGACGGTAGCACTTCTAGCTCCTCCACGGTAGCGTACCTCGTCTCCTGTCCTGGGCCGTATACTGTAGGGTAATATGCCTCGTCCAAATTTGAAAAGGTACCAGGTCCTCAGAGGGACGTAACAAGATACATAGAAGCATGCCATATATATAAATACTGAATAAAATAAATACAATAAAGGGTGTGCTAACCATCTAAGTGAATGCAATATGAGGACAACTTTGAGTATATGGGAAGGTGTAAGCTAGACATATGCTGACGTAATTCACCAATCGTGACAACTGGCTAGTATATGCCACATATGCCCCCTATAACACGAGCGCTATAATATAATAACGTCCAACGTTCTATAGAGTATGGTATCTGTAAAATCACCAAGTAACGTCCAACAGTCTAAAGAATGTGGTATTTGTATAAGCATATACGTCCGTATCACTCCGTCGAGCACAGTATCTGTATAAAGGAGGTGGGTGTCCCATACGCCTACTAGTCATCCTCCCCGCCCAATGTAGATATACCAGTCGAATACTCGACGTGCATACCACGTATCTATATTCCAAGTCTCTACTAATATAAAATCCTGAGTTACGCACTAACCGTGATGCATGTCATACGTACCGATAGCTAGTAGAGTACGCGAACCCGCATCCAATATGAATTTGTCACTGTAAAATGTGTAAGAGTGTCAGGTCTAAGAAGATATCTGAGTATCCTCCCAATGGGGTGAGTCTGCTAGTGACTAGGTCAAGTACACTACTCATCGACGCATCCGTCGACTGCACCCGAGTCAATCTTGGACACGCACAGTCATATGAAATAAAGCATCAAGAATCATACAGCATATACATAATTTAAATTAGACAGTAAATAGGACAAGGTATCTTGCCTGGGTCCTCAAGCTGTGAATGTCAATAGCCTGCTCCTGCAGTGTCTCCTGGCTGGTCCAGTGACCCTAAACACACAATATAGTATAGCAATCTAGAATCAGACACTAAAGTAATACATACACCAACTACGACACTGCTCTTAGGTACTGACGCAAGGGTCACGGCTGGTCGACTACAGCGTCGCGTGTGCACGTAGCTAGGATGCACACGTATCCTATCCTCAGTTACCGTGTGCCTCGAGACAATAATTTACTAAAGTTAAGGGTTTACAAAACTACTATGTCTTATAAAATACCTGTCCTTATTTCCCATGTTAAGTGTACTAGGTCTATGTCTACATTTTTAGGTGAAATATAAGTCCCTAATAACAAGTCTTATGATTAGGGTAATTATTATTTATTAATTACTAATTAATCTAGTAAATTATACAAACACACACATCTAGGGTTAAACATTTTTACTCGTGTCCATGCAATGACACATGACACAAATAACACAATCCCATAACTAATCCTGAAGGAAAGAAGTTTAACGATATTTACCTGATCGAGGCTGGACGGAGGTCTGCCTTGTTGACGTGCACGCTCGTCGGCGGTCGACGAAGCTTCGACGTTGAGCAGCAAACAGCGGCAGCGGTGCAGCAATCAGAACAGCGACAGCAGCGGCCTTGGCAGCGGCGGTTGTTGGGCTGGGACGGTGCTGGGATATCGGTAAGGTCGTGGGGAGGGTGGTGCTCCACCTGACAGTGGTGGTCGGCGGTGCTGAAGGCGGTAGCCTGGGCCGGGGGCAGTCGGGCTCGGTAAGGGATCGGGTTTGATGATGGGGTATCGGGTTTGATGGAGAGTTGATGGCGGTGGCGTGGTTTGTGCAGGCGGCCTGGGTGGTGGTCCGGCGTGGACAGCAGTGGTAGGCGGCGGTCGACTATGGTGGTGGCGGCCTGAGGTGGTAGTGTCCGATCGGAATAGGGGGAAGGGGGTGCTCGGGTATGAAAAAGGGGAGTTCGGCTAGGTATGGAGGTGGTGGTGGTGTTTATGATCTAGGGTTTCAATATGAAAAAAAATGTATATTTATATGGGGTAGAGGGAATATGGGATAACCTCAGAATTTGGGCCGGCCTGGGCTCTTTGGGATGGGGCTGGTCCACATGAAAGGGTGTAAATGGGCTTGGTTAGGTCTTGCTTTGGGGTGTATTTGGCCTCTAATTTGATTTAATTAAACAAATGCACAATGCGTTCTTTTGTCAATTGAAAACACAAGGGATTAAATTTGGGTAAAACACAAGAGTCATGGACGTAGCAGGCTCAAAATAGGTTAATACCCTAATTTGGGTTATAGGGAATTGGGTTGTGGTTGTCTCCAAATTCAAATAGGAATGGGCAATTATGAGAAATTGGGTTTATTGAAATTATTCATGGTCGTTTGCAACGAATATTGCGCAGCTAAAATGAAGTACAATATTGTGTATCTAAAAGTTACACAATGGTCAGATGCGTAGTCTGGCATGTCTAAGAGATGTATATGAAATTTGTTTGAAGGTAACTACTAGTGTAGCGCTCCAAACATCGAAGTAACGGTAAGGTATATTAAAACTTATAATTGTTGTACATTAATCCTAATTGTATCCAAATTAATTCTAGTCTCTCAACTTAAATTAAAAATAATCCTAAATTGGTCGAGGGGGTTTACAATCTACCCTCCTTAGAGCATTTCGTCCTCGAAATTAAAATATACGCACGGTAAGAACTACCTGTCACGCCCCAGTCCCAAAATACGTAGGACTAGGAATACGTAACACGCCCAGCCGTATGTATACGAACTCCAATATATGGAAACCATATACACACGTACGTTGTACATGAATATTCAATCCACCAGTGATAATATACTGTCACAACAAGTCACACACAATATATATCTCATCTACAGCACAAATAATAAGTAGGAACAAAGAGCTGAATAATAACTGAGTATCAAAGATGAGTATCCAGTCTGATAGTCGGATGGAAACAAATCCACTACAAAACGACTATACTGAAGTAGCAACAAGGATCTCTAAACAACGGTAATAAAATCACAGATACTCCGAAGGTAAGACTTCCTCAGTCTGATAAGTAGCGTCAGGTCCAGGTCCGTACTCCTGCGGATACTCCTGCTCGTCCATATCTGGAAAGGGACCAAGTCCTCAGAGGGATATAACAAGATACATAAAAGTATGCCAATAAAGTACTAAAATAAATATCCAATGGATCGCCCAACCGTCTAAGTGAATGCAGTTTGAGAACAACTTTCTAACAAGTGGGCTATCTGGCCATAAAATAGGATTGGCATGATTCTTTCAGAGAATCAGGGGCCTACAAAGCATGTCGTCTTTTGAACGACAGAGGCTGTCAAGTAGTATAGGGGTCATCACGATCGCGTATCTCCGGCGGAGCGTACGGTTACATAAAAGGAAAGTGCAAAGGAGCCCAAATGCGGTACTTGTTGTTCTCCCCACCCCATGCTCTAAGCATGTCACATCCATGACATGATCTGGTTCATAGACTATCTTTAGTACCCTAGTCCAATCCTACAACCAAATAAGGATAAGGATTGGACCTCCGTACTACAATAGACTATGTCCATGGACCTCTAATAACTGCTAAGTCTGCTAGCATATAAATTTTCTATCAGCAGTCATCCCTAACGCACGACCATACATACAAGAGGCCAGACCTGTCACGCAGTCCGTGATCTATATGAGACTCACACTAGTGTAACAACTGTGTCACGGCCAATGAACCTAATGATCCTTCATAATAATAGGGTAGTCTCATACACAAGGTCAATGCATATACATAAATAAGAATATATTACGACGACACCGTCGTTTGCACCCAAGTTTCCTTGGACGCGCAATTTATATAGCAGTTTAAAATAAATAAACTAAATAAGTAGAAATAAATTATGCATGCATCATATGGAATATAAATATTAGTAAAATGGCAAGATATACTTGTCGGACAAGAGATCTGTATAGTACAGGCGTCCAAAACGGTGTTAAGTTTGGTGAAAGAATTGAGGTTTAGGGTTTGGGGTGTACTACATGGGATATATATAGGGAAAGAGGTCGGTTCCGCGGGGGTATAGTTTAGTGGTTTCAAAAACCACTTATGCTGCTATTTCTTTCTTTTTTTTGTTTTGGTTTTTGGTTTAGGAGAGTTTAGTAATATAATAGAGATAAAGAAGCGGTGGAATGAGTCGGCTCACACGTGCGGAGAAGGAAAAGAAAAGTTGGTTTTTGCTACTGCTGTTGTTGATATTTTTCTTCTCCTAACGGGTCCGGGTAGGGGCTAAATGGGTAGTGGGT
Organism: Iris macrosiphon; assembly: GCA_036927795.1. Lineage (NCBI taxonomy): Eukaryota > Viridiplantae > Streptophyta > Magnoliopsida > Asparagales > Iridaceae > Iris > Iris macrosiphon. Next base: position 63,299,850 of record JAYESA010000013.1, read on the forward strand.
TTAGGATAGAGGATTTGGATTTTGGGTTGAGATCCAATAGGAATTTTTGTGTGCATACCATTAAGCTAGCAACTGTCCAAAGGGTCTCCTACATGGAATAAATTAGGAAAAATTTATAATGGCTCCATAAATCCCCTAAATGCAAAAATACCTCAAATAAAAATCAAATAAAAATATATTCCTCTATTTTAGCTCTTAACTACTAAGTAAATTAAATAATTAATAAAAATACGATTTTCAGAATTAGGGGTTTTACATTCTACCCAACTTATAAAAATTTTGTCCTCGAAATTAAAACTAAGTCACGGTAGAAAGTCAAGGATGGTATAAGATATAAATTAACAAAGTAAATTCATACCTTGGTCTGCGAATAGGTTCGAAAAATGTTTGCGCATGTCATCCTCGCGCTCCCAAGTAGATTCTCCTGGTGCGCCATGCTTCCATGCCACGCGGACCAAGGGAATAGACTGGTTCCTCAATACTTTTTCTCGACGATCAAGGATTCCTACGGGTTGCTCTTGATATGACAAGCTCGGCCCAATGGTGATTTTCGAATGGTCGAGAACATGACTGCTGTCTGCCACATATCGCCTGAGCTGCGATACATGGAATACGTCATATACTCCCTCAAGTAAAGGTGGTAGCGCAAGTCGATATGCCACTTCTCCCACTCTCTCTAGCACGTCAAATGGTCCAATATACCTTGGACTCAACTTAATGCGCCCTTCGAATCGAATGGTGTCTCTGGTAGGTGATATCCTTAAGAAGACATGATCGTCCTCTTTGAACTCCAAGGGACGACGATGAAGGTCTGTCCATTATTTCTGCCTGTCTTGCGCTGCTCGCAAGTATCCTTGTATCTTATTAACTGTCTCAACGGTGTTGACCACTAACTCTGGTCCCAGAATCTGACATTTTCCCACGTCACTCCAATACACAGGAGACCTACACTTTCTTCCATATAATGCTTCAAACGGAGCCATCTGGATGCTCGCCTGATAGCTATTATTGTAAAAAAACTCCACAAGATGTAGGTGGTCCTCCCATGATCCTCTAAAGTCTAACATACAAGCCATCAACATATCTTCTAATGTCTGAATAGTACGCTCTGACTACCCATCTCTCTGCGGGTGATAAGACGTACTGAACTTCAGGCGAGTTCCAAGACTCTCTTGCATGCTCCTCTAAAAGTGCGATATAAAGCGTGAATCCCTGTCTGATACAATGCTGACTGGTATGTCGTGCAATCTCACGATCTGTCTCATATATAGGTTGGCCAAAGCTTCTGTAGATTGGCCAACTCTGAAAGGCAAGAAATGGGCTGACTTGGTGAGTCGGTCCACTATTACCCATACTGTATCTCTTCCACTTGGACTCTTGGAAAAACTCGTGACGAAGTCCATAGTGATATGCTCCCACTTTCACTCTGGAATCGAAAGTGGTTGCAATAATCATGCTATCCTCTGGTGCTCCGTCTTTACTTGTTGACATACCAGTCACTTGGCTACAAAGCGAGCTATCTCTCTTTTTATCCCATGCCACCAAAAGTGTTATCGTAAATCATGATACATCTTGGTGCCTCCAGGATGAATAGAATATATCGAACTATGAGCTTCTGTTATCAGCTCCAGTCGAATCTCTCTATTGGGAACATATAGGCGATCACCATATCGTAATGTCCCATCATCATGAATGCGCAGTCCTGTCTGCTCTCCAGTCTCTGTCCTTTTCTTTAATCTTTGGAGTCTGGCGTATGTAGGTAATGTTGCTTTGATTCTCTCTACTAGTGATGATTGTACTTGCAAGTTGGCTAGTGTCCCATCTGTTCCGGGTAATATTACTTTAATGCCAAGACCTTGCAAGTCCTTCAATAATTCTCTCTGTGTCGTCAAGAAATAAGTTGTTGGCTTCCGGCTTAACGCGTCTGCTACAACGTTAGCCTTGCCTGGGTGATAATGTAGCTCTATCTCGAAATCTTTTATCAACTCGAGCCATCGACATTGCCTCATATTTAACTCCTTCTGCGTGAAGACATACTTGAGGCTTTTGTGGTCTGTATAAATTTCCACTCGTTCCCTATATAAGTAATATCTCTATAGCTTCAGAGCAAATACAATGGCTGCAAGTTCCAAGTTATGAGTTAGATAATTCTTCTTATGTACTCGTAATTGTCTAGATGCATATGCAATCATCTGGTCATGCTGCATCAATACGCATCACAAGCCTTTTCCTGATGCGTCACTGTAGAGCACATAGCCTCATGATCCTGATGGGATAGTCAATACTGGTGCTGTAGTCAGTCGCTTCTTCAACTCCTCAAAAGCAGCTTGACACTCGTTGGTCCATATGAACTCTTAATCTTTGCAAGTCAACCGAGTCATAGGTGTTGCTATCCTTGAAAAATTCTCCACGAACCGTCGGTAATATCCCGCAAGTCCAAGGAAACTTCTCACCTCTGCTGCTGATTTAGGAACAGGCCATGTCTCGACTGCCGAGATCTTTTCTGGATCAACAGAAATACCATCTCCTGTAACAACATGTCCAAGAAATAAGAATCTGTCCAAGAAGAACTCACATTTACTGAGCTTTGCATATAACTGCTCTCTCTTCAAGGTCTCTAGAATAATTTGCAGGTGCTTCTCGTGCTCCTCGTGGCTCTTTGAATAGACAAGTATATCATCTATGAAGACGACCACGAACTGGTCCAAATACTGATGGAAGACTCGATTCATTAAGTCCATAAAGATAGCTGGAGCATTAGTCAATCCAAATGGCATGACCAAAAACTTGTAGTGCCCATATCTTGTCCGGAATGCGGTCTTCGGGATATCCTCCTTCCGTACCTTCACCTGGTGATATCTTGATCTCAAATCTATCTTTGAGAATATCTTGGCTCTACTAAGCTGATCAAATAGGTCATCAATGCGTGGAAGTGGATATTTATTCTTCACTGTCACTACATTCAAGGCTCTATAGTCAATGCACATACGCACTGACCCATCCTTCTTTGGTATAAACAACATTGGTGCTCCCCAGGGTGATGCACTTGGTCAGATGAAACCTTTCTCTTCCAGTTCTTTCAATTGTGTCTTCAGTTCATTCATCTCCTTCTTCGCCAGTCTATAAACATGTGATGCTATGGGTGCTGCTTCCGGTGTCAATTCAATCGAAAATTTTACGTCTCTGTCTGGGGGTAGTCCTGGCAATTCCTCTGGGAAGACGTCTTGAAATTCTGAAATAATGGGATGATAAATAACATCGTCCATTGCGAGCTGCATACCATCAAGGATTTCTGTGGATCCTCGTGCAAACTCAAGTTTAGGCTGGCCTGGTACCTTGAAAAGAATGCTTCCTCCAAAACAATCAAAGAAAGCGTGGTACTTGCTCAGCCAGTCCATTCCAAGCACAATATCAAAAGTTGGCATAGGAAGGACTAAGAGTCAGGCATTCATCTCTCTGTCACGTATCACTATAGGACACGATCTACAAATTCTACTAACAGGTACAACTCCTCCTCTGGAAAGAATTCTAACATAACTAGATAAAGGTATGGAGGTAATATTGTGTTTGGCAATAAAACTAGATAATATGAATGAGTGGGTGGACGAAACGATTAGAAGAAGTACAGGAATCAAACAGGATGCAAGCATTAAATAGAATACAGAAGCATGAAATATGCAGAGGAATTGTTCGCATATTTTACAGTCAAAAACTCCCAACATACATGAAGTCCCTTCCTGCGTAATACAGGACTTCAAGGTTGTTTGCGTAAAACAGAGATTCAAGGAAGTTTGGCGTAAAGTAGAGCTTCAGAGTTGTCTGCGTAAAGCAGAGATTCAAGAAAGTTTGGCGTAAAGTAGAGCTTCAGAGTTGTCTGCGTAAAGCAGAGATTCAAAGTTGTCGACATAAAACATGGCTTCAGAGCTGTCTGCATAAAAGGTTGTTATATTTCCTGCGTAAGGTCTGCGTAAAAATCTGCGTATAAAAGATTGCTATTCTTCCTGCGTAAAGTCTGCGTAAAAAGTTTGCGCGTAAATGGTTTCCTGCGTAAAGTCTGCGCATAAAAGATTGCTATACTTCTTGCGTAAAGTCTGCGTAAAAGTCTGCGTAAAAAAAGTTTTTTTCCCTGCGTAAAGTCTAAAATACATTGTAAAGTTGTACGAGGAACTCTTCGTATTCCTCGGATGAATTTGTCAGACAAATCAGTGAACCTGACGTCTGACAAAAGTACTACACGATGATCGAGAGGACGGCTGTGATGATGATTTTGCACAGAGACCCAGGTTGTCATTTAGTGACATATTTGATACAAGTTATTTTTACGCATTCAAAAGGAAGAAAATGGAGTCTTCTGAATACGCTGCCTACAGAAATGAGTTTTCTTTTTTTAAGACAAGACAAGACAAAATCGGATGCCACGTCAAAAGCTGTTTCTTGTACATAGCTCGAGGCATATCTCTGTATTTAATGCACGAGATTATGTTCTCTTAATGTACTGGATGTGACTAATACGCTCACATCACCATCCTTACATTTTACGCCAATCAGGCTATTTTACGCTGGTTATCTATTATTCATGAATCATCAAGTTTACGCAGGGGCAGTTACCTATGTGGCTTGCATGTCGTGTCAAACGCAGATTTAGGAAGACTATTTGAACGTGGGTAGCAGTTCTCATAACCGCAGCATAAAGGAGGCAATATTCTTCATAGTTTAGCTTTTTACGCCAATAAGACAGTCATTTGGCTTTTACGCCAACCAGGCAGTCATTTGGCTTTTATGCCAACAACAGTCATTTGGATTTTACGCCAACAACAGTCATTTGGCTTTTACGCCAACAGTCATTTGGTTGATCTCTATAAATAGAGGTCCCTGATCACAGGGTAAAGGGTTTTTTGGCGTAAAAATTTGTTTATCCAAACATAGTATGGTTGAAATAAAGAATGAGGTTTTAGTCAAGCATGGATGAGATCCTTATACTCTATTCTTATACGCAGGCTTGTTCGGTACAGTTATGTAACTGAGACAATATATTCTGGACCTGCATGGGCCACCACCAAAAATATGTCACTCCCCATTCCCAAAATATATAGGACTAGGAATACGTAACACGCCCAGTCGTATGTATACGAACTCCAATATATGGAAACCATATACACACGTACGTTGTACATGAATATTCAATCCACCAGTGGTAATATATACTGTCACAACAAGTCACACACAATCTATATCTCATCTACAGCACAAATAATAAGTAGGAACAAAGAGCTGAATAATAACTGAATATCAAAGATGAGTATCCAGTCTGATAGTCGGATGGAAACAAATCCACTACAAAATGACTATACTAAAATAGCAACAAGGATCTCTAAACAACGATAATAAAATAACAGATACTCCGAAGGTAAGACCTCCTCAGTCTGATAAGTAGCGTCAGGTCCAAGTTCGTACTCCTGTGAATACTCCTGCTCGTCCATATCTGGAAAGGGACCAGGTCCTCAGAGGGACATAACAAGATACATAAAAGCATGCCAATAAAGTAATAAAATAAATATCCAATGGGTCGCCTAACCGTCTAAGTGAATGCAGTTTGAGAACAACTTTCTAACAAGTGGGCGATCTGGCCATAAAATGGGATTGGCATGATTCTATTAGAGAATCAGGGGCCTACAAAGCATGTCATCTTTTGAACGACAGAGGCCGCCAAGTAGTATAGGGGTCATCACGACCGCGTATCTCCGACGGAGCGTACGGTTACATAAAAGGAAAGTGCAATGGAGCCCAAATGCGGTACTTGTTGTTCTTTCCACCCCATGCTCTAAGCATGTCACATCCATGACACGATCTGGTTCATAGCCTATCTTTAGTACCCTAGTCCAATCCTACAACCAAACAAGGACAAGGATTGAACCTCCGTACTACAATAGACTATGTCCATGGACATCTAATAACTGCTAAGTCTACTAGCATACAAAGTTTTTATCAGCAGTCATCCCTAACGCACGACCATAAGTACAGGAGGCCAGACCTGTCACGCAGTCCGTGATCTATATGAGACTCACACTCGTGTAACAACTGTGTCACGGCCAATGAACCTAATGATGCTTCATAATAATGGGGTAGTCTCATACACATGGTCAATGCATATACATAAATAAGAATATATCACGACGACACCGTCGTTTGTACCCAAGTTTCCTTGGACGCGCAATTTATATAGTAGTTTAAAATAAATAAAATAAATAAGTAGAAATAAATTATGCATGCATCATATGGAATATAAATATTAGTACAATGGCAAGGTATACTTGTCGAGCAAGAGATCTGTATAGTGCAGACGTCCAAAACGGTGTTAAATTTGTTGGAAGAATTGAGGTTTAGGGTTTGGGGTGTACTACATGGGATATATATAGGGAAAGAGGTCGGTTTCGCGGGGGTGTAGTTTAGTGGTTTCAAAAACCACTGCTGTTGCTGTTTTTTTCTTTCTTTGTTTTGGTTTTTGGTTTAGGAGAGTTTAGTAATATAATAGAGATAAAGAGGCGGTGGAATAAGTCGGCTCACACGCGCGGAGAAGGGAAAGAAAAGTTGGTTTTTGCTACTGCTGTTGTTGATATTTTTCTTCTCCCGGATTGGGGCTAAACGGGTAGTGGGTTTAGGATAGAGGGTTTGGGTTTCGGATTGAGATCCAATAGGAATTTCTTTGTGCATACCATTAAGCAAGCAAATGTTCAAAGGGTCTCCTACATGGAATAAATTAGAAAAAAATTATAATGGCTCCATAAATCTCCTAAATGCACAAACACCTCAAATAAAAATCTATTCCTCTATTTTAGCTCTTAACTACTAAATAAATTAAATAATTAATTAAAATACGGTTTTTAGAATTAGGGATTTTATACTACTAACTGAAATAAAAATGCTATTACATACCTAGGCCTTCAAAGAGATGGGGGTAACGCTGTCGAATATCCTCCTCACGTTCCCAGATCGACTCGTCTGGTGCATGATGCCTCCATGCGACCCGAACTAGAGGAATAGTTTGACCGCACACTACCTTCTCACTTTTGTCCAGAATCTCAACAGGCTCCGCTTGGTATGATAAACTCAAGCCGACTGTGATTTCTGAATGATCAAGCACATGACTCGGATCTGGCATATACCTCCTTAGCTGAGATACATGGAAGACGTCATGGACTCCTTCCAAAGTCTGTGGCAAGGCTAATCTGTAAGCAACCTCTCCGATGTGTTCTAACATATCGAATGGTCCGATGTACCTCGTACTCAACTTTCCTCTGCCTCCAAATCTGATAGTCCCTCGAGTATGTGAGATTTTTAGAAATATATGATCTCCAACCTAGAACTCTAGGGGTCATCAATGCGCATTCGTCCAATGCTTCTGTTTGTCCTGTGCTGCTCGCAGGTGCCCTTGGATCTTCTTCACCTTCTCTACTGTACGAACAACCAACTCTGGCCCAAGAATCTGTCTTTCACCTATATCGCTCCAACATACTGGGAAATGACACTTCCTTCCATACAATGCTTCATAGGGAGCCATCTGAATGCTCGCTTGATAGCTATTATTGTAGAAAATTTGACCAAATGCAAATGGTCCTCCCATGATCCACCAAAATTGAGCATGCACACTCTTAACATGTCTTCCAATGTCTGAATGGTGCGCTCGGACTGGCCATCTTCCTACGGGTGATACGATGTGCTAAACTTCAGGCGGGTACCGAGACTCTCTTGCATACTCCGCCAAAAGTAAGATATAAACCTCATATCCCTGTCAGACACTATACTAACTGGCACTCCATGCAGTCGCACAATATCCCTTATGTATATATCTGCTAAGACCTCTGTAGATTGCGCAACTCTGAAGGGTAAAAAGTGTGCAGACTTGGTGAGTCTATCTACGATTATACATACTACATCGGGACGACTAGGACTCCTCAGAAAGCCCATAATAGAGTACATAGTGATATGCTCCCATTTCTACTCCGGTATCTGGAACGATTGAAGTAAACCTGCAGACCTCTGGTGCTCAGCCTTGACTTGCTAACACACCAGACACTTCGTCACAAAGCGAGCTATCTCTCTCTCTTCATTCCATGCCACCAGTAGTATTATCTTAAGTCTCTGTATATCTTCGTGCCTCCTGGATGAATAGAGTAGGTGAAACTGTGTGCCTCCGTCATCAGCTCCTGACGAATTTCTCTATTTGGAACATAGAGACGATCTCCATATCTCAAAGTCCCGTCTTCATGTATACGTAATCATGTCTGTATTCCAGCCTCTGTCCTCTGTCGAAGCCTCTGAAATCTGGCATCTGGCGGCAAAGCAGTCTTGATCCTCTCCACTAATATCGATTACAACTGGAAACTCGACAACTGCCCATATATTCCTGGCATAATGACATATATACCCATCTGTTCTAGATCTCTCAACAGATATTGTTGGGTAGTCAAGAAGAATGCCATGGGTCTTCTGCTAAATGCATCAGCTACTACGTTGGCATTTTTCGGATGGTACTGTAGCTCAATCTCAAAGTCGGTAATCATCTCAAGCCAACGTCTCTGTCTCTGGTTAAGGTCCTTCTGGGTGTAGACGTACTTCAGGCTCTTATGATCAGTAAATATCTCCACTCTTTCTCTATATAGGTAGTGCCTCCAAAGCTTCAAGGCAAAGATCACTGCGGCAAGTTCCAAGTCGTGAGTGGGATAGTTCTTCTCATGGGTCCTTAACTGTCTAGAGGCATAGGCCATAACCTTTCCATACTACATCAAGACACATCCTAATCCTTTCCTGGATGCATCGCTATAGATCACGAATCCTCCGGGTCCAGACGGTATGGTCAAGATAGGTGCTGTAGTTAGAAGCTTCTTCAGCTCATCGAACGTTGTCTGACACTCCTCTGTCCAGGTGAACTCCTGCTCCTTACGGGTCAAGCAGGTCATCGGCTTTGTAATCTTCGCGAAGTTCTCCATGAACCTCCGGTAATATCCAGCAAGTCCTAGGAAACTCCTCACCTTCGAGACATTAGTAGGGGTTGGCCATGTCTCTACTGATAAAATCTTCGTTGGATCTACTAAAATACCATCTTCTGAGATAACGTGTCCAAGAAAAGCGACACGATCTAGGAGGAACTCGTACTTGCTCAGCTTGGCATAAAGCATCTCTCTCCTCAGCGTCTCTAACACTAGTCTCAAGTGTTCTTCATGCTCCTTATGGCTCTTCGAATACACCAAGATATCGTCGATGAAAACTACCACGAACTGGTCTAAGTATTGGTGGAAGACTATGTTCATCAAGTTCATAAATACAGCAGGCACATTTGTCAGTCCAAAAGGCATCACTAAGAACTCGTAGTGACCATAATGAGTCCTGAATGTTGTCTTTTGAATGTCTTCTCTTCGCACCTTTACCTGATGATAACCCGATCTCAAGTCGATCTTTGTGAACACCACTGCTCCTGTCAGCTGGTCGAACAAATCATCAATTCGCGGCAGGGGGTACTTGCTCTTGATGGTCAAAGCATTAAGGGCTCTATAATCAATGCACATGCGTACTGTCCCATCCTTCTTAGGTACAAACAATACTGGTGCTCCCCAGGGTGATGCACTAGGATGAATAAATCCCTTGTTCTGTAACTCCTCTAGTTGTAGCTTCAGCTCATCTAGCTCCTTCTTCGCCAATCGGTATACATTAGAAGATACCGGTGCTGCTCCGAGTACTAGCTCGATGGTGAACTCCACGTCTCTATCTGGCGGTAAGCCTGGCAATTCCTCCGAAAAAATATCCTCGAATTCTATAAATATCGGTGGGGGTACCATCTCCATAGCCATGTAAGTTCCAGCTATCTGTCCTACTCCTTTCTCGACGGTCCCTCGCATGTACTCGAACTCCGATTGATCTTGCGGTCTAAAAGTGACGCTACCCTTCCGGCAGTCCAATACGGCATTATACTGGCTTAACCAGTCCATGCCTAGCACAACGTCAAAGAATGGCATTGGAAGTACCAAGAATTGTGCTCTCATCTCTCTACCACACACGACTACCGAGCATGTTCTAATAGTGCTGGTAACCGGCACGATGCCTCCTCCTGTAAGAATCTTCCAACTCTTAGGTAAGGGGAAAGTAGCTACTCTATGCATTGCTACGAATCTACTAGATATGAAAGATAGCATAGCGCCAGAATCAAATAATGCAGTCACAGATAATGATGCAACTAAAATGGTACCTGTGATAGCTTCCCCATCTGTTTCCTCCTCAGTAGTTGCTAGTGCAAAGGCCTGTCCATGCCTCTGTCCTCCGGTCTGCTGTCGGGCTCGATTAAACTGTGCCTCCTGTGGGGCTAAGGGTGGTCCCCTCTGAAATCCTCTGGGTGCTGGTGGACGTTGACCTCCTGGCGGGTGTAGTATCCTCGGGACTGGTGCTGCTGGCCTTGGTCCTGTCTGTTGTGCTATGTCTCTGTGCTGTGGACAATCTCTGATAAGGTGCTGCCTCGATCCACATATCATGCACAATCCCAGCTTTATTCAACAATCTCTAATGATGTGTCCCTTTTTGCCACAATGGTGACAAGTCGGAAGCTCCTTCTGCTGGTATGGTGCTATCCTCTGTTGTGTCTATTCTAAAGGACGACGGATCGGTCCTCCTGCTTCGGGCTGGGCTTTGGCTGGTGTGGTTGTGCTGGAACATCTTGCTCCTCTGCCGATGGCCTCCTGGATCCTCGCCTCTGAAAGGACCTCCTCATAAGAAATCCTCGCCTGTGTGGTGGTATACCTCTGCAGCTCGATAGTGAGGCCATGATGGAATCTTTAGGCCTTCTCTAGGTCATTGGGTATCAGAATGGCACCAAATCTACTAAGTCTGCTAAACTCTGCTTCATATGCATCAACAGTCATATTTTCTTATTCTAGGTGTAGGAACTGGGAGTACAGGGCATTTCTGACTGTAGCCGGGAAATACTTCATATTGAAGTATTCTAAGAACTGTTCCCATGTCTGGTTCTTGCCTATACTGCGCTCAATAGAATCCCACCAGTGATGGGCGTTGTCTTTTAGTTGGGCCCTTATTGCGGTCATCTAAAGGTATGGATGCAGTTGTGAAGCCTCTAGTAGCATCTCCGTGTTGGCCACCCAATCGAAGATCTCCTCTATGGTCTCGTTGCCCGAGAAAGTATCCGGTCCCATCTGTTGGAACCATCTTACAGTGCCACATGTCTGGGCTGGTGGAGGTGTTGGTACTGGTGCTGTGACAGGTGTCCTCTCTAGTACTGCCATCAAACTCTGTCTCAATGTCTCAGTCTGATGCCACTGTGCTTGCATCATAGTCTGAAAGAACCGAAGAAATGTGGTTGTCCATCTGATTGGGGCATCTAGGGTGGATAAGGTGGAGGTGGTGGTAATGGGACCTCTGGGTGTGCAGTAGGTGTCTCCTCAGATGTCGGCCTCTCGGTTTGCGGCATCGGTGTAGCTCCCGAAGTCTGGCCCTCAAAATGCTGCATGGGGATCGTCGGGGAAGTCTGTCCCTTGTGTTGTTGGGTAGGATCGCCCTGAGAAGTCTCGTGCCAATGTATCAGCGGGGCCTGTAGGGGTGGTTGCTCTCCAAGTAGTCCCTGGGGTATCTCCTCTCTCTGGGTGGTGTTGGCTGGCACCACGACACTGGGTGCTCCTTGTCCACTGCGCAAGTTCATCTTTCTGTAAGAGATAGAACTTCATTAAAAGAGTACGGAATCAAACAAACAGGATGCAGATATTTAGAGGTAATATGAAGGAAGTTCAAAGACATAATCAAAGTGGATGAGACCTAGTAATTTCTATCCTATTGCAGGCTCGCTAGGCATGTTATCATACCACAAGCAAAAAATATGACCTGTATGGGCCACCACTAAAACATGTCACGCCCCAGTCCCAATAATACACGAGACCAGGCCATGTGGCAATAGCCAGATGTCACGTCTCCAAGGATATCCTAATTTAATGGATCATAATGAAGAGTGCTACGCTATCCTAAAATACTAACATGTCCAATATCAATCAATAACAGGAAATCTAATCTCATCCACAAATATAACCAAAGAATACTAGAATAAATACTGGAACATAAATGCCAGTCTCAAATATCATAGTACAACCAAGAATGTCTGGTGGGAACAAACCCACTACTATGACGAAATAAAAGTACTGAATGACAGATAAAAAAAGTAATGACTGGGGCATTTGCTGACTAGATAATGATGCTCCTAATACTAGGCAGAAGGCCTACCAACTGATCACAAAAACTCTGACGGTAGAACTTCTAGCTCCTTCGCGGTAGCGTACCTCGTCTCCTATCATGGGCCGTACACTGTGGGGTAATATGCCTCGTCCAAATCTGGAAAGGTACCAGGTCCTCAGAGGGACATAACAAGATACATAGAAGCATGCCATATATATAAATACTGAATAAAATAAATACAATAAAGGGTGTGCTAACCATCTAAGTGAATGCAATATAAGGACAACTTTGAGTATATGGGAAGGTGTAAGCTAGACATATGCTGACGTAATTCACCAATCGTGACAACTGGCTAGTATATGCCACATATGCCCCCTATAACACGGGCGCTGTAATATAATAACGTCCAACGTTCTATATAGTGTGGTATCTGTAAAATCATCAAGTAACGTCCAACACTCTAAAGAACGTGGTATCTGTATAAGTATATACGTCCGTATCACTCCATCGAGCGCGATATCTATATAAAGGAGGTGGGTGTCCCATACGCCTACTAGTCATCCTTCCCGCCCAATGTAGATATACCAGTCGAATACTAGACGTGCATACCACGTATCTATATGCCAAGTCTCTACTAATACAAAATTCTGAGTTACGCACTAACCGTGATGCATGTTACACGTACCGGTAGCTAGTCGAGTATGCGAACCCGCATCCCAATATGAATTTGTCACTATGAAATGTGTAAGAGTGTCAGGTCTCGGAAGATATCAGAGTATCCTCCCAATGGGGTGAGTCTGCTAGTGACTAGGTCAAGTATACTACTCATTGACGCATCCGTCAACTGTACCTGAGCCAATCTCGGATGCGCACAGTCATATAAAATAAAGTATCAAGAATTATACAACATATGCATAATTTAAATTAGACAGTAAATAGGGCAAGGTATCTTGCCTGGGTCCTCAAGCTATGAATGCCAATAGCCTGCTCCTGCAGTGTCTTCTGGCTGGTCCAGTGACCCTAAACACACAATATAGTATAGCAATCTAACATCAGACACTAAAGCAATACATACACCAACTACGACACTGCTCTTAGGTACTGACGCAAGGGTCACGGCTGGTCGACTATAGCGTCGCGTGTTCACGTAGCTAGGATGCACACGTGTCCTATTCTCAGTTATCGTGTGCCTCGAGACAATAATTTACTAAAGTTAAAGGTTTACAAAACTACTATGTCTTGTACAATACCGGTCCTTATTTCCCATGTTAAGTGTACTAGGTCTATGTCTACGTTTTTAGGTGAAGTATAAGTCCCTAATAACAAGTCTTATGATTAGGGTAATTATTATTTATTAATTACTAATTAATCTAGTAAATCATACAAATACAAACATCTAGGGTTAAATATTTTTAATCGTATCCATGCAATGACACATGACACAAACGACACAATACCATAACTAATCCTGAAGGAAAGAGGTTTAACGATGTTTACCTGATCGAGGCTGGACGGTGGTCTGCCTTGTCGACGTGCACGCTCGCCGCCGGTCGGCGGAGCTCCGACGTCGAGCAGCAAACAGCGGCAGCGGTGCAGCAATCACAACAGCGGCAGCAGCGGCCTTGGCAGTGGTGGTTGCTGGGCTGGGACGGTGCTGGGATAGCGGTAAGGTCGTGGGGAGGGTAGTGCTCTGCCTGACAGTGGTGGTTGGCGGTGCTGGAGGCGATGGCCGGGGCTGGGGGCAGTCGGGCTTGGCAAGGGGTCGGGTTTGATGATGGGGTGTCGGGATTGATGGAGAGTTGATGACGGTGGTGTGGTTTGTGCAGGCGGCCTGGGTGGTGGTCCCGCGTGGACAGTAGTGGTAGGCGGCGGTCGGCTGTGGTGGTGGCAGCCTGAGGTGGTGGTGTCCGGTCGGAATAGGGGGAAGGGGTGCTCGGGTATGAAGAAGGGGAGTTCGGCTAGGTATGGAGGTGGTGGTGGTATTTATGATCTAGGGTTTCAATATGAAAAGAAATGTATATTTATATGGGGGAGAGGGAATATGGGATGACCTCAGGATTTGGGCCGGCCTGGGCTCCTTGGGATGGGGCTGGTCTATATAAAAGGGTATAAATGGGCTTGGTTAGGTCTTGCTTTGGGGTATATTTGGCCTCTAATTTGATTTATTTAAACAAATGCACAAAGTGTTATTTTGTCAATTGAAAACACAAGGGATTAAATTTGGGTGAAACACAAGAGTCATGGGCGTAGCAGGCTCAGAATAGGTTAATACCCTAATTTGGGTTATAGAGAATTGGATTGTGGTTGTGTCTCCAAATTCAAATAGGAATGGGCAATTATGAGAAATTGGTTTTATTACAATTATTCATGGACGTTTTTAACGAATATTGCACAGCTAAAATGAAGCACAATATTGAGTATCTAAAAGTTATACAATGGTCAGATGGGTCGTCTGGCCTGTCTAGGAGATGTATATAAAATTTGTTTGAAGGTAACTACTAATGTAGTGCTCCAAACATCGAAGTAACAGTAAGGTGTATTAAGACATATAATTTTTGTACATTAATCCTAATTGTTCCAAATTAATTCTAGTCTCTCAACTTAAATTAAAAATAATCCTAAATTGGTCGAGGGGGTTTACAGTAGCTGCAGTCTTGGACCTTGTAACTCAAGTGTGATTCCGGGAGGTCTAGCCGGGATCACTAGTTATTCAAATTAGTTTCTTTTAGCAGTTTAAGGTACCGGATTTGTTTCCGTCATACTTTGAGACTTGGATGTTATTATTTGAGTTAGACTATTTTGTTTAGACTTGTGCTGCATTTAGTTTATTTATTTCTTCGATATCTTATCGTGCTCTAGTTATGTGATTGAGTATTTGTTGTATTATATTATGATATATGTGTCTCATTATGGAGTTGGATACTCGTGTGAGATTGATTAAATAGTATTGTGACCTAGACAGCGTTCTACCGTCGATGCTGTGGCATAGGCTGGATGTACCCAAGCACTCATGCCCAAATTTTGGGTGCGGGTCATGACACCAATCCGTGTAACCATCGTGTCAAGAAATCAAGGATATCTATACTAGATACAGAAGACATAGAGGATATCATAAATGAGAAACTATCAGAGAATGTACTCGCCTGTGGTCCAGAGCAAATAATGCAAATGGTGTCTGAACTGGTGTCACAAACCTATATATGAAATATTGTATTAATACAAGGTTTTGGGAATGAAAATAAATTAAACTAGTCAACTTCTAGGTCATAAAGCCATTTCTAAGTCAAAACAGTCAAACTAGGTCAACTATATGCCAAACTAGTCAAACTTGGTCAAAGTAGCTATTTCTATGTTGTATAAGTCTATCTCTAGGATATCGGGTACATAAACTATGTATCTAGGCCACACTGACTATTCTAAGATAATAAGAAACCAACAAGATACTGTATCCTAAGATATGCAAGTTTAAAGGATATGGAAATATCAATTTATATATATATATATATACAAGACAATATATATATGTAGTAATCTTAGCTAACTAATGTAAATTAGATACCTTAGCTTTGAGCCAATGGTATCTCACTACCGACACACCCATCTTGATACTCAAACTCAATACCTCGAGTATCCACCAATACCTTGACATTACCTTGGTATCACAAGGTAACTATCCTTAACTAATACCAATCTACCAACTAAAGTATATATATATGCCAACTAACAAACTAATAACGTATACTAACTAACAAGTTAAACTAAATAACTAACTATACTAACATGTATATTACTTAGCAATGAACTAACATAACTAAACAATAACTTAACTAATTAGAACAATAACAATTAACATATATATATTAGTAATCTCTAATACCTACCTTACCTGAGCATAATGATGGATTTCAACCTACTACCTTAGCCTACACTTTATTACCTATACCTTACTTATAATCACTCACCTTAATATACCTTAGCTATCCATTACCTTGGTATTTGGGATAATTCAATACCTCAACTAACCATATACTCATTGATCACTCCCCTCGACACTCAACTCACTAACTGATACCACACTAACTTATCATTATATATCTTAATCGATACCCCCAACTTGGGTTGTTATTGTTGCCCTCACATTGGTTCACTACTGTATACACTTGCACACACAATCACGTGTTCAGCCATTCACATTTCCCTCCTACCTGAACTGGACTTCCTGTATTGCTCGAGCTCCACATGCCTGCACCAAGGTGCAAACTCCCACTCTTGTAGTACATTGATTCCTACCCGCTCTCTCTATGCTACTGATACACACATAATCCAAGTAGTGGAGTACTCAAATATCTATTATAAACTTGTCCATTTATATATGTATAACCCTCTAGTAATAAATACTAGCTAAACCCCTTGATGTTCCTGTCGATTTTAGCTAGTTGCTGCTATTCTACTGTTGGCTCAATGCTGAAATATTCCTCTTGCTGTGCAGTTGGTTAATCCCTTTATTGATTTGCTGTTGAAGCTGCTGCTGCTGCTAGCTCTTGTTGTATTGATTGCGCTGATGCTACATTGCTGCTACTGCTGGTGTAGCTGTTGCTGCTGCAGCTACTGTATTTACTACTGCTGGTGCTGCAGCTACTGCATGCACACGCTGCCACATATGGCTGCTGCTAGAGCAATTTCTGTTGCTGCAGTTACTGCCGCAACTGCTCGATGTGTACGCGCTGCTAGCTGCTGCTACGTTGCTGATTTTAAGGATGTGCACTCCATTGCATTCAGTTGCTTAACTCCTCACACACACACACACTCACAAACACAATACACACACACATACATATATATACTTATATAGATATCAACATATATATATGTACACACTCTCTTATCTATACATATATATATATACACCCTCATACATACATACATACATACATACATACATACATACATACATATATCCATATATACATATATACTCATATCTATACACCTAGCTAGATATCTATACACACACATATCCATATAGACATATACTTAATAGATACATAGAGATATCAATATACATATATACAATCTCATCTCTATACATATATAGACCCATCTCTCTCTCTCTCTCTCTCTCTCTCTCTCTATATATATATATATATATATATATATATATATATATATATATATATATATACAAACATACATATATACATATAGATACACATATACACTTACATATAGGTATCTCATATATATACTTATAAACATATAGACACATAGCTATATATACATGCCTATATAATATAATATAGATATATACACATATACATAGATATATCATACTAATATATAATACCAAGTCAAATGAATTTAAAGGCAATAAAGCAAACACGTGGAGTGCATCGCACCCGAATCACACTAGATCTTTGATATGCTTGCGATACGAGTCCACCACACAACCAAACGTACCCCAAAGGACACAAGCAAGTCTAAAATACTAATTATGAACAATATAAAGAGTCAAATGTACACATACGTGTCCGTGTTAAAATATGACATGCACGAAGTCCCGTGTCAAAGAAAAAACCCTAAAATTAACATGTATCTCTAAATTGTCAGAATACGGCCTACACGTATCCAATTATGGATATGAAACTTGCCACAAACAATCAAACACATGTCAATTTGGTCTAATTGACCAATTGACAAATACAATATGTGTCAATCTCAGAATTCTTCCAAAATTGACACAAAATAACCATAGCTTTCTCCATATGCCTCCTATAAACCTAATTCTAATTCCTATGCGTAGCCTTAGCATATGGGGTAGTTCCTAATGATTAAAATATAGATTTAGAGTCTACACAAAGAAAAAAAACTGAATTATACCTATTAAAAGATGGATTCCCAATAAAATTCCTAAATATGTCTGTAACTTGTAGATCATTGCTCCTTGTTGTAGATCCTTGCTTCCTCCTTGTAGATCCATGCTCTAATAGCCTCCAATGTTGATTTGGAAAGAAATTAGGAAATAATTTGGTGTAGAGATGAAGAAATTTGGTTGAAAAAAATTCTAGATCTAGATTTGGAATGAAAAATGAAGAGAAAAAAAAGTTTTCATCCCCTTTATATAGGCCTCTCTTGCCCCCTCCCTCAAACTACCATATAAAGTCTAAAATACTCCTTGGGGCCTCACAGAAAGAAATTAATTAAGGAGGGAAGATTCTAGTCTAATGGATTTAACTTAATTAATTCATCCTCCTAATGAATGGGCTTACTATTAGGCTCAAATCAAACTGGTCCATGGATCTAATCTAAATAGTTAGGTCCACTAACACAAGTCCAAAAATAAATCTAATATACTAACAATAAATAAAGAATACAATAAATAAATATTCAACATGCCCAATATTTAATTTATTACCAAATGACTAAAATATTATTTCCTAGAAAATATGGTAGTAATAATTATGTTGCATGGTTCTATTTATTAGATGTCTATATATGTGAATCATGATCATAGATGGCTGGTGGTCATGATTGTGATCGTGGTCATGGACGTGATCGAGGTGGTCGTGATCTTATACCACCCAGGAATGGATTATCTCCTCAATCGCGTGATCCCGATACCCCCTCATCAATCGCAGTCACCTCCACTCTGACATCGGCTACAAGCAGAGCCACTCCTCTATTTGTCGCATACATCCCTGGCGCTCGATCATCGGCATCTATGCCCCCGTCATCATCTGATATAGATCCTGGCACCCATCGTCAGTTCGTCCACTAGCTACTCCGACAGTTGTACGATGGGCCTCGGAGTATCCGGACTTAGAGTATGATGTTAGTGGTCGGTATATCCCCCGACCGGGTGGTCCTCCGACACAGCCAGAGAGACCGGAGGAGAAGTTCAGAAAGGAGCTTTGGCCCACGACCAAAAAGCTGTAAGTAAATTTATATATTTTATCTGATGCAGTTAATTTTATATGTTTTATTTATTTATTCAACTAAATAATCTGTTGTTATTTCTTTGTAAGTTTTTTCTTTACAGTGCTACTCCAGCACTTGGAAAAATTATTAGGGAGAACTAACACGGCCCTTACCTTAGATTCTTCGATGTGCCACCCGACATGCAGTATATATGGCTTAACCAGATGAAGGTATATATGATCTTTTCTGTTATTCTAATTATTAATTATTTTTTAATCTATTTATATTAATTATTAATTGAATTTTTATGTCAGAAAACCTACTGGTAGCCCGAGCATCATGATGCGAAGACTAGAAAGACATATCGCAGCGCTTGTAGCAATGAAGATGCGGGATACAAAGGATAATTTACAAAAAAAGGTAAATGCTGGAAAGGACAAGAAACCCTGGATCCGTGATAATTTTTGGAAGAAGATGTAGAAGGGGCTCGATACACCTGAGTTCAATAAGAGGTCCGAGAAAGGAAAGAAGGCGCGATCTCATGAAAGTTTACAAACTGGTGGATCGATCCCCATCGTTATGCACCATCGAAACCTGGTACGATAATGCGAAGTACTTAAATATTTTTATTATATAGTTAAATAACATTTATTATCAAGCTAATATGTTTTCTTAATATTTTGTACACAGGCGGAGAAGCTGGCAAAGGAGGGGGGAGATCCCTCTAGTATCAGTTTCGTCGATGTTTTTGAGTATACGCACAGGAGAAGAAAGGACGGGAGCTACGTGGACGAGAAGGCCAATAAGACTGTTGTAAGTATTTTAATTTATATTAAAAGTTAGAATAATATGAGGTATTAGAATTTATATTACAAGTTAGAAGTCCATTAGAAAATTAAGCACGGGTCATTGGGTAGGCTGCGTTCCAGTCTCTGCAGACTGAGAGTGCATCTCGGGCCACTCAGAAAGGGGTGGAAGAGAGTGTCGCTGAGTCTTCGTCCGCCACAACGTCCTCTTCCATGGACGTTGTCACAGCCCGATTCAATATTTGGTATTTCTTGAATTTTTAGAATTTATTTTTTTCTAATAATGTATTCATGCTGTATTTTTTATGTTGGTTTCTGTCATTTATTTATTGTCATTTTTTATGTTGTTGAGAGAGACTACACGAGACCAGTAGAATACACATTGGCATTGCCATAGACCCGGTTTAGGACCCGTATGTAGAATGAACACCTGGTTTGATTTATTTGACTGAATCCATGACTAAACTATTTTTTCTATCCTCTTAGTATATATATAAGCTTTTCTTCCTCTCTCCTTTCTTTATTATTCTTTATTTTTATTTACTTCTTGCTTGCTCCTTTTTCTCTCACTCCCATGCACCCCCTAGCCGAACCCTAGTACCGGACCTAGCTAGGAAGAGGTCGTTGGACTCTTAGGCTAGTACATCTTGCTCAATGATGAACCTTAATTTTTGGATTTTTTATATATATGCTATTTTTAAAATTTTGTTTGATGGAAAATGTTCCCCTTGTGTTCCTCATCATTTTTAATTCTTGGAGTTTTGGATTTTGATGAATATATTTGAGTAGATCTGAATTTAAAGTTAGGATTTTTCATGGGTTATATGAGTTTTTCTTGGTTTTGATCTATTAAAACTTAGTGTTTTCAAAAACTAGTTGTTCCTTATGTTAGAGTATTTTATTTCGTACAATTTGTCTTTTGTTTCACTTGATTTGGAGTTAAAATAAAAAATTTACGAAGAAAATAAATTTTCAGTTTTTGGAGCTTTCGGCCATGGCTGAACCTGCTGTTGGAGAAGACGAAGTCTTCATACGGCCAGTGACTTATGCGATAGAGAGCGCTATGCGGCCCGAGTGGGTTATGCGGCCTGAACTCCTTGCCTCATACTGACAGCATACATCCATTTTCTTGGATGCATGACTGTTCATTACACAAAGTGTTCTGGAATTAAGTCCTTGAACTCCTAATGTATTCACTCACTGAACGAAAAAAAAATTGCTAAGTCTAAGAGGGGCATCTATGCGGCAATCTGAACATGCGGCAAGCAAACTTATGCGGCATTGGTACTATGCGCCTCTCCTCTTTCGTCGCATAACTCTACTTCACCCTTGCACATCTTTTTATAATTCTTGTCTTTTCTCCCTGATACACTTTTTGGCCTGTCACATCAATCACTTTATGTCACTTCACTGACGCTTCATTATTGATCCATCACTCAGCACTTGCCCCAAGGAGTAAACTTTAACCCTAAGCATGCGGCAAGTGAGTCCATGCGGCAATTGGGTGCATGCGGCCAGTGAGTCAATGTGGCAATTAGGTGCATGCGGCCAGTGAGAGCATGCGACAAGCGAGTGCATAAGGCCAGTGGGAGCATGTGGCAAGTGAGTCCATGTGGCCAGTAGGCGCATGCGGCCAAAAATTCTTGTTCGTATTTTATGTTCCCTTTAATTATGTTCATTTAGACATTACTTTTAGTGATTATTGTTGTGTGCTTCCTTATGTCGATACAAATTTTGCATGTAAGATCATGAGACAAGTTTATGTACAAGTTTACAATCTTAGGACACCGTAAAAATATTTGTATATGAAAATCTATTGCATTTGGCATCGGACAATCGAGTGTGAGTATTGTCCAATGTATCGCCTATCGCGAATATGATAACTCGTGAAAATCTCGTACTCATGACTCGTCATTCTAGGGAGTTCTCAAGTGTCCACGACTCGAGAACTTAAAATAATTGTAAGCACCCTGATTTATGAATTTAATTTTTAAATTTATAAATATTCGTATTCTGCAATTTTTGTGATTAAGGGATTTTTATTTATTTTTAGCTAATTATAATATATAGTACTCATGGATTTTTCTAATTATGTGTATTTAATTAATTATTAATATTGTACAAAAAATATATTTTTGGATGTACAACTATTAATAGTATATTGTGTAATTTTTCTAGAATTTATTGAGGTACAAAACTATTTTTAATGGCCATTCATATATATATATATAACAAAATAAAAGAAATAAAACCCAAAATCCTAATCACTAACCAACTCTCCCCCCCCCCACGCGTACACAGCCTACACCCCCTATATATATATATATATATATATATATATATATATATATATATATATATATATATATATATATATATATATATATATATATAACAATCTAAATCTAAACCCTAAACCACATCATCCGACGCCATCACCCACGCCACCGCCGTCACTCCGTCGCAGTTGCGGCCCTCCTTCGCGCGGAGTCTTCGTCCTCCTTGCTCGTCCGATTTGCATTCTGTCTTCACCGGTATGTTCATAACCTAACCCTCTATGATTTTCTTTAAGTGAAACAAATTTAGGCACCCGGTTTGATCGAAAAATAGACCTAAAGTTGGCCGAAAAACTGTTCGAAAACAGTTCAGAATTTCAGTCCAAACCCCCATGTTCATGCCCAATTTTCTACCAACTCGTTAATTATTTTTAAAATATAATTGAAGGGACTTCTTCACAATATAACCAAAAAATTTACTGTTCTTTTAGTTTTTATTAGTTTGCTTTAATGGTAAAATTATTCTTGTTCTAAAACGACCAAAAACTTATTTTTAAAATACCTAAAATCTGGCGATACGGGGTGCGTCCCGCCAAACGAGGCAACTTCGTCTTGTGTGATATGCACCAAAAGGCGCGTATCATCAACGCAGATGTGTGGACCTTCGCGAAACTTGATTTGGATGTGCGTGCACACCGGAATCAACGCGTATCCGTCGAAAAGTCCCGTATCGGACATGTTCTGACACTTGTTGTAACTTCGTGTATACTTGTCATTTTGCAACAAAATTTGTGATATTGGATTCGCAGTATTATGCTAGTCATGTGACCCAAGTTTGGTTCAATTCTGAGGACGTTGACGAAACATTATTTTGTGGGCCCCATGGTTCCACATGACGGACAATTTTGTGGTCGACTCATCGAAATCCAGTTCTGGACATTCCATTGGATTTGTATCATCGTTTTGGACTCGTAGACACTAAGTTTGACAAATTTGAAAAACTTTGTCTTTGGCACATTTTTTGGTGCGAAGTGGAAAACATGTGAACCTTGCTTTGACCCAAAACTGTCAATTTTGCCCCTGTGTCCAAATTGGACTTATGGGTAGTCAATCCTAGCTATTTCAAGTATTCTGAGAACAATGGTGATATTTATTTCAGCATACGGAGGTGTACGTACAGATTTTACTTTCCCAGGCGTAGTTGACGGAGTTCAGAACCCAGGCAAGTTGACCTTGTCATGATGTATCATAGTTTCTTACCTTTATTATATTATTTAGTTATTATAGTTATTTTATATGATTGATGTGTGTGTTTACCCTAGGACCGTGAGACGTTGCTTAGCGTCCGAACAAGATTTGGGTGTCGACGCCGTACACGGAGTCGTGCAACGTCACTTAGATAGTTGATTCCACGATCCTATTTTTATGTTCTTGCTTTACCAAGTATGCCATACCATAGGACACTTGACACTATTTTATGTGACAGAATCTTTCTTGAGTTATTTATGGGGATTCTGTATAGGCTTACAGGATTCGAGACATGAGACTTGTATATTATATAGATATCATTATGACTCGTTGTACTAGCTAGAGGTCATAATTTTGCGTGTTATGGACATGAGACGTCGTAGACATGAGACATGTGGTTACATTGGGTGGGGAGAGTCTTCATCGTGCTCTGGGCATATTTTAGTATTACTACTTGAGTGTACTATTAGCATACAGAAGTGTCCATTGGGATCTTTCGTGAGTACCAACCCTATATATATACATCTTTCTTCTGGTTCTCCCACACGAAGCTTTGAGTGTACTATTAGCATACGGAAGTGTCCATTAGGATCTTTTATGAGTACCAGCCTGGGGTACGATACCATACTCTCATTTGCATATCACATAGTTGGTTACAGTAGTTTACCCTTAAGTATGTGGCATTATACTGTTTTACTTCTGGCATGCTATTTATTGTACCTTGTTACGTCCCTCTGAGGACCTGGTCCCCTGCCAGATTTTATAGCATAGACGGTTACGGAGCCTTTGGAGTTGCTGATGAAGTTGCTTGTCTTGTAGGCATTGGTACCATGTACTTATATCATTTCCACCAGAGTTATAATTATTTATTCATATTATTTATTTATCTGTTGATGTAGCCTAGTTTTATAGACTCATATTTCTTTCTCGAGTCTATTCGAGTTTGTGTGTTACTGGGTGGCCGACTTTAGCATATGTAGCTCATTCTTGTATATTTTATTCATTGTGGATTGATGCATAGATATTTATATTTACTTGATTATTTAGATAATGACCATTATAATACAGCTTATACGTATTCGAGTCAGACCAGAGTCTGGTCGAATGCATAGTTGGCATGTTACGTATTTCTAGTCCTACGTATTTTGGGACTGGGATATGACATATTTTTGTGGTGGCCCATCCAGGTCCTGATTAAATCATTTCGTTTACTTTCCGGTACCGAGCGAGCCTGTAATCAGGATTAGCAGTATTAGTATCTCAATCCATAACTGATTTGACAATTCCTTAGCATTTGATTATCGTCCTTGGACTTCATAATTGTACTCGTTCATTCCCTTGACATCCTTATTATTGTTTATCATGTCTCCCTATTTCAGAGAGTTGGACGTTCATGAGCGGTGTTTCCTTCAAAAGCAGATCCTTGTCAAGGCGGAAGAAGACATGCTGGACATAAAGTTTTGAGAAGATGGTTACCCTTAGTAGGGTAGGTAGATAGGCTATTTCTAGATGGTAGAGCTAGTGTAGATTGTTAGCATGAGAATTGAATATAGTATTAGAGGCCTAGAACTAATAAAACCTTACCCTTGCTTAAGGTAGCAGTACTTTGGAAGTATTAGGAGTTAGAAAGATGGTTTGATTCTAATGCACTGGAATACTTTATGGAATACATAACTAGATGCTAGGAATTAGTTGTGGCCCATGTTGGTGATATAAGGAATGGTATTATGACCTTAAGAAATTAAAATCTTATGTAGAAGGCCATAGTGGTTAAATATCTAGTTGTCTTGTGACTTTTAGTATCAAAACTAGATCTTATGACCCCCTTAAATTATTTATGACTATAAATCTGGACTAAATAGACAGGTAGATTGCTAGACCTAATGTTTGAGTAATTAGATAACTCGAGTACTAAAGTATAGCTTTCAAAATCAAATTAGATGTACTTGATTATTTGGGTTGTCAATGTTAATTGAACAAGTGAGTTTATCCCGTGATTACTTGGGTGGATAAGCTAGTATCTGTGATAGAGCAAATAGGTTAAAGGATAAGAGTTTTGATAGATGTTATAGTCTTGAGTTAGATATAGTGAATTTTATATAATAGATGATAAGCTATAACAAGATGGTAACCATGTAGTTTGGATGAAGGATATACATGGAATAAACTAGGAGAAATCTCAGGTTCAAGGTAAAAAAGGTAGAATGGTAACAAGATGAGATTCATGAGGAGTACATGACTTTGAGCAATTTAAATTAAGAGAAGGATCTAGGAAGGACTGAAGATTTTATCACTCGGTAGTTGCCTAGAAGATCTATACTACGAAGCAAAAAGTATTGGGTCATGATTGGCGAAGCTTATAGTTGAAAATAAGATTAACATACTAAAAGGATATGAAGGTGCATAGGGAACAAATAATAAGGGAAATATATTATGGTCTCATAGTCCAAGGAGAAGTGATTGTGATGGACTTGAGGGATAATAATTTTAGTATTTATAAATTATAATACTTTTTGAATTTTGAAAATTTAGTGCAAGTAGAAATTGTCGATCGGTCTCGAAGTAATACGAACTTCAAGAATTTAAATACTAGTTCAGAATCACATACTAACTTGATAGTTATTCTGTAGAGGATTATCATAAGACCCTTATATTATAGATTTATACATGGTAGGAAAGTGTAAATAGAAGATAGAAGTCTTATAGGAATAATAGCTGAATATTGTGGGTTTACACATAAATTGATTAGGGCCAGGAATTTAGATTTTTTACAAATAGGATAGGAGTTTGATGGACCTATCCTTAGTAGTAGGTGATGAGAACATATTTCCAAGTTACCATAGCCGATGGATTTTGGATTTTGGAAATCTTAACATCTCATTGAGTTCGAAGAATTTTCACTCAAGATAACCATGGCATCATGCTTGTGTAATAGGGTAGTAGCCTAGCTGGAAGATTCCCGTAAGGAAGATAGGTTTTAGATAGCAGAGATTAGACGAACAACGGTACAGAAAGATAGATAATATAATGGAGTAAGTTGTACAAAAATGGGTAGGCATTCCAATTAAAGATTAGACGAGTATTGAAGAGTGTTCTTAGCGAATAGTATGCCATGAGTGATAGACCTAAGTACATGTTTAGTTTAGACCCTTACCTACTAATATGCGAGGAAGACAAAGTTGTAAGGATCGCATATTGTTTACCTATAGCCAGAAGTATATTACCAATAGTATGAGGGAGATTATATAAAATATAACTTAAATGAATATAGTAATAATTTTAAGGATTAGTTGTATTATCCCCTCGACTGTATTCCTATTCTTCCTATCAAATTCTTATCTTGTGTTGCATATATGGCCTCGTACTTTTTGCAACAACGATCTTTCTAATTATAACAATGAGTAGATCCTTCCTCTTTCCCTAGTTGTGTCTTAATTACAAAAATCAATCCCTTAGTTGGTACCACTCCTTGTGTTAATATCCATATCACCATAGGTATCAGTTCTTTTCTACTCTAATCCCCTTGATCTAGTCACCATGACTCGATTCTCCAAATACCTGCCTAATCGTGCCTTATTCAACCATGTAGACTTATCAAAAATTCTTCTTATCAAGGCCTGAATTTTGGTCTCTTTGTCATTAATGTCAATCAATGATCGAAGCCTCTCTACCACCTTGCCTTAGTTAGATCTGACACAGTCATTTCTTCTGCCTTGTAGAAGCTTGACCTATACAAGAGTAGTAATGGATGGGTAGTAATTTCTCTTATAAAGTTGTTGATCAATAGCACCCTGATAGTTTCTAGGTTCCTTTAGAAAATCCTTGATTACGGCCAGTAAATCCTAGAATTCTTGTATCCTTATTTAGAAAATAGGCCCTTCTAGAAATCTTGTTAGCAGGACCATGACCTTAGTTTTAATACCAACTTAATTTTAATAAGTTGGGTAGATTATAGCCCCTGGTTTTAGTGTAGGGTTATTTCTGAAAATTTAGGGTAAATTTGAATTTATTTTGGTGTTAATTAGGTTAATCTCAAACAGATAAAATTACCAATTTAATTTATGTATCCTTGATACCCTTTGTTGTGGCTCGGATACTTGGAGCACAATACTATCATTTCCTTTTCAACGACTTACATCCTTATGACCTAGACTAGTCACTCTACACCTATGACAAGACTATCACTCACAAACTGGCCTTCCCATATTTTATTTTAGTCACAGGATATTCGTGACGCAATTGTACATACATGACACATAGATATCATTTTTCTATTGCGGTCTATTTTAATACTCAACACCGACTTAATTCTTCCGGCATCCTTGACATTCATGAGCCTAACTGGAATCTACTCATTGATGACACAACTGTTACTTCCAAATATACATATCCGTGCTCCTTATAGATCCCCCAACATTCGTGGCATATTTTCTTCTAAATCCTATATCCAACTTTGTTGCAATTGAATTAAATTATACATAGGCAACCCAAATATCCCAACCATTGATATACTCGTATCACATTCATGCCAACCTACGTCTATGACACTTGTGTTGTATTAGATTGAACCCTTTGTACTCTTTATACAATACTAAACACCTTGATTAGTTATATCACCTTTTGACGCTTATTGTTGAACCATTCATCGCATCCAAGATATGCAATGAACAACTTCTTGGTACCATCTCACCCTAGTTGTATTTGGCTATGATATTTTCTATTATCTTGTAGACTCATGACCTAATTAGAAGCAAAGAGAATTGGTAAAAGTTTTTTTATAGAGTTATTGACTCATTAACGCCATGGTAGTACGTAGATTTTTTTGATAGGCTGTGACAACTGTCACAAAATTCTTACCATCTCGAATCCCTCCTTGAAGTTAGACTTCCTAAAAATCCTTAGAAATATGATCATGACTATAGTTCCTGTGGCCAACTTCATTCTTATAAGTTGGGTAGAGCCTTGATTAAGTTTATCCTTATTCTTAGAATGCGATGTCAAACAAGGACTCCATTTAGCAACTGCTTCCCCATCTTTAGTGCAACCTTCTTAACTAAAACTTTTCTACTATGTTTATTTTTAATTTCGAGGACAAAATTTTTATAAGTTGGGTAGACTGTAAGCACCATGATTTGTGAATTTAATTTTTAAATTTATTAATATTGGTATTCTATAATTTTTGTTATTAAGGGATTTTTATTTATTTTTAGCTAATTATAATATATAGTATTCATGAATTTTCTAATTATATGTATTTAATTAATTATTAATATTATACAAAAAATATATTTTTGGGTGTACAACTATTAATAGTATATTGTGTAATTTTTCTAGAATTTATTGAGATCCAAAACTATTTTTAATGGCCATTCATATATATATATATATATATATATATATATATATATATATATATATATATATATATATAAAATAAATAAATCCCAAAACCCAAAATCCTAATCACTAACCAACTCTCCCCCCCTCGCGTACACAGCCTCCACCCCCCCCCCTCTCTCTCTCTCACTATATATATATATATATATATATATATATATATATATATATATATATATAACAATCTAAACCTAAACCCTAAACCACATCATCCGACGCCATCACCCACGCCACCACCGTCACTCCGCCGTAATGTCGCCCGCCGGCCGAACGCCGACCACCGACAACAACGTCGGAGCACCGTCGCAGCAGCCGCACGGCCGGCGACAGCAGGAGCAGTAGCAGTTGCGGCCCTCCTTCGCACGCAGCCTTCGCTCTCCTCGCTCGTCCGATTTGTATTCCATCTTTGTCGATATGTTCACAACCTAACCCTCTAGGATTTTCTTCAAGTGGAACGAATTTAGGCACCCCGGTTTAATCGAAAAATTGACCAAAAGTTGGTCGAAAAACTGTTCAAAAATAGTTCAGAATTTTAGTCCAAACCCCCATGTTCATGCCCAATTTTCTACCAACTCGTTAATTATTTTCAAAATATAATTAAAGGAACTTCACAATATAACCAAGAATTTTACTGTTCTTTTAGTTTTTATTAGTTTGTTTTAATGGTAAAATTATTCTTGTTCTAAAACGACCAAAACTTATTTTTAAAATACCTAAAATCTCGCGATACGGGATACGTTCCGCCAAATGAGGTAACTTCGTCGTGTGTGAGTTACACCGAAAAGCGCATATCATCAACGCGGATATGTGGGCTTTTGCGGAACTTAATTTGGATGTGCGTGCACACCGGAATCAACGCGTATCCGCCGAAAAGTCCCGTATCGGACTTGTTCTGACACTCATTGTAACTTTATGTGTACTTGTTGTTTCGCAATGAAACTTACGCCATCGGATTCGCAGCGTTATGCTGGTTTTGTGACCCAAGTTTGGTTCGATTCTGAGGACGTTGATGAAACTTTATTTTGTGGGCCCTACGGTTCCATATGACAGGCAATTTTGTGATCGGCTTATCGAAATCCATTTTTGGGCATTCCGTTGGGTTCGTATCGTCGTTCTAGACTCGTAGACACTAAGTTTGATAAATTTAGAGAATTTTGTCTTCGGCACATTTTTCGGTACGAAGTGGGCCACATGTGGACCCCGCTTTGACCCAAAATTATCAATTTTGCCCATGTGTTCAAATTGGACTTATGGTTAGTCAATCCTAGCTATTTCAAGTATCTAAGAATAATGGTGATGTTTGTTTCAGCATCCGGGGGTGTACGTGCATATTCTACTTTTCCAGGAGCAGTTGACGGAGTTCAGAACCCAAACAAGTGTACCTTGCCATGATGTATCACAGTTTCTTACCTTTATATATTATTTAATTATTATAGTTATTTTATATGATTGATGTGTGTGTTTACCCTAGGACCGTGAGACGTTTCTTAGCATCCGAACAAGATTCGGATGTCGACGCCGTACGCAGAGTCGTGCAACGTCACTTAGAGAGTTGATTCCACGATCCTATTTTTATGTGCTTGCTTTACCAAGTACGCTATACCCTAGGACACTTGACACTATTTGATATGACAGAATTTTTCTTGAGTTATTCATGGGAATTCTGTATAGGCTTACAGGATTCGAGACATGAGACTTGCATATTATATAGATATCATTATGACTCGTTGTACTAGCTAGAGGTCATGACCTTCCATGTTATAGACATGAGACATTATGAACATGAGACATGAAGTTACATTGGGTGGGAAGAGTCTTCATCGTGCTCTGGACATATTTTACTATTACTACTTGAGTGTACTATTAGCATACGGAAGTGTCCATTGGGATATTTCGTGAGTACCAGCCCTATATAAATACATATTCCTCCTAGTTCTCCCATACGGAGCCTTGAGTGTACTATTTGCATACGGAAGTATCCATTAGGATCTTTTGTGAGTACCAGCCCGGGGTACGATACCATACTCTTATTTGCATATCACATAGTTGGTTACAGTAGTTTACCCTTGAGTATGTGGCATTATACTGTTTTACTTCTAGCATACTGTTTTTTGTACCTTGTTATGACCCTCTGAGGACCTGCTCCCCTACCAGTTTTTGCAGCATAGACGATTATGGAGCCTTTGGAGTTGCTGACAGAGTTGCTTGTCTTGCAGGCATTGGTACCATGTACTTATATCATTTCCACCGGAGTTATGGTTATTTATTCATATTATTTATTTAATTGTTGATGTAGCCTAGTTTTATAGACTCATCTCTCTTTCTTGAGTCTATTCGAGTTTGTATATTACTGGGTGGCCGACTTTAGAACAAGTAGCTCATTCTTGTGTATTCTGTTCATTGTGGATTGATGCATAGATATTTATATTTACTTGATTATTTAGATAGTGACCATTATAATACAGCTTATACGTATTCAAGTCTGACCAGAGTCTGGTCGAATGCGTAGCTGGCATGTTATGTATTCCTAGTCCTACGTATTTTGGGACTGGGACGTGACAATAATTTAGTAATAATTAAACAAGATAAGATTTACCTAGATCATTGGGAGGAAAGAATATTGCGCTACCGGCTACCCCGATCTCTAAGGGGCGCATACAGCATGGACAACCCTGCTAGGCAAGGGTTCCATGACTGACCAAGTTTACGCGTGCTACGGCACTATGATACAAGTTTATATACAAGTTTATGTTTATAAAGAAAGTTCACGATTGCAAGCTTAAGTTTATGCTTATAAGTTTAATTTTTGTTTATGACAAGTAACAAGTTATGTTATTGTATAGTTGAATGTGCATTTAAGTTTACTCGACAAGTGTACCGTTGGCCATTCGAGTTAACTGCAGTGTCAGTGGTAGCAAAATTCTTAAAACATGCATTTAGTAATTAATATATGTGACAACCCTAGCTAGTTAATCATAGCAAGTCGTAAAGTTGTTTGGTCGTACGATGAATTATGTTACTTTCATTATAGCTCGCACTTCTAGTTCAATTTCTTCTGGCGCGTGGTTAGGGTGCTAAGCTCTGCTCGGGTGAAGGTTTGCAACCCCGGTCCTTGTTTAGTTTAAGGATTATGGTCCCGATCCAGAATAGTTCCTATGCTCTCTTGTCGCTCTTCGTCTTACTTTTATTTTTGCACTTGTTATCAGTTCTTCCAGTATTATTCTTGAGACAAGTACATTGGTACCGCACAAGTCTCGATTACCATTTATTTCTTTTATGTCTCTTTCTGCTTATATTGTGATGTGTTTGGTCTATCACCTTGATCTCCTTTGTGTTACTTGTTGCTTGGAGTTCTGACCCTACTGGCTTTGCATGGCTAGGTTACCCCGAAGAGAATCAAGATCCACCGTACTTCCAGCAAGATGGCTCGCACTTGTAGGACTGCGGCCGAAGCTCGTGAGTGGGTTTCCTTCTTCCAACCCTGGACTTGATTACTTTATTTTGTGGTGTTTAGCAAAGGGCAGAGTTAGTTCCTTATATTTTTGAGACTGCGGTCAACATGATGTATATATTAGACCATAGCTGGTATATTTGATCATGTATTATTATACTCTGCTAGTGCAGTATTTTGTATTCACTAGCTTCATGATCATATGTGACATATAATTTGGGATACCTCTTTACTTTCATGTATAATATACTCTTGTATTTGTGTTGTTGGATTGAGATAACAGGATTTGTCGGCCTTAGGACTGACGTCATAGCATGCTAGAGTTTACCCATTTGTCATCTAGACAACCTTAATACATTGTGGCTTACTTCGATATTCTGCAAGGTTCGGTTGGCCATGTCAGTCCCCGTATTTATCTGGTATTCTGGGAGCGGGGCGTGACAAAGTTTTCTTGGTGGACCATGCAGGTCTATTTTTCAGACTGGTGGGATGACTCATCTTGTTAGAATCTCAATCCTCAATAATATTCGATTGAACTTCACTTGCAATATGTACCTCTCACTTTCCTTGAACTTCAAACTTGCTTGACATGATTATTCTATTCTCGTCCCTTATTGATATCCTTGTGTTCTTATCCTTCAGGGACACCCCACCTGCTCCTCCTTCCGAGGGTTTCGTTGCACCGATAACTCCAGCAGATCCAGTAGGCCAGGACCAGATTCTGATATTGAACCAAGGAAAAGCGTCATTAGCTTTTCATCAGCCGGCTCCGCAAGTCACGTATACCCGACCAGCACAATCAGCTCTACCAGTCTTGCTGGGACGGCAAGTTCAGCCCGTCGCGCCATTCATACCAGCCCAGCCAGCCCAGACAATACCGTTAGTTCTTCCAGTACAACCAGAGCAGTAAGGCTCGCAATCCATGTTAGAGATGATCCAAGATAGGATGATAATAAAGCAACAGCAACAGCAACAGCAATAACAACTCCAGCTCCAGTAACAAGTGGTCCAACTCTTCTAGCAGTTTCAGCAAGGACAAGAACAGACCAACACTACTCTCTTCCAGGGATTTAGAGTATCACTCGAGAACAGCGGGTGTTATACTCATAACTCAGTGACCAATGTTAGTCGCATGCGCCCAACCAAGTTTCTCGGCACGGAAGATGCAGTTTCAGCATATTATTCTCACCAGGACTTTGAGGCCATCCTGGATGCAACCAAGACCCCAGATGATGAGAAGGTAGCAGTCGTAAAGTTACAACTATCAGATCTTACCCGAGATTGGTGGATAGCACAAGAAATGGCGCTTCCGAAGCCTATTGACTGGCAGACGTTCAAGGAGCGCTTCCAGAAGAAGTATTTTTACACAACCGCCAAGTTTCAGCTCCAGCAGCAGCTCATCAATCTCCGCCAGAACACAAGATCGGTCGACCAGTATGCAGCCGAATTTGGCCGACTTAGCCAATTTTCTTCTCATATGGTAGGTTTCGAGGAAGACCGAGCCAATAGATTTGAGGAAGGGTTACATCTAGAGCTTCAGCAGTTTACGGTGGGTCATAATTATACCACCTATGATGCAGTACTCTAGGTAGCTAGGTCCCAAGAACTTGCCGGCCAGAGATTAGAAGCAAGGACCGGAGGCCAGAAGAGGTCATACGCATCCATGAGAGACGTTAATATTCAGTCATCACCTCCAGCACCAGCAGTCAGAATACCTCGCCATCCAGCATCTCCTACCTCCACAGTAACCTCAGTACAATCCACTAGGCAGTCTGTATCAACAGGTTGCAGCCACTTCAGCAAGCCAGGGCACACCAGAGATCGGTATAGGAAGGCCAATGGCCAGTATCTCAGATATGGGGCATCCGACCACATGATTATTGTATGCCGGATCATGTACCCAGAGACTTCTTCAGTCCAACAGTTATCAGCTCCACCTCGGACAGCGATTGAAGGCCCGCGAGGACCAGTGTTAGCAATTTGACCCCTAGCCTAGCGTCCTCTCCCGATGTAGACCCAGCAGTTCCAGCAGTAACATCCAACGCAGAATGCTAAAGTCCAGCAAGACCAACCAGAAAGACAAAACCAGTAGCAATTTAGAGCCACGGCCCCTGGACGATGGCATAACGAAATATTTGACAACCTAGAGCAGTTGTTAGCCGAAGGCGCTACAATTGTGGGTAAGATTTCCGAGCTTTCTTTAGCTTGTCTTATTCTTGGGTTCTTATCAAACGATCTCGTATTCTGATGCATTTGAATTACTATAGTTGTCTCAATCCTTTCGTTGAGTAGAGGTGAGTTTTTGCTCCGCTCTTCTGCCTTTGTATCTCGTGGTACGTGATGGCTATCATGTGTTCCGACTGCGAAGGTATGTCCTGGATTAGAGTCATGTCCTTGATATAGTCGTTGGTACCGACTTACCTCCAGGCTTGGCTCTTGTCCATTTGTGTGAGTCAGTATAGGCAAGCGAGGACGAGTTCCTATTCGACTAACTCAGGAGTATATGTATCAATATGCCTCCATTTTTCTTGTGTGTTAGTTTTGTGTATTTATTCATTAGTTACTTATGCAGCTATCTTTTCTATTTTTAGTTATTTGCTTAGTATAATCATTTGATTAGTAACTTGTGATTTTCTGAGCTTTCTCGTGTGTTTCAGCTCGACTAGCCTTGGTGAAATTCCGAGGACGAAATTTTTTTAAGGATGGTAGAGATGTCACAACCGAATCCAGATTTGGTATTTCTTGAATTTTTAGAATTTAATTTTTTTGATAATATATTCCTGCTGTATTTTTCATGTTGGTTCCTGTCATTTTATTTATTGTCATTTTTTTGTTGTTGAGAGAGACTATCCGAGACTAGTAGAATATCCATTAGCATTGCCATAGACCCGGTTTAGGACTCTCGTGTAGAATGAATACCTGGTTCGGTCATTTGACGGAATCTGTGACTAAACTATTTTTTCTCTCATCTTAGTATATATATGAGCTTTTCTCTCTCTTCTTTCTTCTTTCTTCTTTCTTCTTTCTTCTTCTATATTTTCATTTCCTTCTTCCTTGCTCCTTTCTCCCTCACCCCCGTGCACCCCCTAGTCGAACCCTAGCACCGGACCTAGCTAGGAAGAGGTCGTTAGACTCTTAGGCAAGTACATCTTGTTCAATGATGAACCTTGATTTTTAGATTTTTATATATATATTGTTTTTAAAAAATTTGTTTGATGGAAAATGTTTCCCTTGTATTCCTCATCATTTTTAGTTCTTGGAGTTTTAGATTTTGATGAGTATATTTGAGTATATCTCAATTTAAAGTTAGGATTTTTCATGGATTCCATGAGTTTTTCTTGGTTTTGATCTATTAAAACTTAGTATTTTCGAAAACTAGTTGTTCCTTATGTTAGAATATTTTATTTTGTGCAATTTGGTTTTTGTTTCACTTGATTTGGAGTTAAAATAAAAATTTTATGAAGAAAATAATTTTTTAATTTTTGGAGCTTTCGGCCATAGCTGAACCTACTATTGGAGAAGACAGAGTCTTCATGCGGCCAGCGACCTATGCGACAGAGAGCGATATGCGGCCTGAGAGGATTATGCAGCCTGAACTCCTTGTCGCATACTGACAACATGTGTCCATCTTGTTGGATGCATGACTGTTCATTACACAAAGTGTTCTGAAATTAAGTCCTTAAACTCCTTGTGTATTCACTCGCTGAACGAATAAAAAATTTGGTAAGTCAAAGAGGGACATATATGCGACAATCTGAGCATGCGGCAAGCAAACTTATGCGGCATTGGTACTTTGTGCCTCTTCTTTTGTCGCATAACTCTTCACCCTTGCACATCTTTTTATGATTCATGTCTTTTCTCTATGACACACTTTTTGGCATGTCACATCAATCACTTTATGCTACTTCACTGACACTTTATTATTGACCCATCACTCAGCACTTGTCCCAAGGAGTAGACTTTAACCCTGAGCATGCGATAAGTGAGTCAATGCGGCAATTGGGTGCATGCGGCCAGTGAGTCTATGCGGCAATTGGGAGCATGCGGCAAGTGAGTGCATGCGACCAGTGGAAGAATGCGGCAAGTGAGTCCATGCGGCCAGTGGGCGCATGCGGCCAGGAATTCTTGTGTGCTTTTTGTGTTCCCTTTAATTATGTTCATTTAGTAATTTTTTTAGTGATTATTGTTGTGTGCTTTCTTATGTCGATACAAGTTTATGTTATCAGACAAGTTTTGAATATAAGTTCATGAGACAAGTTTATGTACAAGTTTACAATCCTTGCGACACCATAAAAATATTTGTGTATAAAAATCTATTACATTTGGCATCGGGCAATCGAGTGTGAGTATTGTCCAATGTATCGCGTATCGGGAATACGATAACTCGTAAAAATCTCGTGACTCGTCATTCTAGGGAGTTCTTAAGTGTCCACGACTCGAGAACTTGAAATAATTTAGTAATGATTAAACAAGATAAGATTTACCTAGATCATTGAGAGGGAAGAATATTGCGTTATCGGCTACCCTGATCTCTAAGGGGCGCATGCAGTATGGACAACCCTACTAGGCAAGGGCTCCATGAATGACCAAGTTTACGCGTGCTATTGCATTATGACACAAGTTTATATATAAGTTTATGTTTATAAAGCAATTTTATAATTACAAGTTTAAGTTTATGCTTATAAGATTAGTTTTTGTTTATGACAAGTAACAAGTTATGTTATTGTATGGTTGAATATGCATTTAAGTTTACTCGACAAGCGTACAGTTGGCCATCCGAGTATTCTGAAGTGTCGGTGGTAGCAATATTCTTAAAACATGCATTTAGTAATAATATATGTAACAACCCTAGCTAGTTAATCGTAGCAAGTCGTAAAGTTGTTTAGCCGTACGATGAATGATGTTACTTTAATTATAGCTCGCTCTTCTAGTTCATTTTCTTCCGGCGCGTGATTAGGGTGCTAAGCTCTGCTCGGGTGAAGGTCTGCAACCCTGGTCCTTATTTGGTTTAAGGGTTGTGGTCCCAATCCAGAGTAGTTCCTATACTCTCTTGCCGCTCGTCGCCTTACTTTCATTTTTGCACTTGTTATCAGTTCTTCTAGTATAATTCTTGAGACAAGTACATTGGTACCGTACAAGTCTCGATCAGCATTTATTTTTTTATGTCTCTTTCTGCTTATGTTGTGATATGTTTGGTCTATCACCTTGAGCTCATTTGTGGTACTTGTTGCTTGGGGTTCTGACACCACTAGCTTTGCTTGGCCAGTTTACCCCAAAGAGAACCAGGATCCACCACACTTCCAGTAAGATGTCTCGTACTCGTAGGACTGTGGCCGAAGCTCGCGAGTGGGCTTTCTTCTTCCACCCCTCGTCTTGATTACTTTATTTTGGGGTGTTTAGCAAGGGGCAGAGTTAGCTCCTTATATTTTTAAGACTGCGGTCAAC
The DNA here is from genome assembly GCA_036927795.1 of Iris macrosiphon. Classification (NCBI taxonomy): domain Eukaryota; kingdom Viridiplantae; phylum Streptophyta; class Magnoliopsida; order Asparagales; family Iridaceae; genus Iris; species Iris macrosiphon. Next base: position 63,337,610 of record JAYESA010000013.1, read on the forward strand.
ATGATGTATATATTAGACCATGGCTGGTATATTTGATCATATATTATTATACTCTGCTAGTACAGCATTTTGTATTCACTAGCTTCATGATCATATGTGACATATAATTTGGGATACCTCTTTACTTTCATGTATGATATACTCTTGTATTTGTGTTGTTGGATTGAGATAATAGGATTTGTCGGCCTTAGGACTGAGTCATAGCATGCAAGAGTTCACACATTTGTCTTCTGGACAACCTTAACACATTGTGACTTACTTCGGTATTCTGCAAGGTGCGGTTGGCCATGTCAGTCCCCATATTTATCCAGTATTCTAGGAGCGGAATGTGACAGCCGCTCGAACGAACGACATTTTTTTACATGCCGCTAGCGAAAGAGGGAAAGGTGGACGCGTCTACGGCACCGGATCCTTGGCGTCGCAGATATCGGTATACTCAAGACCTCCACCGTCCACGTCTTCTGCTGTGGCATAACCTGATAGGATAGAGCAACTTGTTACGGTGATGACCACATTGTAGGCCATAGTGGTGGGTATACAGGAGTCGATCAGCAGCTTGATGAGACCTCCACTGTCGGCGTCCTCTGCTCCTTACGCGACTGCTTTTGGCCCTATTCTATCTGCTGACACAGTGATGAGACTCCTAAGTTTATTATCGCCGGAGGAGTTAGGTTCACTACCATCTGAATTAGTGAATGAAATTCCTTTGGACGTCCTCGAATGTTTGCGTGACCAGGAAAAATCGTCAGATCAGTAATTTTCTTTATATTTGATATTTATTTGTGTCGTAGTAATCGCGGACTTGTGGATATTGTTTATTTGTGTTGTCGTGGTCGTGGACTTGTGGATGTTGTTCATGTACTTTGATTATTTTTTTGGACTTGTGGTCGTGGACTTGTGGTCGTGGACTTGTGGTTGTTGTTCATGTATGCGATTAATTTTATTATGTTAATTATATATCTTTTCTGAATTATGTCTCGTGTGTGTTTCTAGCGTGCGTTTATGCTATTGAAGGTCCGATTGGAAGAAAATTCTACAGCGGGTTCCGCTGGGTGGTTGATATATTGATAGTGTTTAACAGGTTTTATATAAACCAAACATGATGGGATATATGTATTTAAAAGCTTTTTTTGCAGTTATGTGCACATTAGCAATGGACGTACATCGACTTAGCGGCTACCTACGATGTACGTGCGACACTCTAGCGATGGATACAATCATCGTCAAGTAAATTTCTATTCTAGGGCGACGGATTACCAATACACGTCGACGGACAGGTGACTTTCTCATGATAGTAAGTAATGTCGTTATTCCGTCGCCAACTTGAGTATCAGACTTTTTTCGGTATCAGGAATATAAATAATGTCACTATAACTTTGCTAAACCGACGCCGTTTTTGACGAAAATTCATTGCTATCTAGACGTCATTATAAACTAAATTATTGTCGTATATACGTCGCTAAAGAGCCGTTTAATGAATCTGCCGCTAAAATATCGCATAGACGTCAACTAAATCGACGTCGCAATTATGCCAGTTTATAGTCAAAAATTCGAGTGATTGGCGATGGAATTTTTTAGCGACATGGCATTTACCAACGGGTTTTTTTCGTCTAAATATCGTCGCCGGGTAGTCGCTAATAGTGAATAGCAATATTTTGGCGACGAAAAATGGTTGTCGCTATTCCTCTGTATTTTAGTAGTGACTTGTTGGCAGAGTACAGGTCAACCGCGTGTGTGATTGTGGCATAGATTAACGATGCATCGGGTACCAACCTTGGGATTGGCGCAACGGCACTAACATTCTGAATTTTGTGAGTCCTGCGAGGCCGTACGGGCCTCGTGGTAGAGTTCAGCTTGTCTAGCATGTCTTCGAACGCCTGTTGGTCGAAGCGGACAACCAACATCCTCTGAGTCGAACCTATCTTGGTCACGTCGGATTGCGTTAACAACTTCACGTTTGAGGAGAAGCTCCTCCCCATCAGAGTCGTCATTTTTGTCGACATCACAAAAATAGGGTTTTGTGTTTTCGGTGAAGGTGTACAATTCTTATTTGTTGTAAATTGACAAAGAGTACAAGAGAAACCCTATACAAGAGAATCTAAGTACAAAAGATCTGGACAAGTGTGATGGTGGAGATCGAGCACTGCAGCGGCTCCTTTACTCCGTTGATGATCCAGGACCAAGAAGGTTGACTAGGCGGCGGCGCTCTGTCTATTTCCCTTCTCATGTAGAGGCGGCTACTGGCTTCCTTCTTATTTTACGTGTGTTTATGTATGGATCGATCCCCCTCCTCCCATTTTTTCATGTGGGGAAAATGCCTACTATTTATAGCTTTGGGGAGAGGCGTTCATGCGCGCATTACATGCTACTGAACGGCGGCACATGCTGCTATCAGCGGCGCATGGATCCCCATGCTGCCATGTGTTCGGCTGAGATCTGGTATTGCTGATACCCATAATACTCATGTCACATGTCAAAGTTGATTATAATTGCACCTTGGGAGTACGTCCGACTGGCGCATGAAAATGGTGTAATAGTAGCGCATGGCTTTGCTTGGCGCATGGGAACACGTAATATGATTAGTGGCATATGGCACTACTTGGCGCATGGGAACATTAACACATTTAGTGGCACATGGCACTGCTTGGCACATGGGGACACGTAATACGATTACTGGCGTATGGCACTACTTGACACATGGAGACACTAACACGTTTAGTGGCGCATGGCTTCGAATCTCTTCTGGCGCATGGTAAGATTTTTCATGCTTCTACAACTGCTTAGAGGATTGGTGTCCTACCTATCATGGACCCCAGGAGGATGTAGTAGCAACTTTGGACCATATAGCTCCGAAAAACTTGAATTTGAAATGTTATTAAACTCACTTTGCTTGCCTCATTCCATTTTGAAAGTGCATTCCTATAATAGTTTTTATTGCCAGGAGGTCTAGCCGGAGTCACTAGTCATTTTAGTTTCCTTTATTAGTATTTCAGTACCGGATCTGCCTCCGACAACTATTTAAGACTTGGATATTATATTTGGTTTTTTAGACTTGTGTTGTTGTCTAGAATTGTAGAACTTGATCATAGGTTTCAGCATCAACTTTGAGCCAGGAACAGAAGCAGAAACAAAGGCTCTTTGTATGGCCTCACATTAAGCCAAGTGCACCACCTCTCTCTCAATCAAATTGAGACTGATTCCCTCATCCTCAAAGATATCATCTCAAGCAACCTCAAGCCTCCTTGGAAGATAGCTTTGGATTTTATCTCTTTATTTCATATCGTGTCTTTCCTTCCTTAGTATGTGATTGAGTATTATATTTTTATATCATTGTCTCCTTATCGAGTTAGATCTTATTGTGTGAGATTATTAGTTATATAGTCATGACCTAGACAGCGTTCTACCGCCGATGCTGCGGCGTAGGCTGGACGTGCCACGTACTAGTGCCCCGATCATCCAGGTGTGGGTCGTAACACATATTTATGGTGGCCCATGCAGGTCTCATCTTCGCAACTGGTACGATATCATGGTAGTACTTTGGTTTAGTTGTACTGCTGTGAGTCTACGATAAGATATTAGGATGATAGAATACTCAATCATAAATTAGGATTTCTTGAAAATTTTCTGGGATGACCATTGAGAATCTTACTATAAACTCTATTTAGAAATCTGTTTCCACTTGTTTTCGTTTACCTTCACATGTTCGTTGTTAAATTCTATTCTTGTATCGAGATAAATTTTATAGACTAAATTAAGGTATATTTTGATGACGTATTTGGATGAGAACAGTGAGAAAGGTAACCATTTGCCTTAGTTATGGAGTCTAGAGTTTATCGCATACATACTAGCTGACGTGGCAAAAATGTAGAGACCTGATTTTGGATATACTTATCTTGGTTATAGAATTTAGAGTTCTCGCAGCCATTCTAGCTAGCAAAGCAAAAATTCTAGATAACATGAGTATAGAGGTATATACCTTAGTTATGGACTTTATAGTTTATCATCGTTATGCTTACTGGTGTGGCGAGGATTCTGGATAACATAATTTCATATAAACGTATATGATTATCATATTGTATCTTAAATTAGTTCTTAACATATCATCTCTATCATTCAACCATGTTATCTTTGAGTTTTGTCCCATCACCCGACTAGCCCAGGATAGAAATATCTTTAGTTCCTCTATTTAGTTCCTTATAGAGCTTCACCTTCATTAAATCTTAAGGTTCCTTGTGTAGTGCATTAGTTTGGTAACTTTCAAATAGGTTATATCATAATTGAGCATCAGTGTTAATTTTTGGAAATATAGCTTGTGGGTATGTGAGGGGTTCCTAGTTGGGTGGGTGACTATTAGGTATCAGTGTATAAGCCTAGAAGTAACTCATGGTGTAGTGTCATTTGTAACAATAGTTCTAAGGTATGTGTCAGAGTATAGTTAGTAGCTGCTATCCTAGAGTATTAAGTGCATGTGTCTAGTATAGCTATAGAGTTAGTGTATGTATACCAAGGGTACCTAGAGAGTGCAAGTATCCAAGGTGTATTAGGATTGGTGAGTAATAAGTGATAGGTGTAGTGTATCAGTTCCGTATTAGTGAGTATTATTGTGGGTGTAGTATCGGTTAGGTGTACCAGTATAGTATGAATATAGGGTATGTAGGGGAGTATCATGAGAGAAAGGTGCAAGTGTTCTAGGCAGTGAGAGAGGGGTCCAGCTAGGTCACATGTGGCCCAGCAAATTGTCCCGCACCAGCAGAGAAAAATACCCCAGCTGGCAGGGCTTTTGCGATGATGGTTAAGGGGACTGATGTTACAGGTGTTGGTTTAGTAGGTTCTATTCTTCTCTTTCCTTTCATTTTCATCTTTTGATTTGTGTGATTCTATAGTATCTTATTGGTTGAATTGGTAATTTTGAGCTATAGTGTAATTTACAGTAACCCTGATAGAGACTGCAATATCATGACAGATAGAGACCATAACCATGCATGTTTATAATAATTAGTAAATTATTTTTTCTAATAATTTGTATGCTTGTATGATTTTAGATAGATTGGGAGGTTTTGATCTAGAGAGGGGTACCACCATATTTAAATTTCGAGGATAATTTTTTTAAGGGGGGTAGGATTGAACCACTACTTTTCACTTTAGGGGTATTATGGTAATTTTACTTGGTTGCTAATTATATATTATATATTATATTATATGAGTAATTAGACTAAAATTTTGTTAGTGATTAGTTAACATGCTAGGTAGTTAGAATTAATTTAGTGTTAGTTGGTATTGGTTAAAATGTTAGTTGACTAGAATTAATTTAGTGATTAGTTAGTGTCAATTAGTGATTAATTAATGACCATAGTTAGCCTAATTAAACTAGTTATGTGTCATAGAAAGAATATACCAATTTAGTGGTAGAGATGCTTTCCTTCATTAATTAGATTTCCTTCATGACAAATAGAGAGGAACAAACATGACATTGTAGCATCAACCCTAACCCTACTATAAGAGCCATGCTTTCATTAGGGTTAGTCCATTCATTCATTCATATCATTAGCCTCCATCTTTTCCAAAATTCTAAATCCCCAAATTCATTCAATCCCTACCAATTTTTTCCAATCAAATCCACTCATTACCTTTTATTTCAATTTTCATGGAAGTCTAGGAGCTTTGGAGAAGCATGAAGGCCATTGGAGAGGAGCTTAGCAAGGAGGAAGTGAGTCAACATCCTTTCATTATGTCCATTGGTGGTATTTTATTGGAAATTCATCTCCTAATAGGTATAAATCCATATTCCCATCTATTTTATTGTTATTTTGTCATAATAACCTTTAGGAACCCACCCATGGCTAGGTACAATCCAATAGGAAAAGAATAATGTAGTATTGGCCTCTAATTTGATAGTTTTAGGTATTTTGTGGCTAATTTGGGAGAAATCCAAATTGTGTCCACCAAGTGTTTGATTGTTTCCTCAATAGAAAATTTTTTGTCTATTTTGATTATGTGATAGTGTCTTAGTGTCAACAATTATATATGCATAGGTCGTATCATGATGCGCCATGATACGCATGGTTAGGATGAGTGTTCTCATTGTTTTGGGGTCTCATTTGTGCCATATGCTCAATATTGTGTTAGATCTATTGTTTATGCATATATTTATATCATATATTATGATTATGTGGTATTCATGGTGATTGGGGTTGGTATATTGGTGGTTTGGTGGTGTATCATGATGATCGAGAGGGTATTACTTGAGTATCATAGTGTGATACTCAAGTGTATCATGGGTGCACACTAAGTGTTTGGTGTTGGGTTATATATATTATTAGCGTGGTTGTATTTGTATATGTTGGTAGTGTGGTGCTTGGCATATGGTTTTGTTGGCATGTGCAAGTATTTTAGTGTGGAGGAGTGTGTGTAAGTGCCTTAGTGTATCAGTTAGATATTAGCGTTGAAAAGGAGAGAAGGAGTGTCAGGTCTAGTGTTCTGCAGGAGTTTGAATGAGTTGTTGATTGAACAGTGGGTCGAGGAAGATTTGGGACTGTGGCATGGAGTGACAGCAGTGCGTATCTATACATACTCCTGATGCATAGAGCTTGTTGCAGAACTATATATGTGTTTGCATTGGGTTCCAATGTACAACCTGCATTGCAAGTTCCTGTATGCAACCATGAATATGCAATAGGTGGTCCCTTGTGTGTGTTGTTTCAGCAATGGTAGCAGGGTAGAGTAGAGTGCTGTCAGTTCATGAAGGGAAAATGGGTTGTGGCATCAAAGAGTTAAAGTGGGTACTGCATTCAGGCAATAGCATGCCAGCCAACTGAGCAGCAGAATTGGGGAGAGGTAAGCCAAGTGTGCAGTAGATTGGTGGAGAACTTGCTGACTTATAGCAGCAGTTGCTGCTTGTAACAACGAGTTTCAGATGCATGAAGGGTAGATAAGGATATCAGTGTATCAAGAGGGCTCAGGTAGCTAGTTGGGAGTGTGTTAAGTGGGGTATGCTGGTGTTAGTTTAGAGATGTCGTGCAAAGGGGAGCAAGTGTAGGCTCGGGTACTGCACAGTAGGTGCAGTCATGAGGGGTTCCAAACAGCAGGCCTTAGGGTGATCTGTAGGAAGTGTTTAGGATCCAAGGTGCAGGGTAGCACTAATCGCATGCAGAGATAGCCAGTTCATACACTGAACTACAGCAACCCATGGGACAGTGTAGTTCATTGTTTGGGTTCAGTTGTGGGGTTAGCACAGTTTTGTGCATTGTGTGCACTAGATGAGTAGTGCAAGGGTCGTGAGTTTGAGTGTGTTTAGTGTATGAGTGTAAGTTGAGTGAAGGTTTATGTGTACAGGTGAGGTATGGATGTAAAGTTGAGGTCAAGGTAATATATAGTATGGACACCTAGTTAAGGTATTAGGTACTAGGGGATATTGACCTAGATATCTATTCATAAGGATATGTATATATGAATACAATGTAGACATAGATATATACTATATATTACTAATAGACTATAGGTATTAGTTATATACTAATGTACGAGTAAGGGTAAGGTAATACATATAGTGTGAGATAACCTAAGATACTAAGGTATTAATAAGATACTTTATGATACTATATATATATATATATATATATATATATATATATATATATATATATTGTGTATAATGTCTAGTATGACTATATACCTAGGGTATTGACCTAGAAACCTAGGAATAGCAAGGTATTGATTAGTATCACCTCATAAATCAACTAGATAGATATTAAGGTACCTAAAACTAGGTATTAGGCTAGTTTAAACCAAATGGTCTAGGAATGACCTAGAGACCTAGTTTTGAACTAATTAAGCATGTTTATGATTTCAAATCACTATTTGACATGGAATTCATATATAGGTTTTTGAGGCATCGTTTATTACATTGTTTGATATTTCAGCACCGGACCACAGGCGAATACATTCTCTCATAGTTTTCATTATTTGATAATTACTATGATACAAGTATTTAGTGATCTTATACCTGATTTCTGACACGATGGTACACGGATTGGTATATATATTGGATCTTCAATCATGGGATGTTACATTGTTCATCATATTTATATTGGATATTGTTCATCGTATTGTTATTCGATATTGATCATTGGATCGTAACGTGTCATGGTTGGATCCATCGTACTAGTCGGGGTAAAAAAGTGCTAGCTAGATATGTGATCAGAACCATTGGCAAGTAGTGTAAATCATCGGCTACTAGCTAATCATACACTTCACATATGATTGAGATAGCTTCTCCTTAGTGTAAATCATCGAATATCCCAAGCCGATCACATATCTAACTAGTATTTCAAATCACTTAGTGTAGCTGCAGTTTTTCTTGTTCAGTTCATACCTGATGATTATACTGTCTTGCACATGTTACTTATAATTCATTACCTTTTCTTCATAGCTACAGTTTACTATTATTTATTTCTCTTTACTACCATGGCATGATATCAGTCTATTGTTTCTCATCATGTATTACATTTACTATTACTATTTTATAGTCTTTGTCAATTAATTGGAACTATTGTTAGAGTTTTACTCGTTCCATCCTGACTGGATAACAATTTTAGGTCACTACTTAGATGATTGGTGCCCTACCTATCATGGACCCCAGGAGGGTGTAGTGGCATCTTTGGACCATATAGCTCAGGAGTGATTGACGAAAGGTCTAGCCGAAGTCACTAGTCATTTTAGTTTCCTTTATTAGTATTTAAGTACCGGATCTGTCTCCGGCAACTATTTAAGGCTTGGATGTTATATTTGTTTTTTTGGACTTGTGTTGTTGTCTATACTTGTAGAACTTGTGATTTGGATTTTATCTTTTTATTTCATATTGTGTCTTTCCTTCCTTAGCATGTGATTGAGTATTATATTGTTATATCATTGTCTCCTTATGGAGTTGGATATTATTGTGTGAGATTATTAGTTATATAGTCATAACCTAGACAGCGTTCTACTGTCGATGCTTCTGCGTAGGCTGGACGTACCAGGTACTCGTGCCCCGATCATCCGGGTGCAGATCGTGACACCTTACAAATCAATTATCTTGTGTTCTTCATCTATTTTTGTTTAGCAATCCAATAATTGTATTGTCCTCTGCCTTTAGTTTCTACTTGCATATAATTCTTTAGATTTAGAACTATTTCTTTTGGCTTATAACGTTTTTATATCAACCCTCCATTTTTCCTACTCTTTGTAGGATTCTTATGTTATATGCACATGGGATGATTATATGACCAAAAAAATATGTTCTAAATGATACAAAATATGATAATATTTTAAAAAATTAACAGATAATATAGAACTTAAGGATAAAAGGGTTAGCCACATCTGACGGCAAAAACTTCTGCTATGTCAGCCTGTACCAAAGAGATATCATGGCCATATATTTACAAACTTTTCTGAATATTGTGCTCATTCTAGCATTCGAATCAAAATACTGGTCTGTTAAGTAATGGATAAGATTTAAAACTGTTATTAACGCGGTATGATCAGAACCAGAGTTGGCCACAGACACAGACGCGAAAGCGATGCCAAACCACCTGAAGATAATGAACCAACGTCTAACAAAAGCACAAAGATAGGTCAAATACAGTAATTTTCAGGAACTGTGTCACCTGAACAAATCGCAATCTATATAACTTCCAACAAGATACAAGATTGAATAAAAAATGTTAAACCATTTGCCCCCAAGTTCAACTCATCACCAAACTCAAGAAGAAAGAAAGAGACACAACTGAAATCGCTTACCCAACCCCGTAATGATATCCTGAACAAAGAAGACGACTCCCCGAACAAATATCCTCTTCCAATTGTCTCAAATGGCGAGCACTAAGAGCAAAGTATGGACTTTCTCTTAGATTTTCTGTCGACATGCACCAAGAATCTCTCATATTTAGCTTCTCATGCCACACACACACACACACACACACACACACATATATATATATATATATATATATATATATATATATATATATATATATATATATATATATATATATATATATTCCCTAAAATAGTCCAGCACTAATCATGGTCGTCCAAATTTGATCACATGAATATTGGATGTTAATTTGGGGGGCCGCACATGTGTTGTTCCCAAATCCAAACTAGACCCAACATACTCCCCCTCATGTCTGATGAGGGTGTTGACCCCATGGCTCCTCAATTGGACTACATGCATGTTGTCCCGCGACACAATTCCTACTCCCCCTTGTCATTGATCTCTTATCCCCCGGGCTTTTGTGCATCTTCCTTCGTCTCCAACTCCTCAACCATCACGTCGATGCTAGTTGTCATGCGTAGCACCTTATATACAATTGGGATCCTACCGACATCAATAACTCGGCCATGATTGAAGTCCCTGATGATCAGTCTCACCATAAATCTTAGCTACAAGTTCATGTTTTGTCTTCCACCGGAATGTGTTCCCGTTCCGTCAAGCTTCTTCACCCTTGGCTGACCCAAACAAGCGGACGGTGCGATTCCCTCACAATTCAAGCTCCTGAATCTGCCCACCTTAGTGTCCGACACTGAAGCTCCCCCATATACATGCATCCTCGAGCAGAACAGCATGCACTGTGCACATCGTTGATGACCCATAGCTCCCCAAGAATTTTGCATATGGAGATACACTCACGTCAAATTTAGTTTGTTACACATCTTGATCTCCTCCCTGGCTTCGAACTGTTGAAACCAATGTCGCTCCATTGGATTTTGGCAAACTACCTGACACCAAAATCGGATCCGTAGAACAACCCCTACTGGAGACTGACCAGTTGTCAAGGGACCGACTGACTGATCCTCAATATTTGGCTCATCTCTATTCGTCGCTTTGTCTCGACGAACCAAATGCTTTGTATCCCTCAAATCATCTCAAAGACCTCCTAAAGCAGGATTTCTAGTAATCCATAAGCTTTTGTCGAACACCCCTCGAGCTTCCATTTGATGTATGTAGTATGTTTGTGCACCTTAGCAGCTTGAGCCTATACATACCACAACATATATCTTCTTGAGCCAGCAGTTGGGAACCCTTCGTAAGCTTCAAATCTTTGTCCCCAAACATACTGCGACAGCCATCAACTACCAGCTTTCCTACTGAAATCAAGTTGTAGCGCAAACTTGGTACATGACGACCCCCCTTGAGAATGAGCTTCTCGTCAAGCTCCGTTGTCAAGTGCACCTCCCCGATGCCCACAACTACAGTCGTCCCATTGTCGCCCATTTTCACACGTCCAAACATGCCACCTCAGTATAGTGTAAAGATCCTCCTCTATGGAGTGGCGTGATACGACGTCCCTGTGTCCAAGACCCAATTATTGTCATGATACATGCTACAAGGTTCTTCTGCGTCGGTTGCCGCGATGATGAGATCTCTCATAGTCATAAAATCTACATGATCATCCTTGCCTTTGACCTTCTCATTTTTGAGCTTCATGCAATTCCTCTTAAAATAATCTCATTCACCACAATGATAGCATCCCTCCTTACGGTCCACACTCTCAAGATCCCGAAAACTCTCACGTTCTCGCCTGTGACTCGAGTCTCCCCTTCCCGTAAGAAGCAACCAAAGAGGGCTCCTACAACTATTTAATCGACTTATGCCAGAACTTCTAATTCAACAAACTGCTTTTGACTGACTCCATCATGAAACTCCATCAGGTGCGAAATTGCTCATAGACACCACCAACGTCTCCCAGCTTTCCGGCAGAAAACTCAAAAGCAGAAGGCCTTGAACCTCATCGACAATCATCATCTTCATCGCAGACAGTTGATTGATGATACACTAAATCTCGTTCAGATATTGTGACACCGAGACACCCTCTGTGCACTTCGAGTTGACGAGTTGGCGTGTACGAAACGTCTTGTTATCAGTCGTCTTCCATTCATACAACGAATGCAGCTTTCCCCATAATGCTTTTGTCGAACTCTCCATTGACACGTGATGAAACACTGAATCGTTAGTCGTTGGCGGATAAATCCAACGGCCTTCCAATCCAATTATTTTCAGTCATCAACAGATTTGTCCGATGGTTTGGAGTTGTCGCCCTCCAATAGACCATTCAAATCCTTGCACCAAACTAGATCCTCCATCATTGGCTTCAAAATTGCCTAATTTTCTCTTGTAAGGCTGATCATACGTGTGTTCATCTGCACCATAGTCATGGTTGCATCTTCCCTCTCGAGAACCTGAGAGTTCTAATACCAATTGTTGGGAACGCAGTATGACCCGAACCGGAGTTGGCCATGGACACAGACGCGGAAGCGATACCAACCCGCCTAAAGATAACGAACCAACGTCTAACAAAAATCCCAAGACAGATCAAACACATTATTTTCGGTGATTATGTCGCATAGGCAAATTCCAATCTATATTACTTCCAACAAGATACAAGATTGAATAAAAAAATATTGAACATTTGTACCCAAATTCAACTCCTCACCAAACTCAAGAAGAAGAAGAAAAAAAGATACAACTAAAATCACTCACACAACCCCGTAGATATCCCTGAACAAAAAGACGACTCTTCGAACAGATCTCCTATTTCAACTGCCTCGAATAACGAGTCCTAAGAGCAAAGTACGAAATTTTTCTTAGATTTTCTGTAAACTTGCACCATGAATCTTCCGTATTGAACTTCTCATGCCAACCATCCTAAACACGGGAGAAAAAAATTAGGACATAGGACATCCCTAAAATAGTCACAACACTATTCATGGTCGTCCAAATTTGATCACACGAATATTGGATACTGATTTTCAAAGCCCGCACATGTGTTGTTCCCAAATCCATACGAGACCCAACAAAAACCAAGTCATATATAACAAGCTGAAAATAAAACGTTGGCAGCAATGCCAGCAAATATCCAATAACATTGTAAAACAATTCCAATGACGATATCTAGAAGGAATAATATATTTACCTCTTTTGTGTGATTCAGTCAGATACTAGTTGATACCCAAATCCGACATATTTCCCATACATCATAGCTTTTAATAAATCTTCCCATAAAATTTTAATCTCAAAGTGGAAGGATACTTATGTATTTGATTAGCAGATCCATTATATCTGAGTCAGAAGGTCCATATGTAATATTCTCCAGGAATAGTCACATAATTTACACTCACGGTGTAGTTATCATCTGAAGCTGTAAACCACCATAATACACATTTTTTCTGCTAAAGTATTTCAAGAAAAAGCTATGGCTTGATCCTTGAAATCGTGCAGTACCAGCAGAGCTGTCAACTCTCCACAGGGAAACCTCTTACTCTCGGGTTCTTTTTGTCAGCAGAAGTGGAGAAAGAGCTCAATGCATCGACTCATCAAGCAGCTTAGGTTCGGCATTGAATCGTCAATCCTTCCGCAGTTTCAGCTTCACTACATTCACAACACTAGTGCATGCATCGCATCTATCTCTGTATTAGCAAATGAGGAGTTCCATGTCGCCCTTTCCTCTGGCAAGCACAGTTAGGGTGCCAGCCTACAAATTCTCCTGTGATACTCTCACCGTTTCACCTGTTGCGCTTCTTTCTTTTGAGGGAGAAATTTTCTTCCAGCACATTAGACCCTCGCAAGCCAAGCTGCCTTTGTTTAAAACCTACACCATAGTATCCTAAGGAAACAAATGGAAATACAAAAAACATAAGGGGAAAAAACCAATAAGCACAAGCCATGCTATGAGAGATAAATTAGAGTCAAAGAAAGTCAATTACGTACATAAAATGAGAAGTAAAAAATTCTTGATAAAGTAATGATTGAAAAGATGCTCCCTCCGACAAGGCAAAATCGTTGTACTCTAAGCCTGCTCCTTGGGTTAAGCCATGTGATGTACATAAGGCCTGTCTCTAAAATAGACTCACCATCCAGAAAGTATACCTGAAAGTAAACATGATAAAGAAAAAAATGTTTACAAAGATCACACCCATAGATGACTTTTAGCCTCTTATTATTCTGGCAGGTTCTACACAGATGCAAGTGTTGGTGCAAAATAGAGTGAGATCAACATAGAGGCTTTATGTATCCGCCGCTCCTGCTCTCAACCTGCTAACTAACCACCTAGGTTTTATGACATAACCCTCTCATGCTCATAGCTACCTTGGAAAGGAATTTGACACCAACATAAAGGCTTGATATCAGGTCAACAACCGTTTATAGAACTTTGTCAAATCTTATATGGAGCTTTATTATGCTCCATAACCGACCTCATTTTGATGGGAGGAGACATGGATGATGATGATGATGATGATGATGAATGACGGGTATATAAACATTTAGAACATACAAGAAATACAAGTAAGGTATACAAAACGCTTAATTAAAAGGATTTGATCTTTTCACAACAAAACCATCTTCCTTTTTACAACCAAACATCATAAAGTATGTTGCATGAAAGGAAAAAAATGCATTATAATTTAATTAAGCAACAAGAAATTGACTCTTAGCTTAATAGGAACAAAAATAAAATTATCTTCCCGCAGATGCTAGACTGAAGTGTAAGACTTCGTTATCAGTACTGTTTTCGATATTGGAAGATATGGCGGTATCGTATATCGACCGGTATAAAGGTCTCAAAGGCAAACCGATATGGTTCGCCTAACCAGGTTTTAAAAATCAGTTATCGAAGCATCAGCTGGTATACCAGTCATACTGGCCGATATATTGAGTACATCAGGAGGAATAAACCAGTTACAAATACCTAAAAAAAAACTAATGTTAAATTTGTCTGTGGAAAAGAGAAGAAGCTGTACTCACCCCTGGGTCGGGTATGATAGCTACACTTATCTCTCTAATCTCCTCTGTTAAAGTAATTAGCTTCTTGACTTTTTACTTGATCAGTTATTAAAATTATATATGGATAGTTACTAGATTTATATTGATGGGTGGTCCTTTTCATACATGCGATATATGAAGTGAAACACTATCCTATATCCCCATGGAAGTGATGGGGTCATATATCCCGATATGTCCGATGTATATCGTCCAGTATCCGGTTTCTATTATGGCTACACCTTAACCGGTACGGGAACGATATCCAGATATCAGAAACCTAGACCATCAAGAAAATGAAATGGTTTTGAATGATTCAACCACCTACAGAGGGTATACCTGTTTGGGTGCTAGATTGAGGTGTAATGGGAAGTCTTTGTTGTCATGAAACTGACTGTGGATGTGCACCGTAACATCCCACACTCCAAACCCTTCCACATCCAACCCACCCCACTGCCCATTCACAACCCACAACCCAACCTTCTCCCTACACCCACCCACCAGAATAAAAAGTTCAAAAGTGAATCAAAGAAATGTATTCATATTGTGCCCTACTCATTTTTTTAGTATATTTAGAATTTTCAGAAAAAGAAAACAGAGCACAGCTAGAAATAATACCGGCAAATTGTTGAGGAAGGCCAGAGTTGCAGACACATGAAATGTGCAAGAAAAAAGGTTTTCTAGCATAGTAGGTAAATTAGCACTTAGGTACGCCCCTCTGGGCTGGTATGCAGTTAACTGAATGGAATATGCTAAAGAGAGCGCATTGCCAGCAAATATAAATGATCCACCACAAGGAGATGATCCATAATCTGGACCCTCAAAATCTGTTGAAGTATTTTTTCTTAACTGCAGGCATTCTGATGAGTATGGACTTGAATATGATATTTCTACCCAAGACATTCCCCGACTCTGAACAGGCGCCATGCAGGATTCTCCCTGTCAAAATTGATCAGATAAAACTTGTTAGGTAATAGTAAAAATATAATATCAGAACTTTACATCCATGAAAGTTATTCAGTAGCAAACTGGACAGTTTTATGGATCATGGGAATAAAAAAGACAACGAAGATCCTAAGAGTACGGTTGTTAATCGGTATGGAAGAGGCCAAGAAGTCCCTGTCGGGCTTGAATTTGAAATAGGCTGGCCTTAGAGTGCTGCAAAGAAACTGGAAATGGTATGACAATGTCTAGTCTACTCACTCAGCAAGGGACCAGACAGGCACTTACAAAGAGTAGTGATGAATTTACCAGAAAGGAAGCTTCACAGCAACTTTTGATAATTTTTTACCAATCATTTAAATCCCTGTACGGACACTAATCATAACTAGTATATCTGTATTACAAGTTAGTTTGTTTTTATGAACTTGTGATGCATTTTTGTTCTACATTTTTTTCTGATTCTTTCTCTGTACGAAAGGTGGGATAAGAGAACAAGGTTCAAGTAAAACTAAAAAAAATTGAAAAAGCAAATTACTTAATGCTCCCATCAATCATCACAGCATAAAATATTTACCTCCATACAAGCACAAGAGTTGCTGGCAGCTTCAGTAACTTGCCATCCATCTCCACACTTTTTAAGCTTAACAACATCTTTGGCAATCAAACAATGCTTGATGTTTATTTTGTTACCATTGCTATTTTCACTGCCGGCCCCAACTACGCTTGAATTAAGACAGTGCAAACTGACAAAAGCTGCAAGCTCGTCTGGACATGAGAACTGGTCATCTGCTTCTTTAGAATTCAGCGACTCTTTTAACCATGAACTAGGGACACAGTACCCCTTTCTCCCACTGACTAAATTATGAAGACTTTGGGCATTGATCTGAACCATCTTCTCAGCCCATTCACGAGGATAATTAATGCTTGAACTGTCAATTGACCTAATAAAATCCCCAGGTGACAAATAATTAACCAAAGGAGAATCTTGGGGGACCCCAATTACCTGCTCAAAAGCTGTAATTTAGAATAAAATCTGTACCATGAGACTATTACATGACTAAATTCAACTTACCATAGGCATTTCACGGTATATATAAAGAGGAGTCATTATTGTAGGAAGCAGGGACAATGTCAATCCACACACTGCACAGAACTAAGAAATAAGAGGCATTCAGCATTAATGTATCCTATAACATTGTACAACATCGAATAGTTTGGTGCAACAAAGCATAAATGAAGAAAGAAAAACATATTCCACAAAGTAGGAGCACCGTCCTCATCACAAGGAAATGTCGGCCAAATAATGTTTTACTTATCATATTTCCATTTATTAGCTAAGAAGAAGAAGAAGAAAAAGACAAAATGCATTAGGGATCTTGAAACTACTATCTTCTGAACTCAGAATGGTCCGGCCTAGACAGCTGCTGTGCTGATGCATTAACCAGAATAGAGTTCTGCAGTTAAAACTCATGGACGTGTTAACCATGTAAAGTATGCTCAATGCTGTACAAAGGGTTAGCATTAAGGTATATCTATGATTTCGTGTGAATACTTTATTATCTTGTGAAAGGCGTTAAATATTTATTTTGGTGAGTTTTTAAGAGTTTATGGCAATGGTCTGATTATTAATGAGTAAGATTGTGTCCTCCACCTCTCTTGTGGTCTTGTCAGCTTGTTTGATATTGTCGTAACAAGCGGATATGGCGAGTCCGATGATTGAGCAAGCAAGATGATTGAAGATATTGTTGAAACAATAGTGAGTTGATTGTCATGATCACATTCGTCAGTAGTAGGCCCAGACAGCAGTTTGGCACAATGTGGACGAAATCAGGTTGTGTTTGCTTTTTAAAGGCTTTCATCAGGTTCCTTTCAACTTGAAGGATATTCTATTGTCACATTGCGCTCCAGAAGAACTTCTCCATTTCGCCATCATGCATTGATATTATGAATAAGACTTTCCTCGAATCCGCTATCATGATGATTGATTGATCCTAAACAAATCACTTGACCATCACTGTGTACTAATCTCTTATCCTTATTATAGTTTTGCTAATTAATTATGTATCCTTTAGATTGGCTCATCTTTTCTAACTTACAACACCTTCTAGCACCATGAATTTAACCAATATCATCAGCAAAGAACATACCACACAACCTAGTTCTGAGTGCGTGTAATGATAGGCAGCCATAACTTGCACAAAGAGTCAAGGACTTGATTCTGATCACTGATGTAAGGCTATTGTTGATTGGAAACTATTTGTATCTCCAATTGCACCTACTATTTTTGATAAGCTAGTTCAATTTGGACAGCTTTCATCTTCACTAACAATTGTTTTCCACCAAGAATGTTGTGGAACTACTCACTAGTTACAACACTTTAATCCTGTTAAACAGCTACCGTGAAAAAATCTTTTGGAAATGGAATTTTCAACACAAGTCAAAGATTCAAGAGTACAAAGGACATAATAGTAGGGAATTATGATTTGACGCCCTACTATGTGTCAAATTCCAAAAGTTAAAAGCAGCTTCCAACTTGCTTTTAAAAGCTGTCCAAATTGAACTAGCTTATCAAAAAAATTGATAAGCTTCTGTTATCAAATGATTTTTGGGACTACTTTTCAAAAAAATAAGCAGAAGCAGCAATGATAAGCAATCCCAAACCCAGCCTATGTTTCACATTCCTATTGGAAATGCATTTGGAGTCTTGGACAGACATGAAATCCCTTAGAGCTTTCTCCTTGATGCGTTCCTGCTAGAGTGACAGGATTTGGGTATCATTTGTTTAGAAAAAAGATGGAATCAAGGAGATCCCAGCCAAGACATTGGCTATCATATGCATAATCACAAGCTCAGCGTTCGGGAATGAATAATTCGGCGAGGTTGAAAAGTTCGGAGTTTGGAAAAAAATTTGGAAATTCGGCAAAAGTTCAAATGAGAAATTTTATGTAAAAACATAGATATGATGATCATATTTTCTAAAATTTTGAAATATGAATATAAAAATAATAGGAGATCGAAATTATATGTGCAAGAATTCTTCCCTCCCCCTACCACCACATCTTGGTAATGTGTACTTTTCTAGTTATCATCCTATGTTTTACAATTCATACTTCCATCCACCCAATCATCCAAAATGTATGCAAAACCTGGAGTATCCTTCTCCCATACTTTCCACAATGGGCAAGGGTGGCCAGCACAAACAGGAATTAGAGATGGTGGTTTCTTGACTGTGTTTAAGGAAAACAAGCTAAATACATTTATCTTTTAGGAGTTAGGACTGTTGAATATTTGTTAGACAAACTTTTCAAACCATATCAAAAAAACACTTTTAGTCCCATATAGGAAGTGATGCAAAGAGAAAGGATGACCACTGCTTATAAGTATAGAGGGAAGCATCAGGCTCCTTGGTTGGATGGGTTACTTTCTTAGTTTGCAGTATCAGCCGATACCGATACGCCGATACGACCAATATCAGTACGTTTTGGCATGTCTTGATCTGATACCAACCGCTTTCTGAATGAGTTTGAGTTGGGCTTACGAGCCTACCGACATTGGGAGTCACTTTCCCAGTCAATTCGGAAAGAAAATTGAGCGAAAAAAGACTAATAAGGGTGTAAAAGCATAGTAAGGTTGTATATTCATGTAAATGAAAAAAAAAAACTTATTTATCGCAAGTAAACCAATCAAAAAAGGTGTTTATTATTTTATTTAATCTCAAAACTACTAAGAAACAACACAGAAAATACTTAAAATTATGCCTAAATGTACAAAATAACTTTTCTAAACTTTTTGAAAATTTTATTAATAACTATTTGCTTTCTGATAAAAAAAATCCGAAATCGACAATACTACCGATACCGCCGATCTCGATACTTATAGGAATGGTCAAATATTGCGAACCATGGTTATTTTCCTGAAGGCCAAGCCCATAAAAGAAGTCAACATTGCAATAAATGCATTTGCAATGGTTTGGTTCTATTTTAGAGAAAATGATGAATTATTCGTGGACTAAACAGACTTATTTGCGAATAATTCGTTAAAATGCGAAGAATTGGCGAAATAATCACAGACTGGCTAAATATGCACGAATATTGTGATAATGGTCATAAGTGTATGCTATTATCTTTAAGGTAAACTGCCAAGTGCAACATAAATCAGTAAAGAGGTTTTGTTAAGTATAAAGTAACATGAAAGAAGCTATGACAGGCCATTCATCATGTAACCATAGTTTGAAGTATCGGCCGATACCGATCCGATACGGCCAATACCGATACAGTTTGGCATGTCCCGATCCGATACCGACCGATATCCGATACTGACCGATACCGACATTAGAGGTCTCTTTTTCGGTCAATTCGACAAAGAAAATTATATTAAAAAGAGCAATTATCAAGGGTGTAAAAGTATAGTAAGGTTGTAAAAGCATATAAAAGAGAAAAACTTATCTATCACATATAAATCAATCGACAAGGGTGACTGCTATTTCATTCAATTTCAAAAATACTAAAACAACACTGGAAATACTTTAAATTATGCATAAATGTATAAAATATATTTTCTAAATTTTAATAATTTACTAATAGTTGTTTGCTTTCCGATACCAAAAAGTCCGATACTCCGATCCGAAACTGCCGATAATACCGATACCGCCGATCCCGATACTCATAGGAATGGTCCGATACCAATTCTACCGATACTTTGAACCTTGCATGTAACACATACTACATCCTGATTCCTGAAACAACATACACGTTTCGGAGAGATTTGAAAGCTGAATTGAGAACATAAACTGCTACGCTTAGGTAGTTTTATTTTATATTTCGACCATTTTTCTATGTCCAAGTTGGGCCACATCACATGTTTTGGCCTTTTTCATTCACGATCATGATCATGTCCATGCTGAGTCGCGTCCTTTTGATGATCCTGTCTTAACTTATTTTAAATCAATAGTAGTCGTCCTAATAAAAAGCAGGCAAAGTCGGGGTTTAGTTGCTGGGTCATGCATGGAGTTCATATATCTCAGCATTTTTGCGCTGGAAAATTATGCAACCATTTAGGTTGTAGGTTATAATTCAGTTTCTTTTCATCTGTAGAATCTAATTTTAACATACTTTCGGTTATTCTTTTCATGTAGAAGCTTTTAGAAAGCAGCATCAGCAGTTTACCAGATATATCTCATCTTGTAAGCTCATGAGAACTTCCTTCTTTTAGCTTTAATTAACTATCAGTTTGCTCTCAAAATGGCCAACTCTTGCAAAGAACAACTGCAGTCTGTCCAAGGCTCTCACTTGCAGGCCGAAAGAAAATCATAAATCACAATGAATTATAGTTTTCTTCAACCACTTTTACCTGTCTTGAATCTTTTCAATGGAGAACGAAAATCCATTATTTTGCAAAGATACTTGTTGGGTTGTGCACACAAACACAAACAAAATAACAAATACATCTTGGAAGAAAAGCCGAAGGAACATAAATAAAGTAATATACTGTTGAGATTTAGATAAAGACTTTGTTGTTTTTGTTGTACTATTGAGATTTAGATGGCAGTAGGCATGGGAGATGAAGAGAAGAGATAATGGTTAACCCTAGGTTGATGGAGAGAAATCAATTTTCGGTAATAACCAGTATGCTCTCCAAAGGAGAGATCTTTATTATTTATAATAACTAGGAATACATAATATGGAAAATTGGACTATTGACTCAATCTATAAATATTGACTAAATCAAATACTAGTAATCCAAAAATATACCCAAACATTCTTTCTTCATATAAACTACCCTTCTAGTTGAACATGTTGGAAAATATATGCAACATGAAATACTAAGGAAAGAAAGTGAGTAGTGATCGACGTTGTCGCTGCAAGGAGGAACAACAGCTCGGTAGCGAGTGAGCCAACTTGGCATCAAGAAAGGCAAACGGCTTGGCGACGAGAGAAGTGATTGCCTTGATGACGAGAAAGACAGCCCACTGGTGGCGAGTGAAGCAACCAGCTTGGCAAAAAGAGAGGGTTGGTCACTTTTGTAGCGAGTGACTGGCTTGGCAGCAAGAGAGGGTTAGCTACCTTTGTTGTGAGTGAAACATTTAGCTTGGCAACAAGAAAGGAGGCCAGCTTGGAGGCAAGTAAGGTGTCAATGTCGAACCAAAGGTGGTGTCATGAGGTGGTGACTGGAGGTCGTACGGAAGGTAGTGCTCGGAGGAAGAGACATGAGGTGGTGACCAGAGGTCGCACGGAAGGTAGCGCATTGAAGAAGAGAGAATTGGATCTCAACGTTGAAAAAAAGGGAAATCTTTGTTTGGCTCCTGTAACAATTTGAAATTTTGTACTCTCTTGACATTTCAACACTTGGAAACTCATGTATTTTTTAATTTTGGAATACTTGTTAGCTAGTGCAATCTGGCCCATCTATCAGTGTAGCTTACTTGTACACGGTTGTGCCACCTGACCCGCCATAGCCTGCACTTATGTGGATGTTCCACTTCCACCTAGCCCATCTACACACATAACTGCTGTATTTTCAAAAAAGATATAAAGGAGATTTGAAAGTAAGACCTACTGCAAACCATACTAGAGCCTCAACCAACATGTCAACCTAACCATTCTGTCATACATGTATTTCTATTCTATTTGAACCTAAAATATGAATCTCCACCAAATATATATTTTCAACAATTATTTTTTTTCCTTGAATACTATTTCTTCTAAATACAATCATTCCGAGATCAATTATAATATTTGGAAAATATTTATGTTTTTTGTTCTATGTTATTTTATTCCTGTACTAACTGTATTCTTTTATTGATTTGTTTTCTAAGAAGAATGCATGGAAATAATTATTTGTATATAATTTTGAAAAATAATTATGTCTATTTCTATTATTTTATATTTATATTTTTTCAAATACTATTGAAATAAAATCGGAAACAATACAAAATTGCAAAACTATATGAACCTAGAATATGTAATTATTTTCCAAATTTTGTTGTTTAGTTTCGTACTATTTTCAAGTTCCAGATTATTTTCTAGTTTTGTACTATTGTTAGTTTTGTATTGTCTTTTTAGTTTTGTAATGTTCCTCCCAGTTTCATAGTGTCCTTTTCCGTACTGTCTTTTCTAGTTACCTACTGCTTTTAAGTTTCATACTACTTTTTCTGCTTTCTTGTTTTTTTCTAGTTTGTTATTATTTATTTAGTTTCCTAATGTATTTTCAAGTTTCGTAATGTTTTTACTTTCGCACTATTTGTTCAAGTTTCGTACTTGTTTCTGGTTTTCGTACTATTTTCTAGTTTCATACTTATTTTATTATTGTTTTTACTTATTTTATTGTTATAGTATTAGGAAAAATTATATAAAATAGTAAATAGTAGAAACAATATAATCATTTTCCAAATATTACATTCACATTATTATTTCCATCCATTTTTTTAGGGAAACAAGTCAACAGAAAAAATATAAGTATATAAAATGATATATAATAAACAATATCAATATTTTTAACATATTATATTCCTTTTTTTGGAAAACTGTATTTGATGAAAAATTATTCAACAGTTAAAAGAATTTACCAGAAAAAATTAATTAACATTTAGAAAAATAGTTTTATGATGGAGACACTTTATTTGGGGTCAATTGAGTAGAGATATAAATCTCATAGAAAACTTAGGTTGGCATGTTGGTTAAGGCTCTTATTTTTGTTGTAGTAGATCTTAGTTTCAAATCTTCTTAACAATGGTTTTCTTGAAAATGCACAGCCATGTGTGCAAACAAGCAAGGTGAAATAGTTATGTATGCAGCCATTTTACATGAGGAGACAGTCCCGATGGCGGGTAGGAAGTTTTTCAATATTATAAAAATCAACAAAGAGTTTTCCAAGCATTGGGAAGTCATAGGGACTTCTAGAAGTTTTTCAAATAATTACAGGAAAGTAAATAAAATTTTCCCAAGGAATATAATAAAATAGTTTTTTTTTCCATCCCCGTCTAGACAATAGTTTTTCTTCTTCAACCGCCACCTCTTGCTTACTCGTCAGAGAAGAACGATAACGATGAAACCATCGGAAAGAAACCCACAAAGTGAGTACCATCGGCCTCTCCTTCGAGGATCATGGATCTTGCTCCGATACCATGTTGAGATGAAGGAAGAGAATATATGTTGGCTAACCTTAAGTTGGTGAGAGAAACGAATTGTAGGTAATAACGATAATGCTCTTCAAAGGAGAGATCCTTCTTATTTACAATACCTAGGAATACAAAATATGGGATGATAGACTCTTTGACTTAATCTATAAATATATACAAAATCGTTGACTAAATCAAACACATCTAAACAGCCTAGTAATCCTGAAAAAGACCCAGACATACTTTGAACTTCTACATATACATAGGATGTCATAAGTGTTGAAAGCAGGATCAACTTAGGAAATGGCAGTGTTCTAAAAATCGGGCTAGGCGGCCGCCTAGGCGGCGCCTAGGCGCTAGGCGGCCGCCCGCCGCACCGATTTCGGCCAATTCGGCTCCTAGGCGGGCTAGGCGGACCTAGGCGGACCTAGGCGGGCTAGGCGGGCCAGTTCGGCCGCCTAGGCGGGCCAGTTCGGTCATGGAAAAAATTTTAAATTTCAAAATTTCAAAATTCAAAATTTTGAAATTTTAAATTTCAAAATTTCAAAATTTCAAAATTTGAAATTTCAGATTTGAAATTGCAAAAAATATTCAAAAAAAGTTCAAATTCCAAAAAAAAATTCAAATTTCAAAAAAAATTAAAAGAAATGCAATAAAAATTCAAAATATCAGGAAAAAAAATCTAAATATTAAAAAAAATTCAAAATTTTTAAAAAAATTTAAAACTAAAAATTCAAATTTTCAAAAAAAAAAAAATTTTTTTTTTTTTTTCTGTTCGGCCGCCTAGGCGGCCTAGGCGCTAGGCGGCCCTTTGGGACACCGATTCCGCCTAGCGCTTTTTAGAACACTGGGAAATGGCACTAATCAGAAAAAGATTTCACAAAAATAAAAATAAAAAAGAGGGGGGTATTAAACAAGGGCAAACTAAACGCTAGAACTATACTAATAAGATGTGTGCTCCTCCGCTGAAATTTACTTGGAAAATGCAACAATAAAAGCGTACATAGGATGTCATAAGTGCTGAAAACAGGTCAACTGGGAAATGACACTAATCAGAAAAGGATATCACAAAATAAAAAGAGCTGGGTACTGGGCAAGGGGACAAATCCTTGAACTGTACTAAAAGATGTGTGCTCCTTTGCTGAAATTTACATGAAAATGCAGCAATAACTCACCATCACATTATGCCAAATACCCGCACAATATATCCGAAGAGCAGCTGAGCGAGGCAAACTTTGCAGCAAATCATAATTGAGAGCAACCAAGGCTCCAGGAAATATAACGGCTAGAAATATAGCAATGTACTCGATCTGTACACCTTCGCTGCAATTTGTACAATAGCATACATTAACAGCAAAATGTACCTAATTATTCAAAATTCCTAACATGTATGATTTAAACAAATCATTTGTAGGCTTTTAGTTCCTTGACCCAAAGAAAGAAGAGTATGTATAGAGTGTCAACAACCCTCACCAACAATAACATAAGTAGATCAAAATCAAGCATGTCAAAACCAAAGTGTTGAAAGAGAGAAGTCACTAGGCATAGAGGCCTAGCAGGATCTCTGTGGCATGAAGCACTTTTCAATTTTAAAAGTGCATAAAAGCTATAAAATATAAGAATTGCTGAACGAAAGCAAGAAAGGAGATAAGACCATGATAGACCTAAAAGATTCTCCAAGAAACATATAAGAAAGAGTAACTATATATTATGTAAGCAAGAAAACAACAGAAGCATGTAGCTTTGGGACGGCTTAAGCAATTAAAAATAACTTCTAACAAACTAAAAATAAAAGAAATATGAAACTAAGCCGATGAACTAATAATTACTTTGTCATTAACCAACCATTCACTTACCTAAAGAAGTATTTAAACAGCTAAAGTAATAATATTCATAACCACATGCATTGACAGGTTAAGGCAAGGGCAAGGCAGTTTAAGGTGGGCCTAACAGGCTATGCTATACTTGGCATGGAGCAAGTGAGTGGGGCCTAGTACCCAATATGGTCGAGTCAGGAAAAACAAGTTAGATCCTAGACTCTAGGCCAACATATACATTGATGGTCTTTAGGCAGGGGCCAAACAGACTAGGTGGCCATTTCTACAAAACTGTTCAGAACTAAACATTATTCCAAAACCACCAAGCAATCTCCCAATTGTTTAAAACCTATGAAAGTGAAGAAGTTTCTAAATATGACATGTTTTTACAAATGATATATGTTGATGGACCAACTCTAAAAGTGGCATTTCAAATTCTTAGTTTGTGTAAAGAGCCTACAAGTTTGTTTAAAATCTTTTTTCATTGGCTCACATTTCAGTTCTGCTGCTATATAGTATTTGAAAGCCCTAAAGTCCAAAATATACAAGAGAATTCACACAATGTCTTCAAAAGTGCATGACAGGATATATGTTGATGGATCAACTGGAAAAAATGGTATTTCAAATTCTGAGTTTGTGCAGAGAACCTAAACGTTTTTGTTTAAAAAATTTATCATTGTCTCACATTTTAGTTCTGCTACTATATTGTATTTGAAAGTCATAAAGGCTAAAATATACAAGAGAATTCTAGCACGAAATCCTCAAAAGTGCATGACAAACTAGGCTACCATCAGCATTGAAAATCGTTTGCAATGCCATGTCCCATGTTAAGAAATAAATTTCCACTAGATATTTAGTATTGCGACTTTTCTTTGACGCTTTCTGCTCTTGCTTTCACACGAAAAGCATAATCAAATGAAATTTGAGTAGTGTCAATAACCAGATTCTAGAAGAACAGCTTCATACAATTGACATACTTCTGTTGACCAGTTTGAATTATTTGATTTTAAGCTTTTGGCATTAGCTCTCCAGATGATGCAATAACCCCCACCCTGCGGATGTCTCGCGAGTCATGACTTTGACATGTGTGATTGAAATTAAACTTAGGTGAGGCGGCGAATTATTAATTTGGAAAAAGAAACATGTCTACATCAATTAATTACATGCACATTGAAATGAAATTGTGCATAAACATATTCATGTAACTGAGATTCGAGAAGACGAGGTCCATGTTAGCCGAACTTGTGCCAATAGGTGAATCAAATTCACAAAAGGACATTATATGTGAACTCTTAGCATTGTCCCATTCTATCTTCTTCATTGAGCCACTAGACATGGCTTGCCTAGACAACATTCATAAAGGGCCCAAGCTTTGGAGTAGCAGGCCCTCTTAAGAGGAGAAGTCCAGAGGATGAGAAAGCAAGCGAAGTCAAATTAGACTCCTCCCTTGATCCAGTACTAATGGTACTCCCTCATCATCATAATCCAAGTCTTGTACCATGAAAACATCGTCAGTAACAGAGAACAACTCTGAGATAAGAACTCCATGGACGAGCTGACTGACTTGTGACCATACAAAAAGTTCACAATATAATTATGGAGCTTTCTCATCCAGGCTTGGGGTGGTGCCGGAGTTTTTCCTCACTAAGCAACATGGGACTTTTCCTTCCCTAACCAACTCTCCCACCTCACTAATTTCAAGAAAGAAAAATTTTGTACTTGTATAACAAACAGATTTTGTTCAGGTAGAAACTAATATAACTCAACTTGTTTAGCCACTGGTGAACAGATATGGCAACTCTTGACCATTCAATGCTTGACAAGTTCTAAAAATTGCACGTGGGAAGCAGAATACTGTAAGACTCAAAATAAACATAAAACATCCAGAGTATCCTTGTCATGAATTTTCAGAGGCATCAGAAACATCAGATATACTAACAGAAATGTCGATCAATCAGCATACAACGGAAACAGAAAAAAAAAAAACATTGATGCAGCTATGTCAAAAAGAGTAATTATGGACGGTGAATTTTGGAGGTACCAGACAATCTATTGCCAAACTAGTGAGTTTTTCCATGATGTGATACTGCGGAACCATAATACTACATAGCTGAAAGATTATATAAGATAATGAAAAGCCAACCTGGTAGCAGCAACAGCATGCCCAAATTCATGGATAGCAACAGATATTGATGTCGAGAAAAACATTATTCCAGCATCCAAGATTGACATGTTCAAAATGGAGGTCTATGCTACATGAATATGAAATAGTGAGTACTCCAAAAATACTTCTATGAATCCTAATCCAGGTGCAAGGGACACTAACAGTGGGAGAAGTGTCAAACAACAGGCTCACTAAAAGACTGTCAAGCCGAGAAGTTCCTGTGAGGATCTGAAAAGCTGCAGCTGATTCCCTGATAAGCAACTGGCAGTCATACAAAAAGGATACATAGCTCAATGATGTCTCCCAAGAAAATAGAAGTATTCATGTCACCAAAGCAGTAATATAACATACAATTTTGATAAACGGACCACTCCAATCAAAAAATTGTGAAGAAATTTTTTCCATTCAAACAATTAACAAAATAAGAATTCTGAAGTGTTATTCTGACAATGCAAAATCACAGTACACATATACAAACAACCTTTGGATTATCTATAAAAGTAATGGTGCTTTAAAGTTTGTGTTTAAACAGCATAAAACTAAGCAATTTGGATGGAATGGAAAAGAAATCAATAATAAACTGCCTAAAGAGTATACTATATAAGGATAACGAGACAATAAGCATTTTAGAGACAGATAAGCAATCCCATACACAATCATTTTCACCGCATTCACAAGTTTAATGGTTGAGAAGAATATGGCGAGCTAAAGTGTTTGAAACTCATAAGAAAGTAAAAAGGAAATTTTTTAAAGAGTAGTTTGTGGTCTGTGTTTGTATGTATAGATCTATATATATTAGGGGTAAACGAGCCGAGCGGTTAGCAAGCCGGTTCAAGATTGGCTCGATGAAAAGTTATGACCAAGCTTTTTGAGCTCGAGATCACGCGCTCGAGCCTAAAAATAGGCTAGTTAGATAAAGAAGGTCCGAATCTGAACCTAGAGGTATTCAGTCATTGAGCTCGTGGCCCGCTAGTTTTTATTTATATATTGATATAATAGAAATTATCACTAATAAATAATTCCAATTTGGTACACTTTCAATTTGATATTAAGCTCACTGAGATACACTTCCAATTTGGGATACATCTCGTGAGCTTATAAAGTAGCTCAATTTGGGATTAAGCTTGTCTATATTGAAACCCATCAAGCTTTCTAACTTAAACAAGCAGCTTGCAGACCGAGCTTAAGTTTAGATTTTAGTGTCATCTAAGCTCGAGCTCTACTTTCTCTTAGGTGTGAGCATTCGGTTTATTCGGTTCCAACCGAACCGAATTACCGAAAATCGAATAAACCGAATTTACCAAATCAAAAACCGAAACCAAACCGAAATCAGAAAAAACCGAACTTAAACCGAACTTAAATAATCGGTTCGGTTTATCCGGTTTATGTGGACCTTTTTTGTTAATTGACCACAGTCCAAAATTAGGCTTCTGGGCTCTCAAAAAAAAAAAAAACTTTTTGTGTTTTGTTAAGGTCATATAATACCATTAAACAACAAAACACTTCACTTCATCTTTAGCCAAAAGGCCAAGAGAGAATTTGTTTGCAATTGTAGTGCTAGCCTAGGGTCCCTTTTGTAACCTCCTTAAGCCAAAAAAAAATTGTTGCAAACGATGTGGGACTAAAGAGCATCTACAACCATTGTATAATACCATTGGGCCAATGGTGAGCATTCGGACTAAACGATATGGGACTAAATGGCATTGGCTGAATACACTAATGGAGGTGATGTGTTCTCCTTCTCTTTGGTTGTTAACGTATATGTATAACTAGGATGGTTGGTCAAACAAGGGTATTTGTTCTGTCTACTTTCCAATTGAACGGTGAACACATTGGCTGAACAACAAATATATAAGGATATTTACAAATCTTTGGTTGCACACCCCTATTTCCAACACTAAAAGCCTTGTTAATATATATATAGATATATACAAGTCTTATTCGGTTTTCGGTTTTTGACCGAAACCGAACTCCAAAACCGAAACAGAATAAGAAATTTTAGTATATTCAAAACCGAAACCGAACCGAATTTTTTTCAAACCGAACCGAATCTCTTATTCGGTTCGGTTCGATTTTCGGTCCAAAACCGAATAATGCTCACCCCTACTTTCTCTTAGAGAGCACGAGCCGAAAAGGGGGGTGCTCACTCAAAGATTGACTCGTTAACACTATATATATATATATATATAAGTTGGCTTGGAAACGGCTCAAAATTGAGCCGTATAAGTCTTTTATAAATACTCCATTAATTATTTGAAAAAAAAACTAATTATTTAACTACCTAATATGATATACTTATAATTAAACAACTCTAAC
Source organism: Iris macrosiphon (assembly GCA_036927795.1). NCBI lineage: Eukaryota > Viridiplantae > Streptophyta > Magnoliopsida > Asparagales > Iridaceae > Iris > Iris macrosiphon. Next base: position 63,367,759 of record JAYESA010000013.1, read on the forward strand.
TCAAGTGGTTAAGGTGGGAGGCATTTTCCTTGGTTGCCTGAGTTCAATTCCTAGATATGATAGTACTTATAATAAATTCATGTTAAAATTCTTTTATTCAATAATTTTTTTCGCGTGCAATGCACGTTCACGTATAAAAGATGGCTGCTCACGGAGGATTAGAGATAGTGTTAGGGTTGGAGATCCCTCACGTAGAGCGAGATCCCGGCTCTTTTGTCGGAGTAGCAGCCAGGAACGGAGGAAAAGAGGATGGAGTGCAGTCGGACACTCGTGCTGAGGGAGGCAGGTGGACAACCATTGTCCAAGGGAGGCGGGAGGCGGGAGCCTGCTAGGTCCACCGGCACGGTGGGTCGGGAGAAGGGAGTTTCGGAGGCCAAGGGAGGTACTTCATTTCAGGCCAGTGGGGAGCGACACAACCAGGATGTGTCTGCCTCTGATGGTCGCGGGCTCTGGACGTCCGACGGTGGCGGACTTTGGTCATCCGACGGGGACGACAACGTCTCCAAGGATACGAGGCACAACATATGGAGCCCAGAATCCTGGGGAGGCGGTGGTCGATCATACACGGACACATGTCGTTCAGAGGGGGACCGAAACAGTGGGGCAATGCACTACGTAGCCCCCAAGAAGGTAGGGAATGGGGAACGTGTGTCGTTTACAGCAGAAGAGATCGCGGAAACTACGGAGTATTAGAGGAACATGCTCATCATGTATGTGCTTGGCGACAAGCCGTTCTATGGCCGGATATATGCGCACAGGATCTGGCGACCCAACGGATCCATGGAACTGTTCGCGAGGGAAGACGGATTTTATTTTGTAAAGTTTAGCCTACACGAGGACGTGGAGAGCATCATCCAAGGGAGGGGGGGCCTGGACATTTGATGGGCAATTGATCACCTTGAAGGAATGGAAGCCTGACTCTGTGTACGAGCGAAAAAAAATTTATTCGGTACCTATCTCGGTTCGGTTTCCTGGCTCCAACCCTAACTATTGGAGTGTACCAATGTTGATGAAACTAACCAGCCTAATTGGTAAACCTATTAAAGCCGATGAGACTACGACGAAGAGGGACAGATTATTGTATGCCAGGATGTTCGTGGAGATTGAAGCTAGCAAAGTGCTGCTACGTATGTTGGAGTACAACGTCCCATCTGGAGAAGTGCCCATGCAGAAGGTTGAGTATAAGTGGGTTCTACCGATATGCAAATCATATCGTTGCTTTGGGCACACACAGTACAAGCGTCCACAGGCACGTGTTGATGGCAATGATAAGGCCGAGACATCTGCCTACAGGGACCTGAGGATGGGGGTAGAGACGGGAGGGAGCGATGCAGCTCCGAATGACAGTTCAGCTTCTGGTGAAATGGTTCCTGTGGAGATGCACGAGGGAGAGCAACCGGTGATCAGGACGACTGTGGACGTTTCAGCTTTGGAGCCTAGAAGGGATAAAGGCAAGGGCCTAGCTACCTCCTCCAGAGGCAGGATCTCCAATAATGTTCTGCAGCCAAAGTAGTGGAAAAGGGAGAGTGTACACAAGGAGGAGGAGGACAGCGTCCGGTAAAGGATCAAAAGGAGAAGGATACCACAGCGGTCATGGCCTTCTCAGCAGGAAGAGACGGACTTTTGGTACGCACGAGGATGTCATTCGGCCTAACCACCCCTCTGTACCGGAGCAGCGAGGGGAACTATGCGTTGATAACCCAGAGTGGAGGAAGCTGCTAACTGATGGTGATGCTGGTGGACAACAGAACATGGATGCAGGCGGCTCTGATATGCAGAGCAACATGGAAGATGACATTTCGATTCCGGAGAAATTAACATCCCTTCGTGGAGGTAGTTGCGTGGAACTACAAGGGACCTCAGTCTCTGATCAATGTTGGTAATGGCATGGAATGTGCGTGGAGCTTGCTCGATTGCAAGGTGGAAAGATATTAGTGCTATGATTGGAAGGAAGAAGTGCTCTATTTCTGCTCTTCTGGAAACAAAAATAAAAGGAAAACGGATTCTAAACAGACGTGTGCCTCAGCAATGGAGTCACGTACACAACTTGCACTTGTGTAGTATGGCGAGGATCTGGAATAGATGGGATCGTGGCATGTGGAATGATCAGGTAATGTTTGTATCTGAACAGTTAATTGCAGTAGAGTTTAGCAATAAAGGTGGACTCTGGTTTGTACTTGGAGCAGTGTATGGACACAATGACAGGAAACAGAGGAACAACCTATGGATGGACATCGTCTGTCTTAGAGACGTTGCTGAGAATCGTCTCAAGTTGTCGCTACTCTGCTTAGGGGACTTCAACGCTCTTCTCTACTACAACGAGAAGGTTGGAGGCCGACGAGTATTAGACGCCATCTTACAGGATTTTCAGACTTGCCTAATACGCTCGGGGCTGCAAAGCATTACGAGGATTGGGTATATATGGACCTGGAACAACAAGGCTGTTCGGAAGAGGGTGTCACGCCCCGATCTCCCGCAGGCTAAATCGGCCGTTCCCGCTAGGCGAGAATCACCGCGTCAGCGCTCCCGAGGAACGATCGCTTTGACCCATCCGGACGTGATGCCGCACGAGCGTGAGCCACACCCGTGCAAGGCCGTGGTTCATTGGCTGGCGGTAAGAAGTCTAAGCCACAGTCGCACAGATTATCCGAGTGCAGCGGAGTCATGAACACATAGGCAATCGGTAACAAGTTCACTGAGTCGACAATAGCGGAAGCATTGTATAACACAATTTGAAGTAAAACAAGCTCTTTATTGATATAAACAAGTGTTACAGGCGGCGCTTGGCCGAGATTACAATTCGCTCAGATCTCTCTCTCTGGAACAGTAAAAGCGTGCCAAGTGGCTACAATTGTGGAATGATTGTATAGGCGATGTTCAGATAATGTTCCAACATTATGTCTTGTATATGTACTTCTGTTCCGGACGTAACGCTCCAAGGCTTCAGAGTGAACTCCTGGCCTTAGCACGTACGAAGGAGGCATCCGCACCGAACGAGGTTCTCCCGCACCCTGCAAACGATCTGGTGGATTATCAGTACATTGAATGCACTGGTGGGGAGGCTACTCGCCCGCTCAACAAATCCAAACACGTAATATAGGTTCCGTGCACAAACTATTATGTTGTCTTTCTAGTTGCCTTAGGATCAGTTTCATGGCATATTGAATAACCTAACTCGTGTGACAGTGCGCCGTACGATATAAGAGAAAACACGGCGAGACTTACCAACTTACCGATTTGTCCTTCCCTGTCCAAGACAAACCAAGTTAATTTAAGCACGATCATTCATAATGAAAACCAAGGCAATAGCATATGCAAATACGAGTCATGAACGGGACCATATCTCGAGTGCACAGTTATTTTCAATGCGATGCAATGACTCGCATGCGGATAGCCGCTAAGCGAGGATAACTTATCTATATGACATAAGTCCCTGGCATAGCCAAAATGGACGGTTCGTGGTCTCGAGACTAAAAGTGTTGTGCAACGCAGGTGGCGAGCCCCGTTGCAGAACACTCCGTCACATAACATACGACCACTCATACATTTCCGTCCGGATCGGACCGGTCCCAGCGCCCTGGCAACCGACCGCGGAAAGAATATAAAACCTTGTGCACAAGTTGTCCGCGACAATGCAGGTCAGGGTCTTTCCTTTTTCCATAACTTGACATAATAATCATGAATCTTATTCTGAACGAACATTTGCTCCACGAGCTGAGATTCTTTCTTTACTTGACACGATCCTCGTTCAGATGCAAACTTGGCATGATTATCATTCAAGTGTAATTTCCCATTCAATATTCATTCTTGCCATGATGCATTCTCCTGGTGCGGAGACTGCCTTAGCGACCCAACGGTCCCAGATAATTGCATGTTCATATTGCACAGAAGGACTATTTGATACTCTCCTGGCTGACTCAATGCATGAATGATTCTGATAACGTTAGACATTTGTGGCATGAGTTCATAAATCGAGGCAACATTACAAGCTAACGTGTCTAAGCAGGCAATCATGTGTTTGTAAGAAATTTAAGCAATCACGTTGGCTCGGGCCCGAAGGTAAGCCGAGAGGTCAAACCGTAAGGGAACTTAGCATACGAGGGTCTGAATATAAGCAATATTTCATTTCCATGTTCTAAACAAGCAATACTAGTTGGGATTATTCCCTTAGCTAGGTGCGTTGTATTCTTATTAGCATGCAGGGGGTGATTCACCTAACAACTAGCATGTATCGTTCCACATTTTAAGTGTGCTGGCTAAGCAAAGACAAGTTCACCGTAGCCACCCACCTTAGCGATGATTCGCCTCGGTTGAGCGATACGTCAAGCGAGCCTCTGAAAGCCTAAGCCGAAAAATCTGTAGGGACAAGTTTGGATATCCTTTGCCTCAAACGAGTATTCTCGCTTGAGCAAAGCAGGTCGGGACATAGCACTTTTGCTGTTTGAATCGGCAGTCCGCTTGAGCGGAACGGGGTGTTACAGAGGGTGGTCTGCCAGCTGGATAGGGCGCTGGGGAACCGGTTTAGGCTTGCCACCTTCCCGAATGTGTTCGTGGAAGGGTTGGCTGCTGATACGAGTGATCATTCTCCTATCTGTCTAAGAATGCTGGAGGTGGACTGTGTCAGGGCGAGGCCATTCCGCTACAACAATAAGTGGCCACTAGTTGCTGGGTATAAAGAGGCTGTTGCAAGAGGGCTTCAAAAACTGACTCATGGGAACAAGCAGTTCCGGTTGGTGCAGAGCCTGAAGATGGTGAAAGCTGAGCTGAAATTTTGGAACAAATCCTTACCGAAATCGACCTTGGGGTAGAAGGAGAGTGAGCTTCAGGAGGTGCAAAGTCGGCTTCAGGATGATATCCTTAGTGACGGCGTTGCCGCCCGAGAGCGTTCTTTAGTTCAGGAGGTGTGGTCACTCCGGCTGCAGGAGGAAATACAGCTTGCACAGCGGGCCAAATGTTCGTATCTTCGGGATGGAGATAAGTGCACCAAGTTCTTTTATGATGTGATCCGGACGAGGCAACACCGCAACTCTATAACTAGACTCGTTGCAGTGGATGGAGCAGAGGTGCGGACACAGCATGACATACAAGCTGAGGCGAACAGGTATTACTCTGACTTATATAACCAGAGTGATTATATGAATGATTTTTCTGACCTGGTTTGTAAGCAGCTTGTCACTTCACATGGTAATAATGCGTTATTGGCTTCTGTGACGGTGGAGGAGGTGGAGAGTATTGTTAAAAATGTTTATCCTAATAAAGTCCCTGGTCCAGACGGATTTGACAGTCAGTTCTTTAAAACGAAGTGGCCATAGTTGAAGGGACGGGTCGTGGAGGTGATTCAAGACTTCTTGGTGCACGTACGTTGTTGAGAGAGCTCAACCACACTTTTATTTTGCTCGTGCCGAAGAAAGAGAAGGCAAGCAACCTTACAGACTTTCAACCCATTGCTTGTTACAATTTCATCTACAAACTGATCACTCACCTGATGTGCAAATGCATAAAGAATATAATACCAGGGTTGGTTTCTACAAACCAGGCGCCCTTCATCCGGGGAGAAGCATAGCTGACCACTGCCTCCTGGCGCACGAGATGGTGAGGGGGTTCAACAAAGTTAGAGGAATGCGGTAGATTTCTTGCCCAAGCTGCCGCAAAAACTAAAGCCCCCTAGTCGCCAAGTGCAACCCCAATAATGCGATTGACTTGTCCCCGCCAGGCCGTAGGAACTCGACCCAAGCCGTCCACCAGCTCCTGGACGCTCCAGTGCCGAACCCAGGGATCCCACCATAAATCCAACCCCTCCTCATTTGCAATGCATCGGGTAATTAACTGCTTCAGACGCGTCATTTGTCGTAGAATATTTTTAAACACAACGGATACTCCCAGAAACTCGATCTCTTGAGGTAACGGTTTCTCATCCAAGTAGCTCAGAGCGACTCCCCTTGTATAAACTTCCAAGCCATCTGCAAGCCAGCCACCTCCCGAAGGATAGCTATGGGGTGCAGTCCCATCCCCCCCCCTTCCTCCTGTAGATGACAGTGTCCCATGAGATGGCGTCGACCCCTCCCCTCCAGTTTGTCTTAACAAAACAGTTGTTTGCCAGGCTCGAAGTTCGCACAGACCCTCTCCACTTTCCGGATGGTAGAAACCGGTAGGAGCATCGATTGTAACCAGAACATAACCAACGTTGCAACAACAGAGCGCACTAGTTCAACCCGACCCCCGAAGGACAGGCATTGGGCCTGCCACCCTTCCACTCTACGTTGAATATACTCCACCAAACTCTGGCACTCACTACTGTCCGCATAATTGCTCGATAGTGGAATGCCTAAATATTTCACCGGAAGCTCACCAAGCCGAACCCCAAGTCGCATTCTCCTCCTTCAGCAAGCAACCGCGGCTAAAATAAACAGTGCTCTTATCCTTATTAAGACAGAGGCCCGAGAGTCGGCCAAACTCCGTCATAATATCTGTCACAGCCGTTAAACCAGACCTCATGGGGTTGAGGAACACAAGTAGATCATCCGCATAGATCAGGTGAGAAATGTGGGGAACCATCTGCTTGAATAATGGTAGGATAACCCGTCTGTGCACCGCAGAGTCCATCATACATGTAAAATACTCTATCACAATGGTAAAGAGGTACGAAGACGGAGGATCCCCTTGCCGCAGCCCTTGATTGTTCCGAATGTAACCGTAAGATTGTCCCTTGATCAGTACCGAGAAGGTCGTCGTAAAGATGCATTCCCTGACCCGATCAACCCACGTTGCACTGAAATCCATAGCAAGCAGTAACTGACATATAAACTCCATGTTCACCATGTCGTACGCCTTCTGGAGGTCCAGTTTGATCGACGGTAGCTTGGAATGTGACAATTGCGTGTGGGATGGCAGTCCAACCGAAAATTTTGTATTCCAACTAGTGTATGGCTAAATCCGATTTTGTATTCCAACTAGTGTATGGCTAAATCCGTATGGCTCAAGACAATGGGAGCATGCTGACATTGTATGGTATAAGGGGATTGCAAGCAAGTTCCAACATTGTTTGTAAAAATTGCTACTTGGTAAACTGCTTACAAGGGACCAGCTTCACAGGTTTGGTGTCCAACCTATGAGTTTGGATGTCCTTTGTGGACAATGGTCATGAATCGATGATGCATCTGTTCTTCGAGTGTAGTAGTGCATGAGAGATATGGCAGTGGCAGGCGACGCTCCTCAAACTGCACGATAATGGAGACAAGGGTATAACATCAATCATTCGGAGTATCAGGGGATCTCGTAGCCGGGGAGGTCTATGGTTCAGGGAGGCATGCACCAGGCTAGCGTCGGTTGTATCGCATATCTGGAATGAGAGAAACAACCGAATCTTTGAGGGACTTTGTATTGCTATTGCTGGCATTCTTCACAATATAGAGTTTAATGTGAATGGGTTGAGAACAACCAAGTCTCCCACCTGATGGGAAGCTATGATGTAACATATTAACATATTTTTCCATTTATAAAATTACCTTCTTCCAAAAAAAAAATTTATTTTTTAATATATATATATATATATATATATATATATATATATATTTCAGATTTTAGTGTCATCTAAGTTCGAGCTCTATTATCTCTTAGAGAACACGAGCCGAGAAGGGGGTGCTCACCCAAAGATTGACTCATTAACAATATATATATATATATATTCTTTTTTCCTTTTTTCCCCTTTCTCTTCTCTTTTTTTATTTTTCTTTATATATATATATATATATATATATATATATATATATATATATATATAATTGACACCCATGCATTGTGTTTGAAGTTTGAACACCACACAGCCGCTGAGTTAGTATACATGCGTGTGTGTGCATGCACATGTGCAACTATTCCACTCTCAGAATAATTGTGAACTTCAATGGTTGTTCGGTGGCTTAGGTTGTGATTGCCCATGGGTGAAAACAAAATAATGAAGTTAAAAGATGTCTCCAATAATATAACCAGGGAAACTATAGCGCCTCGTTCCCCCTTTTCGGAGAGCGCGGCTAAGAAATACTTGGTATCGTTCGATCGAAACAGATTGAATCAAGATCATTTCCTCGTTATGGATTGATTTTTTTCGGAATCAGGTCCCACATTCAACGGATCGTGCCTCAAGGAAGGACTCGACGGCAAAGTAGAGAGGGGCATTTCCGTTGCGTTGGTTTCCTTGCCCGTTTTCGATGCCGCTTGGTTGCTTTCTTGTTGGTTTTATGACTTGCGTTTTCTTGAACGGTTTCGATGGATTTCATTGCCTTCGTTCTTAGGATTTCGCATTTCGTATCGAACCCTTGGAGACCCAAGCAGGAGATATTGATCATCTGTTGGTGCGTGCAGGTGATCGTGTAGACGACACGCAAGCGGAGTCTTGAAGATCTCCCATTTTTCTCTACTACTTCACTAACTTGTGAGTCGTCTTACATCGATTAGCTCCTTTCTTCCAAGCCTTCATTCTAAAACAATCTGACTCATTTGTATGATCTTATCAACGATACCATAGGAATAATAATGCATGAGTCAAGATAACATGAAGTAACTTGGGATACAGATGCTTTTCATACAAATTTTCATACGATCACATTTTATGCGTGTTTGTCTGTTTTGCATCTATATATTCATGTTTCAGTTATATCTAGAACTTATTCTTTATAACTGTACAAATGTGTAGTGCAATTAAATGAAGTGCGATCACTTGAGCAGGTAGAATATGCCATTTGCATTGTGCTAAAGTAGATATGTACATTCTGATGGCTTGAAATGCTTCATTTATTAACTTAGTGTTGATACGTAGTTCGGTCGGACAACTTGTGCACAAGGTTTAGTTCCTTCCTGCGAACGGTTCCAGGGACACCGGGGCCGATTCGTTCCGGGCGGAACTCGGATAGCTACGCTAGCAAGACTAGCACGGGTAATGCGGGACCTTATAGCGGGGCTTGCTACCCGCGCTGCAAGGATCACCGTCTTACTGTAGCTATTGTCCACGGTGGCCATGCGTACCATGACCCAACATATTACTGCATTATTTGTACAAGCTAATGATGTCTTCTTGGCAGGGAAGAACATGGTAAGTCTTGATCAGGTGGGCGTAACGTAGCAGGTAAAAAGCCACCGAACGGTGGCACAGTTATTAAGTCATATTTATATATATGCATTGCATGCTGAAATTCAAACTAAGGCAAGATAGAAAGTCCACATCAATAATATGTTTGCCTTACCTGAATATTGTGTCGATTTGATTAGTTGGGTTAGCTCGTCCACACCGGTACTTATCAAAAGTACTGACCCTCGTTGCAGGTTCCCCGAGCCTAGGCGACGCGGCGAGGAGCTGAAACTTTCTTCCCCCAACCAGTCCAGTACTCGACACACTCCGTTCGTGCCTTTTGGAACTCGTACAAAACATCCGGAGCTCGTGCACCCCTTTTATGCAGCTCCGAGGAAAAGGCGATAGCTTCGCCAGCAGGTGTCTATTATATTTTGAAGTTTTATTAAGGGATGTAATGTATGGAACGGTTCTCATTTTGCGTCCAAGTTGTAAGTCCGCGCGGCATCCTTATTACTTTTTGGTCAAGAGTCTGTAACCAGATGTTCATTATCAATAAAGAAAAAATTTCTATGCGTGAAATGTGTAATATCTTATTTGCGTACTCTGTTGCATATGTTCTAAAAGTATATCATTATGCCTAGGCCTGGTGCACGCGCGCCTTACGCGTGCACGGCATCACGTCCGGGGAACGATTAACGATTTAGCGAAAAATCGGGACGTGACAGAAACTAATACATCACTTTCCGTATTCATAATTGGACTCATGGGCGGAGCTAGAATAGGGCAAGTAGGGTCATATGATCCCACTCAAAAAACATATATATATATATATATATATATATATATATATATATATATATATATATATGGGCTCTCTTTTCATGTCATTTCTCTCTCCCTCTCTCTTGTCGTGTCACACCTCCCTCTTCTATCGTACATTTATCTCCATCATTCATTATTTAACACCACTAAATATATTTAATTTTTGTCTTACTTTTTTTAAATGATTCATTCCCTAATTGATTCATGTCCTAATTGATTTTGTCCTTATTTGCTCTTGGATGACAAGATTTAATTTGCTCTCAGATGGAATGAATTTTTTTTGCTAGTATAACATTCTTCGATTAAGAAAAATATGAAGTCAAAGTAAATTAGTAGTTGAAAATGAAATATTTTTAATCTTGATTTCCCTTAAGGGAGAAAATAATATTTAATCATCGTAAGACCCTATGATGGCAAGGTTCATGATTAAAATTATAGAATTCAAGTATGGATTTTAAGATACATTAAATCTCCTCGATCAAATGGTCAAAATTGATATAAAAAAAATCTTGTATGACATGACTAGAATGACACCAGGGCCGTCTCAAGCCATTTGGAGGCCCTAGGCAAAAGTCCAAAGATTGGACCCTTTTTGAAAATATACCTATATACTAGTATCCCATATTTTTAAAAATATACCTATATACGAGTATCGTCCTTGCAAGCGCTTGCAGATGTATGAGAGAGAGAGAGCATGGCCTCTACTTTTTTTCTCTTTATATAAAACAGGGAAGATGAAGAGGCGAGGACGGTGCGGTAATTTCTACAAGAGATGAGAAAAAAAAAGTGGTAATTGATCTTAATTGATTGTCACGTATCATTTTTCATATTCTTCTTTTTTCAGCCAGATATACTTGTCCGGACCTTTCAAGGAAAAAAAAAAGATAAAATTTGATGATTACATATATACCTATATACTAGTATCCCATATTTTTGGGGTCCCTAAAAAGTTGGACCCTAGGCAGCTGCTTCCTTTGCCTAAAGGAAGAGTCGGCTATGAATGACACTAATGTTTAAGGTTCTGATTATATTGGGTTAAAAATGTGTACGTTTAATACCAATGATATTTTGAACTGAATAAAAAAATAATGAGCAGCTACAATAGGAAAACTAGAATAGATGACCAAGATTAGATATAGAAAATAAGATTTTTTTCTTTTTCTTTTTGACTAATTCTGCAAATTTTTCCTCTATTTTTATAAAAAAATTTGGATTAAAAATTTACTAGTTTATTTTTGACCCCGCTGTACCCAAATTCTGGCTACGCCACTAATTGGACTCTTGAGATGTGAGAGCTCCACCTAAAAAAAACTCCATTATATTTCTCAAGATTACACTCAACTCCTAGAATATGTATCAAAAGTTAACAAGAAAACCTCCAACCTCCATAGAATGTTCCGCACGAATGCAGATTTTTCAAAGAAATGTCTTCAGACTGTGACTTATACTATTAACCATTGTTCCTAATACAAAATAGTATAACATCCAAAGTACGATAGAAGCTAAATGGATGATTAGATACAAAATCTACTTAATAAGCATATGAAACTTGATTGTTCGTCTTCCGTACAATTAAGGCAAGAAAGCTTTTAAAAGTAAAGTTCACAGGATAAGATGGTGTAATCAAGTATATCAAATATTCAGAAAAAAGAATGCCTACCATTGCAATAAAGACCAAACCCATAAAGCTAACAGCAGCACCCAAGGTAAACCAAACTCGTAAAAACCTGTAAGAGCCAAGACATTCATCATTAAAAATAAGTTAAATTTAGAAAATGACCAAATAACAATAATCCAAGCCTTCTCTTATCGGAGGGTTATGGAGTGCAATAGATCTCCAAGGTTTCAATGACCGGCTGTCAACCTAATGCCAGCCCTCTGTCATGATGTCATTTCTACCCAAAGTAGTAATGAGCAAAAGAGGGCCTTGTCACAAAACCTAGTATGCCAGTCCGCTTGTAATTTTAACTACCAAATTTGGTCATGCAAGTGTCAGTGCATGCAACCAAGGAGCACCATCCAAGCCCCCCCCCCCCACAAAAAAAAAAAAAAAAACAAAGAGTCCAAGTGAAGAGGTAAGATGTAAAAAATTGTTATAGGGAATTCCAATAATCGCTAATGACACAAGTGAGGTAAAAAAGCTTATGCAAGATAGTTCCAAGACAGTTTCATCAGTAGAATATGTACAGTAGGAAAAAAAAATGTAAGTGCTTGGTTGATACAAGGTTGGCTTAACAATAGCAAGAACTAGAACTTTGTAGCTCTTTATGGATGCCCAAACTGAAGACAGTAGTGATGGCCTTAAGAGTGAGAAATTCCACAGAAGGATATTCCATCACACATATCTCTTCATTGGCATATTTACTAAAGTTGTTTCAATATCAGATTGTTTACTGGGAAAAGTAAAGTAAATCTAGAATACACAGCTGGCTTGATGAAGATTTCCTTAATGATCTATTTGAAAGTGTAATAAAGAGTAGAGATCTTCAGGTGGTACAGTTCAAACAGCATTAGGAATGATGAGGGGAGTTGGATCTCTGTATTATTAACCATTTAATCCCTCCATTTCTCTACAAACCTCCATTATTATGTAAAAATGTTTATTAAAAAATTCTAAATATTGAGCTAAATGACCTCTATGAATAGGTGCAAAGAACAAGAAAACTGTGAATTGGAGTTCTTGATACTCAAGGATCTACTTTTTATTTCACATTCTTCTAGGGTACAATCAAAAGTAAAATGTGATTCCTTTTCGCTCTTTGGTTTGTGTTAGTGATGAATGTTTTGCAATATAGTAAACCATATCTTACCTATTAGTGCCGCTCATTGGTTGCATAAGCTTAAACCACATGACAAAAAGGTAGACCTGCCTACCTGTCGCCTCTCAAGTTTTGTGGTAAGGCCCCATTTTGCACATAGCTACCATGAAAGAATTATTATCATGGCAAAGAATTATGCACTATTGCAGAAGTTTGACGATAAGTTAACAACAACCGGTGATAAAAAAAATTGTGGAGAATTGATTTGCTCCATAGCGGACCCCTTTCGATGGGAGAAGGCTTGTTGATGATGATGACGACGACAATCAAAACATTGATTCGAAACAAATAATTGAACGTGCAAATTAAATAAAAGAACTGGCTTTCCAGGAAATCTTTGAGGGAAAAAGAACTTCCGGTCAGAGCTTCCCTTACCAATGAATGTATTGTATTCCTTGAAAGAAATAACTTGAGGAAAAATCAGAAGCTAAATGAGTCGAAGAATCTAAGTCAATCCGGATCAAGCTTAACAATGTTGTGAGGTTATTAAATATATTAGTTGTACTCTAGAAATGGAGAATAGCTTGCCAGAGTGTCTTGTGCCCATTAGGTTGATGGGAGGAGACTTTGAGTGACATTTAGCCCACATCGGATAGGAATGGAAATGTCAAAGGATTAGTATACATCCTTATTTCTAAACAGAGTTCGATCCCCGTACATCCTTATTTCTAAACGCAGTCTATATTGCTTGCAAAGGATTACTTGTACATATTAAACAGTGAAATCGATTCAAATAGTAAGCAAATGTAAACTTTCAAAAAAGATGATACCTCGTATATTGGTGCCCAATCGAGAATAGAAGATCGTTGAAGCTACGAATCTTCCAATCGCAGTAGCTGAGGGACAAGAAAACTTAGTAAATTAACTTAAAAATACTTTTGACAGTCCGCTAGTCGGTTCAAGAACCGATTTGCGATTCAATACTCGGTCTGATACCACTACAAGCTTATATCGGATCAATTGTGTCAAATATTGTGATAATAAATTTATTTCCCTACATTAGAAGCATGAACAGTTAGAGTGGTATATCTCCAAAAAGGAAAATAAAAAAGGAGGAAGAAGAAGAAGAAAAATGGAATATATAGTAGGGGTCAGCGGTGATTCGGTACTGATACAAGGGGGGTGGGGGTGGAGAGAAATATTTACCAGCAGGAAACCGAGTTGGATGGTGCTTGGGCCGTACGGACAGGGAGGATGCTCTGTGACCTTCCGGTCCTTCTCCCTCGCCTGGAAGAAGTGGTCGACATTAGGTTGCTGTTCGGATGGATGGGAGGGGAAAAAAAACTCAGTTGTTTGGTTAAGAAGAAAAGAAAAAATAATAATAAATAGATAAATAAATAATAAAGGCACATTAAGAATTACTTAGACCAGTAAAAAAAAAAAAATTACTTATTTATAAATTTGTTACCGAAAAAATTGCTTTAGACTAGTCCAATTTTTTCAGGACTGTCAAATATTTTGACAGCCTTTTTTATTGGAATGACTGACAACTCCTCGACCTCCTCTGCCTCCGCCTCCTCCTCTCCTCAGCTTTAGTCTTCTCCTCCTCTCCTCAGCCTCCTCCTCCTCTCCTCGAGGACGAGTGTCGTCTGAGTTCGTCGACGGAGGCATTAGATTAGATTGTGAGGGAGGAGGAGGGATGTGGACAGCCCTAAAGAAAAAAAATTATTGTCATGAGTAAAAATTGGTTCAACCTGAACTAGAACCAAGTAATGGGTTGTCCTAAGCAAAATGTGAAGTACCTATAGAATTTTCCAAAAAAAATGTGAAAATGTTACATGTTTAATCGTTGACAATCAGGTCAACGCACTTTTTCTTTTTCTTTTAGTTTACACTGCGTTTCAGAACTTTTGTGAGGAGGAAAAATAAAATTTGAGAAAAAAAATGTAAGGGAATAAATGTAAGTCAAGTTAATTCTTCTTTTCCTTGTTTGGATAAACAAAAAATATGGAAAAAAAAAGTTTAAAAATATTTTTTTATATATAGAGATATAATTAATATTTAGTTCTTAGTATTCTAAAAATCATAATGTATACTTACCATTTTGAGGGTAGTTGGATAAATCATCCCAAAATTCTCTCATATCTCTCCATTCTCCCACTTCTAAGAGAAATTTTTTTAGTAGGACCCACATGATTTTTTTTGTCAATTTTTTTCCTCCATTTTTCTTTTACCTTTCCAAATAACATCACTTATAAGAGCGAGTGTTGTGTTTGATTGAACTCTTTTTACATAAAAAATAATTTTATTACAAATTTGTCATCGATTGTAGTTTGCATCTAATTTGGATGAAACAATTAGTTTAAAATATAATTTGTTTAATTCAATATCATTTAGGATATTATAAGTAACAATTATTTATTTATAATAAGAATCAATTATTTATTTCATTCATATATCTTTATATACACTTATTTTTTTATTTGGGTTTTATCACTTTATCTTTATAATATAAATATCAAATAAATCAATTTGTTCATTTATTATTTATAAATATTTATTATTTATGATTTTTAACTTGTTATTTATCTTTTTCTTCTATTTGATCAAATCCAATTACTTTTTTTATTTTATTTTATTTTTCTACTTATTCTTTTTTTATAGTTTATTAAATTATTCTAAAATCATTAACTTACCATTTTTATGGCTAGTTTAAAAATCTGATTTAGTTATAAAATAAAATCATCAACAAAAACTAAAATACGGGGAAATGGGACTTATAACCTACCAATCTTAAAAAAAAAATCGTTCTCGAAATTTATAAAAATTCTCAAAATTTTAAATTCCAAACTGAAAATCCTCGAACATTTTAAGCTCCTCAATTTCAAACTCTTCAAAATTTTAGAACTTACATCTGTCACGTTCGTTCCCGGATTTCGTATTTCAAAATTTTCAGTATTTAAAATTTTAAATGTATTTACATTGTGTTCTATATTTTGTTGTGCATCATATTTGCTGTATTTTCGTATTTTAGATTTTGTTTTATTAAGAGACTACCCTTGACTAGTAGAAAATCTATTGGCAATTGCCATAGACCCGTAAGTAAAATGGATTCATAACCCGGTTCACCCTTTGGACCACTGGACCCTTGTGTTTTCTCTTGGATGGTTGAGATGGATTAGAGAGTCGTGGATTGAAAAGGCGGTGGTATGAATGGTTGGGGTTAAAATCCCACTTCATACAAAATCTCTTTCGATTTCTCTTTCCTCATTCATTCACTCTCTCTTTTCCTCTCTCTCTCTTTTCCTCTCCATTTTCTTCTTCCCCAAGCTTTGGACCCTCAACCATAGGAGCTAGATTTTGGAACCTAGGGTGTGATTTATTATCACGATCCAAACTCGGATGATCGGACACGAGTACGTGGGTACGTCCAGCCTACACTGCAGCATCGACAGTAGAACATTGTCTAGGTCAACAATACTATATATCCATCTCACACAATAATATATGAAACATGTCAATAGCATCTCAACTCTATACGGACGATAATATGATAATATATAATGATAAATACTCAATCACAATAATCTATAAGGAAGAAGATGGCAGGATAAAATATAAAACAACTGAAGTCACAAAGTCACAATACTAGAATAGCTATAAAATATCTCCAAGTCTAAGAATCTAGCAATAACAAAAAAAGTCTAGGAGTAATAATAGTACATCTTAAAGTCTAAGATGTTGGAGGCAAATCCAGTGCCCAAATGATAAGTAGAGATAATTATAGTAACTTGTGACACCGGCTAGACCTCCCGGTAATCACTCATGAACTATAGTATCCTTGGTTGCTACTCCCCTGTGGTATGTAATGAGTTAGACATCAATTCTCTAAATACTTTAAAAAAATATCCAGTCAAGATGGAGCGAGTGCAACCCAATAGCAGTTCTAAATTAATTGATAATGGCTATAAACAGTAACAGAGAATGTAATACAAGACAAGAAAGCAATGAACAGATATTATAGTATGGCAGAAAAGAGAGAGATAATCTAAAGCAATAGTACACAATGAAATAGAATATAGAGAAGATCTATAACTACACTAAGTGTATAAAAATACTAGTTAGATAAGTTATCAGTTTAGATTAAATATTGTCTACCTTAACGGGATAAATATTGCTAAACATTGGTTCCTTTAACAGGAAAACATTGGCTGTAACAAGACAACATTGGCTAGATATTGACTACTTTAACAGGATAACAATGTCTATTAACCATACGAAAATACGAGGAACAATATAACAGAAAAATAGCATCCCATGACTAGGGATCCAATATGTGTTACTGGTCCGTGTACCATCGTGCCAGGAATCAACTAAAACATATCTAAATACTTGTATTATAGTAATTATTAAATAATAGAAACTATCAGAGAATGTACTCACATGTGGTCCTGAGAAAAGGGAGCAAAACGATGTCCAAACTGGGGTCACACAGACCTATATAGAAAATTTTATGTCATTTAGTGTAATGAATTGATAAACAAGCTTAAATATGCTAAAATATGATTTTCTAGGTCGAGACTATGTCATATTGGTCAAACTAGGCCAAACTAGGTTGGTACATTGATTCTAGGTCCAAAACTAGTTTCTAGGATGGTTATAAGGCTATACTAGTTGATACTAGGCTATACTAAGCTATACCTAGGTTTCTAGGTCCATACCTTGAAGGTATTAGCTAAACTAGCTAATATCACTAAGTATCTATATATATAACTTATGAATATATTAGTTATATCTATTATTAAGTAATACTTGTATATGAGTTATTACCAAATACCTTAACCTATAACACTTACCTTACAAACCTTAATTATATATTTACCTTGGCTATATACTTGATATCTCATATCTTGATACCTCTATAACTCATACCACATACTCTATTATATATCTAATACCTTAGTACTATATACTACCCCCACAGGTACAGTATCCTTTCACAACAATAATGTTGGGAATCGAACATCCCTACAAGCGTTCCGATACCGTGTCTGAGAGAGCCCACAGCAGAAACTTTAGGCCAACCCACCTGAGATAACCAACCCTGTCTAACGAATACCAAGCACAGATAAATACAAGTATATGGTAGTGACTATGGCACCTAGACAATTCTAACATTTATAACTTAAGTAAAATTACAAGATTGACAAAATTAATGTTGAACCCTTTGTCCTAATAGATTTAACCCTCTCACCACACTAAAGAAGAAAAAAAAAGATTATAATTGAAATCACTCACCAACCCGTAGCAATCTTCCTGAGCGAATGCGACGACTGGTCGATCAGATCTCTTTTTTTCTTCTGTCTTGGATGGCGAAGTCCTAAGAGCAAAGCACGGACTTTCTCTTAGATTTTCTGTGGACGAGCACCCCGAATCTCCAACTTGTGCTCTATATTGTGCCTCCACCCTTCTCCTATATTTATAGGATAAAAAATTATATTTTAGGTCATAATAGGATTTCCTAAATAGAAAACCTTAAAATAAGAATCATATTCCACCTAAAATGGCCCAACACCAATTATGAACGTCCAAATATGATCAAATTAAATATTTGATACAAATTTTAAATATAATCAAATCTTATATTTAATATAGATTTTTAAATTATATCAAATTAAATCTTTGACCATATTTAGGCTCCAAAATTCACTAAATCCAGACTGGACTGTAGAAGCATAAAAAAAACATGCATGTCGCATAAAGGTCACGTCCCTCAAAAATAGCAACCAAGCCGTAGAGAAGTCACATACGGCCTGAATATTTGATAATAAACGAAAGAAATAAAATTAGGTTTATACGAAACCCTTTCTTAGGTTTACAAATAAGAAGTACTATTAATCCTATACGAGGATGTTAAGTACAAAATTTAATCTGGATAAATATTGCTATAGGAGTCTGATCTGCGGTCGATCACTTTGTCCCTTGGACCACACGATGATGAAGAAGTACTGTAGAAGAAGGAGATGCTTCAAAGATTGCAAGAGGGAGTGGATGCTCGATGCCAAAATCGTCGATCACTACTCTTTGTCTGTGCTCTTCTCTCTCAAGAATAAATTTCTGACCTTTCGACCTTCTGACCTCTGTTCTCCAAGTTTTCAACCTTGGACCTCCGTGGATGGAGGTCTCTATTTATAGAGTTTTAGTGACAGTAACCGTCCAGTCGGCGTAGAAGCCGGACAGTGGAGAGTGTGGCACTTTTTACGCGACGGTTATAATAACTGTCACCCACGTATAAATGATCTTCTGAATCTGCGTGTGACGCGTGTCCCCTTATGAGATAACGCGTATAACTGCTGCGAAGATCACGGCATGCAAGCCACGTAGGTAACTGTCCCTCGCGTAGAAAATGTTGGCGTAGAAGCCAATGACTGTCACCATGGCGTAAAAGCCAAATAGTTGTCAAAATGGCGTAGAAGCTAGGTAGGCGTAGAAGCCTAGTAGTTGTCAAACTGGCATAGAAGCCAGGTAGGCGTAGAAGCCCAGTAGGCGTAGAAGCATGATGCTGCATGGATAGGTAGCTAATGTAAATGACTATAGCCGATCCTCTTTCCTTGACTGAGGTCTTGAACGTAGTCTGAACCAAATAGCCTTATCACGCACCAATACAAATATGGCCTGAGTTGGCGTATTCCGAGGAGATAGCATACGGCGTGCTCCTGTAGCTGAAAATAGCCAGGTTGGCGTATTTCAAGGAGATAACGTACAACGTGCTCCTATAGCTGAAAATAGCATAATGGCGTAATATGCAGAGGTGATGATGTGGACATATTAGTCGTAATTATGGCTCACCCAGTCTTTGAAAATAGAACCAAATCTCGTGCATTAAATGCAGAGATCTGCCCCCTATCACGCGTATTAACTGCAGCGACGTGCCTCGAGCTCTGTACGAAGAGCGGCTTTTGACGTGGCAGTTCATTTTGTCTTCTGCTGAGCGTAAAAGCTCACATCTGCCTGTATAAAACTAGGCAGCGTATTCCCTTGAATGCGTAAAAACAATTTGTATCAAGGAAATGTCACTAAACGACGGTCTAGGTCTCTGTGCCGAATCATCATTACAGCCGTCATCTGGATAGTCGTGCAGTACTCTTTGTCAGGAGTCAGGTTCACTGCATGATCTGACAGGTTCATTCGAGGAATACGAAGCGTTCCTCGTACACTTCCATGCTGCATTAAAAGCAGATAAGTTTTACGCCATAAAGGCGAGGCAGCAACCTTTTACGCTGAAGCAGTATGAAAATACTGTATTACGTGGGCTGTTCTGGAGCTATTTTTTACGCTGTACTAGCGATGAAGCTCTGTTGTACGCTGATGGCTCTAAAGTCATGTCTTACGCCACACAGCACCGAAAACTCTGCTTTATGCGGGTTTTATGCATACTGCGTATAATCCTGTAGCGTATTTTTTATGCTTCTACAAGACCCCCTTCAAAGTTTTTAAATTTCTCGTAATTTGAAACACTTTGAACGAAGCATGAAACGGTCAATTTTGACTCGTTCCACGAGGCTGATTTCTCGGTAAATATTTAGAGATTTATTGGGATTTGGTGTGTTCTTCTTTGCCTATAAAAAGGCGAATGGGTTAACCGGCATTCTTCAATCCGAAGGGCATGACTGTGTAGCAATATACCCCCAGTGGTGTGCGGAAGGCAGTATGCTTCTCGTCTTCAGGATGCATTTTGATTTGGTTGTATCCTGAGAATCCGTCCATAAAAGACATGCATTCAAAACCGTACGTATTATCGATCATGACGTCTGTAATGGGAAAATGAAACTCATCCTTGGGGCAGATTGCATTCAGATCTCGGTAATCGATGCAGACACGTACTTTTTTACTTTTCTTCATGACTGGGACGACATTGGCGACCCAGTCAGGATATTGTTCTTTCCTGATGAAGCCGCAGGCTATCAACTTTTTGATTTCAGCTTCGATGGCGTCCATCATATCCGGACGAAACCGGAGTTGGTGCTGCTTTACAGGCTTCGAATTGGGCAATATATTGAGCTTATGAGTAGCCACTTTTGGATCAAGACCTGGCATATCCTCATAATTCTACGCAAAGACGTCGATATATTCTTTTATCAGCTGGATTATTTCTTCCCTTTCTGCTTCGAAAAGATTGTTACTGATAAATATCGACTTTGGTGAAAGTTCATCCCCAACGTCAATTTGGATAACTTTATCTTCAGTTGGAGGTTCTCTCTGCTCGAACCTGAGTTCCCATTGCGTATCCATTTGCTGAGCCCAAGAGTCATTCTCAAACAGTTCAGATTCTTGTTCGTCTGCTTCGAGGGAATCTGTCAATACTGTATTTACTGATAATGCTCGTTCCAGATCATCATATGGGCCGGAGGACAGCGAGCCATCTTGAGAAGAGGAAAAGATATCCTCATTTAACTCAGAAGTTGCAAGGGAGGTGGTATACCCTAACCCAAAATGAGTTCGTTGACAGTAGGGATCACCGTGCAATGGCATTCGCTTGCCTTTTCTGTAGTTAAGGCCTGGTTCTAGCTTCAAGTCATAACCCATACTTTGCATAATCTTCAAAGCTTGCGGGCTATATCTGTGAATCTGCATTTTACCAGCATCGTCATCGGAAGAATCTTCTTGTACAGTCAGTTCATTATGCATGCGACCGAAGACTATTGGATGTTGACTGCTGCTAATAGGCGGAACAATAAAGATAGAATCCTCATGTGGCCCATATGTCGTGATGACATTAGATGGTGATGCTACTTCCCACACATACGGATGATAGGAGTCTATAGCTTTCAAAATTTTTTGTGCTATAGGTTCTATATCGTTATGGGGAGAGGATTCCTGATTTGGAATTTGAGCGTCAATGTACTGGAAAAGAGGATCTTTATTATCGTAAGAACCCATATTCCTGGTTATATTTATATCAGTTGGCTGCTTGTTGCGCTGAAGGTTGATGCCCAAAGGTGGAGGCTTCTGGTTCAAAGTGATCATTAGAGGATCACCTCCTTTTCCTGACTTGGTTTTGTTCAGGTGGATAGCCATGGGTTCCATGACTTTCGGACGAGTAGTTCGCCACTTCACCTTGATTGATAGAGGTTGCTCGACAGAGGGTTCTTCTGGCTCCCGGTGGGATTTCTCCTCTGTCTTGCCTGATACCTCTTCCATGTAGTCTTGGGTGTACAACATGGCATCTGTCATGCCTCAGTCCTAAAATGTAAGGAACTAGGCTACATGGCATTGGCCAGCTGATACGTCACTAAGGGTTTAATCCAATTTAATGGACCCAAAGGAACGTGCTACGCTGTCCTAAAATACTATAAGTCTAATACAGGTAAATCTATCTCATCCACAAAAATATCAGGAAATAGTGCTGAATATATATAATGATGAGTCTAAAAATGTTATAGTACACATCTTGTGGGAACAAACCCACTACAAAAGATAATAATAATGCAGAAAATAAGATAGACTAAAGTATCGTCTATCTAGGGAAGATAGCTCCATCTCCAGGAGAGCAAGCTTCTAGAATCAGGCAGATTCAGATGGGGGCTCCTCTAACTCTTCCTCGGTGGCACACCTGGTCTCATGTCCTGGACCATACACCGTGGGGTAGAAGGCCTCGTCTAAATTTGGAAGGGAACCAGGTCCTCAGTGGGACATAAAAAGATACAAAAAAATAGCATGCCATGTATGTAAATACTGAATAAATAAATAAATATAGGGTGCTAACCATCTAAGTGAATACAAGTAAAGACCTTGTAGTACGCATGGGAATGTGTAGGTTAGACATATGCTGACTTAATTCACCAATCGTGGTGACTGGCTAGTATATGTGTCATATGCCCCCAGACTTATGGGCACTCTGCAATCGACCATCTCCGAGGAGCATGGTACGAAGGATAAAAACTCAATGAGGGGGGGGGGGTGTCCCATACGTCTACTAGTTATCTTTTCCGTCCAATGTAACTAAATGCCAAGTCGTAATTATTCCTGATTTTATGCTAAGCCGTGATGCACGTCACACGTACTTGTAGCTAATCAAATACGCAGCTCGCATCCCAATATGTATTGCAACCATGTTGCGTGTTCCCGTGACAGGGTCTAGGAGGATATTAGGATACCCTCACAGTTGTTGGTAAGTCTGTAAAAGACTAAGTTTAATTACACTACGTGTCAACGTATCTGTTGACTGTACCCGAGGCAATCTCAGGTACTCACAGTTATATGGAATTCAGGAGAAAATAGCATATAACAGCATTTGAATTTAAACAGTAACTTGGCAAGGTATACTTGCCTACTTCCTGAGTGTGTTGAAAATCTGGTCTCACAGTCAGGTCTGAGGGTTCTTGTGACAGGGGGTCACTGACTGCGCTGGAGATATTTTCTGTTTAAGACGTCCATGGTTTATAAATATCATATTTAAATGGAGGGTACATAATATAATAGCATATATATATATATATATATATATACTTATGTAAATATATATATAAGACATAATATATATGTAGTCATATATATAATATAGGGTACATATATATATATATATATATATATATATATATATATATATATATATATATATATATATATATATATATATATATATATATATATATATATAGTAAATATAGCAGTATGTATATTTTTATATAGCATATCATAGATATATTTTATATAAATACATATATATATAGATATATATGTATTTTATATATACATATATATATATACACAGAAAAAGAAAATGCATGAAAAAAAATATATATATACATATTTATTATATATAATAATGGTATATATATATATATAGCATAATAATATATATATATATATATATATATATATATATATATATATATATATATATATATATATATATATATATATATATATATAATAATAATAATAATAATAATATACACTTATATAGATATATATGTTTACATATATACATATATATATATATAAAAGAAAAGGAAAATGCAGGAAATTATATATATATAATTATATACATATAATAGAATAAAATACATAAAGAATATATACATATATACATATATATATATATATATATATATATATATATATATATATATATATATATATATATATATATATATATATATATATATATATATATATATATATATATATATATATATATATATATATATATATATATATATGTATGTATGTATGTATATGTATATATATATAAAGGAAATGAAATACATATAGTAGTATACTATATATATATATACTGAATATATATATATATATAGTAATAATATAATATAATATATAACATATATAATATTATATACATAAATATATTTATATATATAGGTATATATGTACATATATATATATTTTTTATAAAAGAAAATGCAACATACATATATATATACATATTTACAATATATAATATAATAATATATATATACACTGTATATATATATATATTGTATTAACAATAATAATAACAATAATTATATATATAATATATATATATATAATTATATATAGTAATACATACATATATATATACATATATATATAAAATAAAATAAACAGAAATAAAAGATGCATAAATATATAATATATATATTATACTGTATATAATATTGTATTTAAGTATATATATTATATATATATAGTAATATATATATATATAATTATATAACTATATATATATATATATATATATATATATATATATATATATATATATATATATATATATAGATATATATATATATATATATATATATTTATATATATACACATATACATATAAATAATAAATAAATAAATAAAAATACAGAAATATAAATACGTATTTATTTACTGTATATACTGTATTTTAGTATTTAATTAAATAATATATAATTAAATATATATAATAATATATATATTAATATATATAAATATATACATATATATACATATAATATATACATATATATAGGTTTAATTATGTATTTACGTATTATACATGTATTTTATACCTGACAGGTCGACAGAGGGGGCCCACAGCTCGTCGCCGGCGGGAGGACGGCGGCGGAGGTGGCGGTGGCTGGCCGGAGGGACGGTGGCAGTGGCAGCAGCGTTTAACAGCAACAGCAGCAGCGGTGGCTTGCGGGGGCTGTTACGGTCAGGGTGGTAGCGGAGGGGGCGGTGCAGGCGGATGGGTCGACGGAGGGGAGGGTGGCGAAGGGCCTGGTGGTGGTGGCGGAGGTCAGGGGTGGCGGTGGTGGCTGCTGGAGGTGGTCGGGATGGGGGTGGCAGTACTGGTGTGGGTGAGGGTGGAGGGGCTGCGGGGGTGAGGGTGGCCGGAGTGGTGGTCGTGGGGCGGTGGTGGAGGGTTGGTTCGGTGGAGGAGGTCAGGGCGGTACTGTCGGGGATGGTGGCGGTGGACCAAGGCGGCGGAGGGTGGTGCTGGGGGTGGTCGGGTGGTGGAGTAGTGCTGTGGGTGTGGTGGTCGGGATGGCTCTGTGGGAGCTCAGGGCGGCGGAGGCGGCGGCCAGGGGAGATGGCCGTCGGCTGGGGGGTGGCTGGGGGAGGGGCGAGGCGTTCGGAGGTGGTCCGGTGGGCGGAGGGTGGCGGAGCTGGAGGTGGTGTGACTTCGGAATGAGAGGGGGGGGGGGTCGGATATATGTAGGGTTAGGGCAATGGCACTAGTTGTAAATAGTGTGAAGTCTAGGGATATTTTGGGTATTTTAGGTTTTAGGATATTTTGGGCTGATATTTTTAAATATTTTGTGGGTCCCACGGCCACATGGACGGTCCACGTTCACCAGCCAATAGGGGGATGACACCTCACAGGGAAAATTGCAGAAAACCCCCTGTAATTCCATAAATTGCAAATAGGTCATAAAATTAGGAATTTGCGTAATTACGCAATTTGTTTGATTAAAAACACTGATTCCTAAAAATACTAAATTGCACAAAAATGAGGGGGAAAGCTGGGGGAGGGCCTAGGCAGGGATGGGGGTGAGCCTGGGCAGGGGCTGGGCCTGGTTCTTTGGGTGATACGGGTCACCGTATTTATTAATTAATAAAAACTGCGCACGGTGTTCTCTAATTATTTAGAGGCAGGTAGGGAAATAATTTTACTACGGTGTCAATATACTAATTGTAGTATATTCAAAGTAGAATATTAACGTATTTTTGTTTGGGTAAAACAGGTGCATGTTGGGCCTCAAATCTCTAGGGGTACAGAGATGGATAAAGAGCAGAAAATTAAATAGAAAATAAATATGGACGTTTGTAACGATATTTGTGCGTCTCAAACGAGTCTCAAAATAAAGCATCTGGGAGTTACACAAAAATTAAAAAAATAGTCTAACATGTCTAGGACAGGTATGTGAACTTTGTTTGGGGATAACAGCTAGTGTAATGCTCTAATTTAATTGGTAATGGACAGGTGCATAAATCAATAGGATATGTAAGCAAAATAAATTTAAAAAGTTGCAATAATTCTAATTTGCTAAAAATAATCCTAAATTACTGAAATCTGGTCGAGGGAGTTTACAGCATCGGAGTAGTAGGATTCTACTCCTTTAAATGGGTTAAGATCAGCAAACTCTGTTTATACTTTTCCTTGGGCATCTACATATTTGAAGCATTTATGTAGAGTCGAAGGAACGATGTTGTGATCATGGATCCATGGTCTACCCAGCAGAATATTGTAGGACACCTCTGAATCAATGACGTAGCATGTAACTGATCTGAGGTCGCCAATCTGGATCCTTAGACGAATCTTCCCCAACGGCTTACTTTTTCTTGCGTTGAAGCCCACGATTGTAGTTGTGGTGTAAGCCAATTCGCTGGTAGGAATCCTCAGTGGTCTGAGCAGACTATGAGAAATGATACTGATCGATGATCCCGGATCTATGTGAATCCGGTCAACCTCCATGGAACCGACGTATCCGGTGTAATAGAGGGGTCTGTTATGCTTGTTGTGTTTCAACAGCATGTCATCTTGAGTAAAAGTGATATTCAGGACCACCTCCATCACACTATGGCATTGGGGGCATGCCACAGGTTCTTCATCAGGGAACTTGAGCTGGGTCAAGTATGTATCCGCCTGCATTAATGCTTCACTCAGGGCTTGACGAGTGTCTTTAGAGAGCCTGAGTAGTTCAAAAATGGACAATCTGGCTGGTGTATTAGCCAATTGGGCCAGGATGTCGAAGTTATATGGCTTCTCCAAACCTTTGTTTTGAATATTCTTCAAAGGTTTATCAAAGAGCACTTCTTTTTGCTTGTCCTTGTCTGCCGAAGTTGGTCTAGAAGGTCCTGCCTCTGGTACAACAAGTTCAGGTTCTGGAAGTTTGGCAGCTGAAGTGTCTGCCGACGCATCTTTCTAACTTCCTCCATAGTCCTTGAGGTAGGCTTTCCCTGAATGGGTTCCGGTAGTCAAAACCTCTTCTTCTGATGTCGAGGATATCACAACCATATGACATGGTCTATGCTTCAAGTTCTTTATAGACTTAGCCTTAGCAGCTTGAGTCTCTTCCTCGATCTCTGACACCAGATCTGGATGAACCCACATAATCTCACTACGCTGGGTAATTGGGGGTACCAGGTCATGATTCTGACCCCTGGCTGGAGGAAGATTAACAATGTTCATCGTTGTCCGGAAAATGGGTACAACACCATCCGAAACTTCTTGAGGAGGCAGATTGCCAAATTGGAGAGAGATCATGTTGGCGGTTACCATCTTCTCGCTGTTGCGCAGAGTGATGGCCTTAGCATCGATCATCTCCTAGATCTTCCTCTTTAGTACATAACACGCCTTTGTGGGGTGATGTATGTACTTATGGAAAATGTAGCACTTGGGGTTATTGGTACTGCAGACTTCATTAGGCCGCTTTACCTCAGGGAGGGTAATCTTGCCGCTTTTGACTAGACACTCGAATATGCTCGGAATATTGTCTTCGTCAAAAGAGTATACTTCAATGGGCCTGAAAGTCCCAGGTTTCGTCTGTGTGGTTGCCGCAGTCTTTTGCCTGGACGTATTGATCGCCAGAGCTTCTTTTTCTTTGGAACCACGATGATGGTCGCTGTTGGAGGATGACTTCTTGCCTCTATCAGAGGTAGATATCTTAATTTCATTATCACGCGCCTTCCGACTGTTGTCTTCAGCGGCCACCGCTGAGATGATGAACGAGGGCCAATCATGAAACTGATATGGTCCTGTGAACACCGAGATCACTGGAAGAAGATTCTTCCTGCAAATATCCATCAATGCTGAGTCTGGAACTCCGGGAGGCATTTGCAGAGTGGCTTGACGAAAACGTTCGATAAAAGTGTGAACGTTCTTTTTTTCCTTCTGCTTTACTTCAATGAGAGAGGACATAGACATGTCCATCCCTCCTTCATAGAATCGCGCGAAGAACAGAGTCTTGAAATATTCAAAGAAAGTAATGCAGTTGTCCGCAAGACTACGGTACCACTAATAAGCCACTCCCGAGAGACAGCCTTTGAATACTCGAGTGAGAAGGGCGTCATTCCCTTGCAATAACACCGTCATCATACTAAAGTAGTTCATATACTGGCTCGATGATGTCTTTCCCTCAAACAAAGCCATAGCCTATGGTTTGTATTTAGGAGGGAAAGGGATCTCATCCCTGATAGCTGGGTAAGGCTGGTTGATTCCCAATTTCTTGAGCTGATCCTTGTATTTTAAGGCATCAAATTGGGCTTTTAATTCCCGCACTGCCTGCATCGGATCTTCAGCTGGTAGAGGGACCGCGGAGTGATGAGAGATCGGTTGTATTATAACTCTAACAAGAGGTAATACATTCTCCAAATTAGGAAGTGGAAGAGCTGCTGACTCCTGATCTAGAGCAGGCTCCTGATTCGCATTGGATGGTGGTAAGTCCACCCCCACATATATCTGAGTATGAGGGACCGATGCATGAGATATAGCAGCTGTGTGTTGAGTCAGCATCATCTAGTGCATATTCTCTATCATGGACTATATCTCTTTCAAAGATGTTTTCAACACAGCGATGCGTTGTTCAGTACTTCCTGATGAGGAAGCCTTTTCATGTTCATCTTCAATGGCATAGACTCTCATTTCTCTGGATGTCATTGAAGGGTTAGTATAGGTCTCTGTAGAGAATGACTCTATACTTTCAGCATCTGATTCGAGAAACTGGCGACCCCCAGTGCCATAATCAGAAGAATATGAAGCCGGTTGTTGTGACCTCGAACGGGTATTTCGGAATACCCCAGCTTCAATGTTCTCAAGGAGTCTATTAAATCTCCTTTGGCTTAGAGTTCTAGAGGGACGATGTCTTGAATTTGACCTTTATCTAGGAACGTGTGAAGTCATGTTCGCTGATGCATATATAGGCTCTTCTTCCTGGAAAGACAAAGAGTAGTTCAACCGGTCAAAAAATGACCATTTTGCTTCAGAACAGCAATAATTAACTACAATTTTATGACTATTACAACAGTGCTCCCTAGGGGGCGTAATAGACATGTTGGAAGATCCTCTATCTTTGTGCTTCTGGATCAGAAATTCACGCAAGTCGGAAGGATTAATATAAGAAGAAGAAGAAGGCTTGTTCTTCCTATTTACATCAGTTGGAATACGGATATTGGGAACCCCAACCCTTTCTCTGCCACCTGTATACAGCAGCTCAGCCATATGAGTGGCACATGATCCATGGGGAGCGTACCTATCCATAAACCAGGCTTTCTTTACGCTGAGGGGCTTGATCTGGCATAATTTGGAACTCTGCTCAGGTTGGCGTAAAACTGAGGAAGTCCTCAATCGGCCATCAGCTTCTTGCGTAATCTGGAGAGGGGGCAGATTCTTCTCTTGCTGGCGTAAAGGCCGAGAAGTTAAGAAATCTGTCGCTTATTTTCCCTTGCGTAGATTGCAGGGACCATCTATTTTCCACGGAGGAAAGATGCATTTTTACGCGCGGAGTACATTTGGAATTTTTGATTTGGTGCTGAGATATTATCAGAAATTTTGTCTGCCATGTCACAGACGGAAGACTGAATTTTATGCGCAGGGCGCAGAGCAGACTTCTGGATTAGCACTGAGGCATAGCCAGAAGCTTTGTCTGCCATGTTACAGACGGGAGACAGAGTTTTATGCGCAAAGCGAGGAGTAGACTTCTGGATTAGCACTGAGGCTTTGCCAGAAGTTTTGTCTGCCACGTCACAAAAGGAAGACACAATTTTACGCGCAGAGCGCGAAGGTTGCGAAGCTACAACCATGTTGGTCGGAGAAAACTGTAAACTCTCTCAACCAGATTTTAACATTTTAAAATCATTTTAAGCAATTTAGGAATTATTGCAACTTTTTTTAAATTTATTTTGCTTACATATCCTATTGACTTGTGCATCTGTTCATTACCTAATTAATTAGAGCATTACACAGACTGTTATCCCCAAACAAAGTTCATATACCCCTACTAGACATGTTAGTCTATTTTCCTGCACTTTGTGTAACTCACAGATATGCTGGTATGAGCCTCGTTTTAAACACACAAATATCGTTACAAATGTTCTTATTTATTTATTAATTTATTCCCAGACCAGTACCCATCTCTGTTCCAACAAACATTAGAGGCCCAACATGCACCTGTATTGCCTAACCAAAAATACGTTATTATTCTACATTCAGTATACTACATTTAGTATATTGACACCGTAATAAAATTATGGCCCTACCTGCCTCTAAATAATTAGTAAACACCGTGCGCAGTAATTATTAATTAATTGATACGGTGACCCATATCACCCAGAAACCAGGCCTAGCCCCTGCCCAGGCTCACCCCCACCCCCTCACGGCCCTCCCACAGCATTCCCCCTCAGTTTTGTGCATTTTAGCATTTTTAGGAATCATGTGTTTTTATCAGACAAATTTCGTAATTACGTAATTTCCCAAATTATAGGACCTTTATGCAATTTATAAAATTGTAGGGATTTTTCTGCAAATTTCCAGTGTGAGGTGTCAACCCCTCATTGGCCGGTGAACCTATACCGTACATGTGGCAATGGGTCCCACCCAAAATATTAGGATAAATATCCTAAGATATTTATTAAATTAAATACCTAAAATACCCCTAGCTTTTAAACTAATTACAATTAAACCTAAAACCCTAACCCTATAAATATAGCCCCCCCATTCCCGAACCCCATACCACCTCCCTCCGGCCACCACCTCCACCGAACCCCTGCCCTCAGCCTCGCCACCCCCCAGCTCCCTTCCGGCCAACCGCCACCCTCCCTGGCCGCCGCCGGCACCGCCTAGAGCCTCCACAGCAGCCAACACCCCACCAACACCAATAACCCAACTCCTCCCCCGACCTCCCCCAGTGCCGCCTCCGGCCACCGTGGACCATCCCACTACCCCCGTCCGCTCCGTCCTAACCTCCACAGCCGAACCAATCTGCCACCACCGCCCCACGACACCCACCGCCACCTCCAGCTCCGCCACAGAACCCCGGCCCCCCTCTTCCCGACTGCACCCCAGCCTCCCCCGACCACCCCCCACCGCCACTCCGGCCACCACTGACCACCGCGACCACCATCGGACTCTTCGCCGACGCCCCCTCCGTCGAACCCCCACCCTGCACCGCCGCCTCCGCCGCCGCAGCCGCCGCTGCAACCGCTGCAAGCTGCCGCTGCTGCTGTCAATGCTAGCAGCCACTGTTGCTGTGACCGTCCCTCCGGCCAGCCGCTGACTGCTCCGCCGCCGTCCTCCCGCCGGCGACGAGCCGTGGGCCCCCCTGCTGACCTGTCAGGTATAATACCCTTTAAATACGTATATACATAGTATTTAATATATGTATATATATATATTTATGTAAATATATATTATATATATTATATATATATATATATAACAGTATATATATTATTATACTAGATATTAATACAGTATATATTATATTAGTATATATAATAAATATGTATATATATATGTATTTCTGTATTTATACATATTTATTTATATGTATATGTATATATGTAAATATTGTTAGTGATATACATATACATATAAATAAATATAAATACAATTGTTAGTGATATACATATACATATAAATAAATATAAATACAGTATTTACATATATACATATACATATAAATAAATATGTATAAATACAGAAATACATATATATATATATACATATTTATTATATATACTAATATAATATATACTATATTAATATCTAGTATAATAATATATATACTGTTATATATATATATATAATATATATAATATATATTTACATAAATATATATATACATATATTAAATACTATGTATATACGTATTTAAAGGGTATTATACCTGACAGGTCAGCAGGGGGCCCACGGCTCGTCGCCGGCGGGAGGACGGCGGCGGAGCAGTCAGCGGCTGGCCGGAGGGACGGTCACAGCAACAGTGGCTGCTAGCATTGACAGCAGCAGCGGCAGCTTGCAGCGGTTGCAGCGGCGGCTGCGGCGGCGGAGGCGGTGGTGCAGGGTGGGGGTTCGACGGAGGAGGCGTCGGCGAAGAGTCCGATGGTGGTCGCGGTGGTCAGTGGTGGCCGGAGTGGCGGTGGGGGGTGGTCGGGGGAGGCTGGGTGCAGTCGGGAAGAGGGGGGCCGGGGTTCTGTGGCGGAGCTGGAGGTGGCGGTGGGTGTCGTGGGGCGGTGGTGGCAGATTGGTTCGGCTGTGGAGGTTAGGACGGAGCGGACGGGGGTAGTGGGATGGTCCACGGTGGCCGGAGGCGGCACTGGGGGAGGTCAGGGGAGGAGTTGGGTTATTGGTGTTGGTGGGGTGTTGGCTGCTGTGGAGGCTCTAGGCGGTGCCGGCGGCGGCCAGGGAGGGTGGCGGTTGGCCGGAAGGGAGCTGGGGGGGTGGCGAGGCTGAGGGCAGGGGTTCGGTGGAGGTGGTGGCCGGAGGGAGGTGGTGTGGGGTTCGGGAATGGGGGGGCTGTATTTATAGGGTTAGGGTTTTAGGTTTAATTGTAATTAGTTTAAAAGCTAGGGGTATTTTAGGTATTTAATTTAATAAATATCTTAGGATATTTATCCTAATATTTTGGGTGGGACCCATTGCCACATGTACAGTATAGGTTCACCGGCCAATGAGGGGTTGACACCTCACACTGAAAATTTGCAGAAAAATCCCTACAATTTTATAAATTGCATAAAGGTCCTATAATTTGGGAAATTACGTAATTACGAAATTTGTCTGATAAAAACACATGATTCCTAAAAATGCTAAAATGCACAAAACTGAGGGGGAATGCTGTGGGAGGGCCGTGAGGGGGTGGGGGTGAGCCTGGGCAGGGGCTAGGCCTGGTTTCTGGGTGATATGGGTCACCGTATCAATTAATTAATAATTACTGCGCACGGTGTTTACTAATTATTTAGAGGCAGGTAGGGCCATAATTTTATTACGGTGTCAATATACTAAATGTAGTATACTGAATGTAGAATAATAACGTATTTTTGGTTAGGCAATACAGGTGCATATTGGGCCTCTAATGTTTGTTGGAACAGAGATGGGTACTGGTCTGGGAATAAATTAATAAATAAATAAGAACATTTGTAACGATATTTGTGTGTTTAAAACGAGGCTCATACCAGCATATCTGTGAGTTGCACAAAGTGCAGAAAAATAGACTAACATGTCTAGTAGGGGTATGTGAACTTTGTTTGGGGATAACAGTCTGTGTAATGCTCTAATTAATTAGGTAATGAACAGATGCACAAGTCAATAGGATATGTAAGCAAAATAAATTTAAAAAAAAGTTGCAATAATTCCTAAATTGCTTAAAATGATTTTAAAATGTTGAAATCTGGTTGAGAGAGTTTACAGTTTTCTCCGACCAACATGGTTGTAGCTTCGCAACCTTCGCGCTCTGCGCGTAAAATTGTGTCTTCCTTTTGTGACGTGGCAGACAAAACTTCTGGCAAAGCCTCAGTGCTAATCCAGAAGTCTACTCCTCGCTTTGCGCATAAAACTCTGTCTCCCGTCTGTAACATGGCAGACAAAGCTTCTGGCTATGCCTCAGTGCTAATCCAGAAGTCTGCTCTGCGCCCTGCGCATAAAATTCAGTCTTCCGTCTGTGACATGGCAGACAAAATTTCTGATAATATCTCAGCACCAAATCAGAAATTCCAAATGCACTCCGCGCGTAAAAATGCATCTTTCCTCCGTTGAAAATAGATGGTCCCTGCAATCTACGCAAGGGAAAATAAGCGACAGATTTCTTAACTTCTCGGCCTTTACGCCAGCAAGAGAAGAATCTGCCTCCATAACTCTGATATTTGGTATCAGAGCCATGAAGGCTCAAAGCTGAGGTGATTCTTCTTTGTAATATTGTTAGTGATATAATTTATGCTTAAATACTATTATTATTCACTATTATATGGATAAAGGAAAAATTTTCATTTCTAATTCATTTAAGTTTTAAAATGACTACTTCTAGGATTAACCAAGGTCTAGTTCTTATAACAACTTGTCGCATTGGCTATGTTGGCCGGGTAGGCCATTTTCAGCCGTAAAAGTTCGTTGACCGTTATTCCTATGACCAGGTTAACTATGAAGGCATTTTATAACTTTTATGTTTTAACTATAATTTTTTTTATTATCCATAAAATAGTAATATTAATGGTATTTGCTATTATTCTGTTTACTAACATATGCAGGAACAGTGAGTAGAGATCCTCTTTCTTCATCTTCTGATGAATAATCCATTGTCCATTGGTGACAATAAAAAGACCCTGTTAAAGGGCAAATAAATCAAGAATGCTCAATTGAGCGAGTTTCCTTCAGATCTGGAGGAACTCAATAAATGGACTATCCCAGGCGTTAAGCCAAAGGATATCTATAAAATTGGTTGGCTTAATTTCAAGTCATCAATTGCTATAAAAATAATGGAAAGGACCGTTCAGGTCAATGATACTGAGCATTCAATCAGGTTTCTTTCTGAAGAAGACCTTGAACCTTATATAGGGAATAATGCTTATAATTTCATCCATATTGGATTAAATAATGAATATATGATTTATAATCTTATTGCCCTTGTTGACAGTGGTGCAGATCTGAACTGTGTCAAAGAAGGAATTATTCCCTTAAAATATTGTGAATGCACTACTCAAACTTTGAGTGCTGCAAATAACAAAGCTCTTACAACACCTTTTAAGGTTACAGATGTTCATATCTGTAAAAATGATGCATATATTCCCTTGCATTTTATTGTTGTAAAAGAAATATCCCAGCATGTTATTCTAGGAACTCCTTTTCTAGAAAAACTTATGCCGATAAAGGAAATTAATAAGAAAGGTATTTCCACTTGTTATAAGGGGAAAAGTATTACCTTTGAATTTATCACAAACCCTGTGGTAAAAATTCTCAATGAAATAAAAGAAGTTGATCTGAAGAATAATCAGATAAACTTTATTAAAGAAGGAAATTTTCAGCTATCTATTAAAGAGCAGCTTGAAAAATATGATATAAAAAATAAAATAAAACAAGTTAATGATGAATTTGTTCGTCAAACTTGTAGTAATATTCCTAATGCATTTTGGGATAGAAAGCATCATATTGTCTCTCTTCCTTATGAAGAGTCTTTTAATGAAAGAGATGTTCCGACAAAGGCTCGACCTTGTCAAATGAACAATAATTACCTTGAGTTATGTAAAAAAGAGATCCATGATCTTCTTAATAAAAAGCTCATTAGAAAATCGTACTCTCCATGGAGTTGTACAGCTTTCTATGTTAACCTTTTGCTTAATAAGCTGAACAGCTTTAGTATGGTTGATACTCCAAGGAGTAGGTTTTTTTTTTAACCTTTGATATAGAATTTTTGTATCTATAGCAATATTTTTATAAAAATCAGAAACATAATTTAAAGCACCTAGAAATCTCTGTAACTACTTTATGTCGGTGATTTCATCAGGAAATTTCGAAGCAAATTCGATACTTCTGTCAATGGGTATAATAGAACTTGGATTCATTTTCTTTGATGGATGCCATAATTTCCATCAATTTTTCTTTCTCATCAATTCTTTGCTACCATTTCACAAGGAATTTTCGTGACAGAATGGGAATGTTATTGGAATCCAACTCACAGTTGATAGTCCATCGAAAAATAAATGGGATTTGGAATTGTACAAAAAAATAGAGTGTACTCTCCCCCCCAAAAAGATGAGAATCCTGGCATGGTGGATAAGATAATATCGCATAAACTCAGATTATATATTTATATATTAAATATATATATATGTAATTATATTCTTAGTATATATATATATATATATATATATATATATATATATATATATATATATATATATATATATATATATATATATATATATATATATATATATATTATGTACATACTATTATTATTTAAGCTATATATGTATAGTTCTATATATATATGCTTTTAATTTTGAATATGAATATATATATATATTTAAGTATATAAAATATATGTATAACATATATTGTATTTTCCCTTCTTATTTATTCTATATATTAATATATATGTATATATTTATATCAAGTATATACCTGGTATATATAGTATATGCTATAACTATATTACATATGTACTAATTATATATGCATATATTATGTCTTCACAAAGTACATAAATACTATGCTATTTATATATTACTTTAAATATACACTTTTAATATTATATTTACAAGCCCTGTATGTCTTAAACAGAGTACCCCTACGACGTAGTCAGTGACCCTGGGTCACTAGACCCCTCAGACTTGACTGCAAGTACATGTCTTTGGCACGCCCAACACAGAGAAGTAGGCAAGTATACCTTGCCAAGTTTACTGTTTAATTATAAATATTGTTATATACTATTTCTCCTGAACTTTATATGACTGTGTGTATCTGAGATTGCCTCGGGTACCGTCAACAAGTACGTTGACACATAGTGTAACTAACTTAGACTCTAGCAAATTTTCCAACAGCTGCGAGGGTATCCTAATATCCTCCTAGACCCTGACACGGGAACACGCAACAAGGTTGCAATACATATTGGGATGCGAGCTGCGTACTCGATTAGCTACCAATGCGTATGACGTGCATCACGGCTTAGCACGAAATCAGGAAAACTCAGGAAAAGTTGAGACTTGGCATTAGTTACATTGGGCGGGGAAGATAACTATTAGACATATGGGACAACCCCCCTCCTTGAATGTTATACCTTCGTACCATGCTCCTCAGAGATGGACGATTGCAGAGCTACCCATGTGTCTGGGGGCATATGACACATATACTAGCCAGTCACCACGATTGGTGAATTAAGTCAGCATATGTCAAGCCTACACTTTCCCATACGTACTACAAGGTCTTACATTGCATTCACTTAGTTGGTTAGCACACCCTGTATTTATTTATTCAGTATTTACATATATGGCATATTTTTATGTATCTTGTTATGTCCCACTGAGGACCTGGTTCCCTTCCAGATTTAGATGAGGCCTTCTACCCCACAGTATATGGACCGGGACATGAGACCAGATATGCTACTGAGGAGAAGTTAGAGGAGACACCATCAGAATCTGCCTGGTCCTTAGCAGTTATTCACCTGGAGCTGGAGTTACCTACATTGATAGACGATACTCTAGTCTATCTTATTTTTAGTAGTTGTATTTATCTTTTGTAGTGGGAATGTTCCCACCTGACATTATCTGAGGTGTACTATGATATTCCAGACTTAGCATCTATTTATATTCAGCACTTATTTTCTGATATTTTGTGGATGAGATTAGTTTTACCTGTATTAAACTTGTAGTATTTTAGGACAGCGTAGCACGTTCCTTTGGGTCCATTAAGTTGGGTAAACCCTTAGTGATGTGTCAGTTGGCCAATGCCACGTGGCCTAGTTCCATACATATTGGGACTGGGGTGTGACATGATTTTAGTGGTGGCCCATGCAGGTCTAGTTAATTTCCAGTGGTATGATAACATGCCCAGCAAGCCTGCTATAGGATAGGAATATTAGGTCTCATCCACACTGACTTTATCCTTAAAATAATTTATCTTGCTTGATTATTATTATTAATTTCTTTCGTACTTTTCTAATTATTCTATCTTCTTCAAAAATATGGACATACCCAGTGGACAATCGATTGATGGGGCTGACCAAGCAACAGACCCCTCGCCAGATATCCAAAGGACCCCAACCCCCCCGAGAGGCCAATCCCCGAGAAGGATGCTGGTCTATCCGACAACCCCGTTCATTCACCAGAATCCTATCCCGTAGGCAAAACCAGCCCAGCAAGGTGGACAAACCTCCTAGGCACCTATACCGCAGGCGGAGACACCTTTGCCTCCTCCTCCAGCCTTTCCTGCCCTGATGCCACAGCTTGAGGGACAACCTTAAATGTTCTAATTCTTTCAAGCTATGTTGCAGGCTCAGTGGCAACAGACGGAAGTCCTGAGGCAGAGCTTGATGACGGCTCTGGAGAGGACAACTGCCCCGGCACCAGCACCTGTCCAACCAGTGGGCACTGTCCGAGGCTTCCGCTAGATGGGCCCGAGAACCTTTAAGGGCAGCGAAACTCCGGAGGAGATCTCAGACTGGATCTCCAATACGGAAATGCTGCTGGAAGGTTCACAACTTTCCCCTGACTTATGGATGACCGCCGTGAGGGCTCAACTCTTAGGCAACGCCCATCACTGGTGGGATTCTATAGAGCGTAGCGTCGGCAAGACCCAGACTTGGAAACAATTCCTAGAGTACTTCAATACAAAGTACTTTCCAGCCACGGTCAGAAATGTCCTGTACTCCCAGTTCCTGTACCTGGAACAAGGAAACATGATCGTCGACGCCTACGATGCAGAGTTCAGTCGACTAAGTCGATTCGGTGCTATCCTGATACCGAACGAGCTGGAAAAGGCCAGGAGATTCCACCACGGCCTTACTTCCGAGCTCCAAAGGTATACTACGACGCAGTCAAGGATCTCTTATGAAGAGGTTCTTTTCGAGGCAAGAGTACAAGAAGCCATTGGCCGAGGAGCAAGGCGCTCTAATCCAATTACACCGGCCAGGAACCAGCCCGAAACAGGAGGACCAATCCGTCGTCCGGGAAATCAGACGCAGCAGACGACGGGACCCTATCAGAAGAAGGATCTCCCAACTTGTCACTATTGTGGCAAGAAGGGGCATTATGTCCGAGACTGCAGAAAGAAGAACGGGCTATGCCTGGTATGTGGAGCTAGCCAGCATATGGCTAGAGACTGCCCACAACGCAAAGATGGAGCACCAGCCCAGAAGATGCAAACCTCAACTGGAGGTCAACATCCCTCAACACCTGGGGGATATCAGAGGGGAGCACCCCTGGCCACACAGGAGGCCTAGTTCAACAAGGCCAGACAGCAGTCTAGAGGGCAAAGGCACGGGCAGGCCTTTGCACTAGCTGCATTTGCAGAAGAACCGGAAGGTGAAACCATCACAGGTACCATTTTAGTAGCATCATTACCTGCAACCGCATTATTTGATTCTGGCACAACACTGTCTTTCATATCTAGTAGTTTTGTAGCCATGCACAAACTAGCCACTTCCCTACTGCCTAAGTGTTGGAAAATTCTTACCGGTGGAGGCATCGTGCCGGTTACCAGCATTATTGAAACATGCTCGGTAGTCGTTTGTAGTAGAGAGCTGAGAGCGCGATTTTTGGTACTCCCTATGCCAAACTTCGACGTTGTCTTAGGCATGGACTGGTTAATCCAGTACAACGACATACTCGACTGCGGGAAGGGAAGCATCATCTTTAGACCCCCAGGTCACCCGGAGTTTGAGTACGTACGAGGCACCATCGAGCAAGGAGTAGGACAGATACCCAGACCTTATATGGCGATGGAGATAGCACCCCCATCAATTGTAGCAGAGTTTGAAGACGTATTTTCGGAGGAATTGCCAGGCCTACCACCTGACAGAGAAGTAGAGTTCACTATTGAGTTGATACCCGGAGCTGCACCAGTATCCTCAAATGTGTACCGGTTAGCAAAGAAGGAGCTTGACGAGTTGAAGCTATAACTTGAAGAATTGCAGATCAAGGGATTTGTTCATCCTAGTGCATCACCCTGGGGAGCACCAGTATTGTTTGTACCAAAGAAGGACGGAACATATCGGATATGTATTGATTACAGAGCCCTTAAAGCTTTGACAATAAAAAACAAGTACCCCCTGCCGCGGATTGATGATCTGTTCGACCAACTGACAAGAGCAGTGGTATTCTCAAAGATAGACTTGAGATCAGGCTATTATCAGGTCAAGGTACGGAGAGAAGATATTCCAAAGACAACATTCAGGACTCGTTATGGTCACTACGAGTTCCTGGTGATACCTTTTGGACTGACAAATGCACCTGCCATATTCATGAACCTGATGAACAGAGTCTTCCACCAATATCTGGACCAGTTCATGGTAGTCTTCATCGACGACATTTTGGTGTATTCGAAGAGCCATGAGGAGCACGAAGAGCACTTGAGACTAGTGCTAGAGACGCTGAGACGGGAGAGCCTTTATGCTAAGCTAAGCAAGTGTGAGTTCTTCCTTGATCGTGTCGCTTTCCTTGGGCACGTGATCACAGGAGAAGGCATCTCGGTGGACCCAGCAAAGATCTCATCTGTAGAGACATGGCTAACCCCGACCAACGTCTTAGAGGTGAGAAGCTTTCTAGGACTTGCCGGATATTACCGAAGGTTCGTAGAAAACTTTGCAAGAATCGCAGAATCGATAACCCGACTGACCCACAAGGAGCAGGAGTTTATTTGGTCTGAGGAATGTCAGATAGCTTTCGAGGAGTTGAAAAAGCATCTGACTACAGCCCCCATTTTGACCATACCATCTGGATCTGGAGGTTTCGTAATCTATAGCGATGCATTCGAAAAAGGATTGGGTTGTGTCTTAATGCAACATGGGAAGGTTGTAGCTTATGCCTTAAGACAATTGAGGACTCATGAGAAGAATTATCCGACGCACGACTTGGAGCTTGCCGCAGTCATCTTCGCCCTGAAGCTATGGAGACATTATCTATACGGCGAACGAGTGGAGATATTCACCGATCACAAGAGCCTGAAGTACATCTACACCCAGAAGGACTTGAACCTGAGACAAAGACGCTGGCTTGAAGTGATGACAGACTTCGAAATTGATCTGCAGTACCATCCCGGGCTAATGTGGTAGCTGATGCTCTAAGCAGAAGACCCATGGCATTCTTTATGATCACCCAACCGGATCTATTGAGTGATCTAGAAAAGTTGGAAATAAAGGTCATTATGCCAGGAATTGACGGCCAATTGTCAAACTACCAGTTGCAATCAACATTGGTCGAAAGAATCAAGGCTGCACTGCCAACAGATGCAAGATTTCAGAGGCTCCGACAAAGAACAGAGGCTGGAATTCAGACAGGATGTCGCATACACGAAGATGGGACTTTAAGATGTGGAGAACGTCTTTATGTTCCAAATGGAGAACTTCGTGAGGAGCTGATGTCAGAAGCTCACAACTCAACGTACTCTATCCACCCAGGAGGCACAAAGATGTACAGAGATTTGCGTCAATACTACTGGTGGCATGGAATGAAGAAAGAGATAGCACGCTTTGTGGCCAAATACCTGGTGTGTCAGCAAGTCAAGGCTGAACATCAAGGTCCGCAGGTCTACTTCAACCCCTCCCAATACCTGAGTGGAAATGGGAACACATTATGATGGACTTTGTTACGGGCTTCCTAAGAAGTCCCAGTGGTCATAATGCTGTATGGGTGATCGTAGATCGACTCACCAAGGCTGCTCATTTCTTACCTTTCAGAGTCGGACAATCTACAGAAGTCTTGGCAGATATGTACATGAAGGAGAT
This sequence comes from Iris macrosiphon, assembly GCA_036927795.1. Classification (NCBI taxonomy): domain Eukaryota; kingdom Viridiplantae; phylum Streptophyta; class Magnoliopsida; order Asparagales; family Iridaceae; genus Iris; species Iris macrosiphon. Next base: position 63,409,311 of record JAYESA010000013.1, read on the forward strand.
AGTACGTCTGCACAACTCCTCGACCTCCTCTGCCTCCGCCTACTCCTCTCCTCAGCCTTAGTCTTCTCCTCCTCTCCTCAGCCTCCTCCTCCTCTCCTCGAGGACGAGTGTCGCCTGAGTTCGTCGACGGAGGCATTAGATTAGGTTGTGTGGGAGTAGGAGGGATGTGGACAGCCCTAAAGAAAAAAAATTATTGTCATGAGTAAAAATTGGTTCAACCTGAACCTGAACCAAGTAATGGGTTGTCCTAAGCAAAATGTGAAGTACCTATAGAATTTTCCAAAAAAAATATGAAAATATTACGAGTCATGTTTAATCGTTGACAATCAGGTCAACGCACTTTTTCTTTTTCTTTTAGTTTACACTGCGATTCGGAACTTTTGTGAGGAGGAAAAATAAAATTTGAGAAAAAAAATGTAAGGGAATAAATGTAAGTCAAGTTAATTCTTCTTTTCCTTGTTTGGATAAACAAAAAGTATGGAAAAAAAAGTTTAAAAATATTTTTATATATATAGAGATACAATTAATATTTAGTTCTTAGTATTCCAAAAATCATAATTTATACTTACCATTTTGAGGATAGTTGGATAAATCATCCCAAAATTCTCTCATATCTCTCCATATTTCTCCTACTTCTAAGAGAATTTTTTTTAGTAGGACCCACATGATTTTTTTTGTCAAATTTTCTCCTCCATTTTTCTTTTACCTTTCCAAACAACATCACTTATAAGAGCGAGCGTTGTGTTTGATTGAACTCTTTTTACATAAAAAATAATTTTATTACAAATTTGTCATCGATTGTAGTTTGCATCTAATTTGGATGAAACAATTAGTTTAAAATATAATGTGTTTAAATCAATATCATTTAGGATATTATAAGTAACAATTATTTATTTATAATAAGAATCAATTATTTATTTCATTCATATATATTTATATACACTTATTTTTTTATTTGGGTTTTATCACTTTATCTTTATAATATAAATATCAAATAAATCAATTTGTTCATTTATTATCTATAAATATTTATTATTTATGATTTTTAACTTGTTATTTATCTTTATCTTTATCTTCTATTTGATCAAATCTAATTACTTATTTTATTTTATTTTATTTTTCTACTTATTCTTTTTTAATAGTTTATTAAATTATTCTAAAATCATTAACTTACCATTTTTATGGCTAGTTAAAAAATCTGATTTAGTTATAAAATAAAATCATCAACAAAAACTAAAATACGGGAAATGGGACTTATAACCTACCAATCTTAAAAAAAAATCGTTCTCGAAATTTATAAAAATTCTCAAAATTTTAAATTCCAAACTGAAAATCCTCGAACATTTTAAACTCCTTAATTTCAAACTCTTCAAAATTTTAGAACTTACATCTGTCACGTTCGTTCCCGGATTTTGTATTTCAAAATTTTCAGTATTTAAAATTTTAAATGTATTTACATTGTGTTCTATATTTTGTTGTGCATCAGATTTGCTGTATTTTTGTATTTTAGATTTTGTTTTATTAAAAGAGACTACCCTTGACTAGTAGAAAATCTATTGGCAATTGCCATAGACCCGTAAGTAAAATGGATTCATAACCCGGTTCACCCTTTGGACCACTGGACCCTTGTATTTTCTCTTGGATGGTTGAGATGGATTAGAGAGTCGTGGATTGAAAAGGCGGTGGTATGAATGGTTAGGGTTAAAATCCCACTTCATACAAAATCTCTTTCAATTTCTCTTTCCTCATTCATTCACTCTCGCTTTTCCTCTCTCTTTTCCTCTCCATTTTCTTCTTCCCCAAGCTTTGGACCCTCAACCATAGGAGCTAGATTTTGAAACCTAGGCTGTGATTTATTGTCACGATCCACACTCGGATGATCGGATACGAGTACGTGGGTACGTCCAGCCTACACTGCAGCATCGACAGTAGACCATTGTCTAGGTCAACAATACTATATATCCATCTCACACAATAATATATAAAATATGTCAATAGCATCTCAACTCTATACGGAGGACAATATGATAATATATAATGATAAATACTCAATCACAATAATCTATAAGGAAGAAGATGGCAGGATAAAATATAAAACAACTGAAGTCAAAAAGTCACAAGACTAGAATAGCTACAAAATATCTCCAAGTCTAAGAATCTAGCAATAACAAAAAAAGTCTAGGAGTAATAATAGTACATCTTAAAGTCTAAGATGTTGGAGGCAAATCCAGTACCCAAATGATAAGTAGAGATAATTATAGTAACTTGTGACACCGGCTAGACCTCCTGGTAATCACTCGTAAACTATAGTATCCTTGGTTGCTACTCCCCTGTGGTATGTAATGAGTTAGACATCAATTCTCTAAATACTTTAAAAAATATATCCAGTCAAGATGGAGCGAGTGCAACCCAATAGCAGTTCTAAATTAATTGATAATGGCTATAAACAGTAACAGAGAATGTAATACAAGACCAGAAAGCAATGAACATATATTATAGTATGGCAGAAAAGGGAAAGATAATCTAAAGCAATAGTACACAATGAAATGGAATATAGAGAAGATCTATAACTACACTAAGTGTATAAAATACTAGTTAGATAAGTGATCAGTTTAGATTAAATATTGTCTTCCTTAACGGGATAAACATTGCTAAACATTGGTTTCTTTAACAGGAAAACATTGGCTGTAACAAGACAACATTGGCTAGATATTGACTACTTTAACAGGATAACATTGTCTATTATCCATGCGAAAATACGAGGAACAATATAACAGAAAAATAGCATCCCATGACTAGGGATCCAATATGTGTTACTGGTCCATGTACCAACGTGTCAGGAATCAACTAAAACATATCTAAATACTTGTATTATAGTAATTATTAAATAATAGAAACTATCAGAGAATATACTCATATGTGGTCCTGAGAAAAGGGAGCAAAACGATGTCCAAACTGGGGTCACACAGACCTATATAGAAAATTTTATGTTATTTAGGGTAATGAATTGATAAACAAGCTTAAATATGCTAAAATATGATTTTCTAGGTCGAGACTATGTCATATTGGTCAAACTAGGCCAAACTAGGTTGGTACATTGATTCTAGGTCCAAAACTAGTTTCTAGGATGGTTATAAGGCTATACTAGTTGATACTAGGCTATACTAAGCTATACCTAGGTTTCTAGGTCCATACCTTGAAGGTATTAGCTAAACTAGCTAATATCACTAAGTATCTATATATATAACTTATGAATATATTAGTTATATCTATTATTAAGTAATACTTGTATATGAGTTATTACCAAATACCTTAACCTATAACACTTACCTTACAAACCTTAATTATATATTTACCTTGGCTATATACTTGATATCTCATATCTTGATACCTCTATAACTCATACCATATACTCTATTATATATCTAATACCTTAGTACTAGATACTACCCCCACAGGTACAGTATCCTTTCACAGCAATAATGTTGGGAATCGAACATGCCCTACAAGCGTTCCGATACCGTGTCTGAGAGAGCCCACAGCAGAAACTTTAGGCCAACCCACCTGAGATAACCAACCCCTGTCTAACGAACACCAAGCACAGATAAATACAAGTATATGGTAGTGACTATGGCACCTAGACAATTCTAACATTTATAACTTAAATGAAATTACAAGATTGACAAAATTAATATTGAACCCTTTGTCCTAATAGATTTAACCCTCTCACCACACTAAAGAAGAAAAAAAAAAGATTATAATTGAAATCACTCACCAACCCGTAGCAATCTTCCTGAGCGAATGCGACGACTCATCGATCATATCTTTTTTTTTCTTCTGTCTTGGATGGCGAAGTCCTAAGAGCAAAGCACGAACTTTCTCTTAGATTTTCTATGGACGAGCACCCTGAATCTCCAACTTGTGCTCTATATTGTGCCTCCACCCTTCTCCTATATTTATAGGATAAAAAATTATATTTTAGGTCATAATAGGATTTCCTAAATAGAAAACCTTAAAATAAGAATCATATTCCACCTAAAATAGCCCAACACCAATTATGAACGTCCAAATATGATCAAATTAAATATTTGATACAAATTTTAAATCTAATCAAATCTTATATTTAATGTAGATTTTTAAATTATATTAAATCAAATCTTTGACCATATTTAGGCTCCAAAATTCACTAAATCCATACTGGACTGTAGAAGCATAAAAAAAACATGCATGTCGCATAAAGGTCACGCCCCTCAAAAATAGCAACCAAGCCGTAGAGAAGTCACATACGGCCTGAATATTTGATAATAAACGAAAAAAATAAAACTAGGTTTATACGAAACCCTTTCTTAGGTTTACAAACAAGAAGTACTATTAATCATATACGAGGATGTTAAGTACAAAATTTAATCTGGGTAAATATTGCTATAGGAGTCTGATCTACGGTGGATCACTTTGTCCCTTGGACCACACGATGATGAAGAAATGCTGTAGAAGAAGGAGATGCTTCAAAGATTGTAAGAGGGAGTGGATGCTCGATGCCAAAATCGTCGATCACTACTCTCTGTGTGTGCTCTTCTCTCTCAAGAATAAATTTATGACCTTTCGACCTTCTGACCTTTGTTCTCCAAGTTTTTAACCTTGGACCTCCATGGACGGAGGTCTCTATTTATAGAGTTTTAGTGACAGTAACCGTCCAGTCGGCGTAGAAGTCGGACAGTGGAGAGTGTGGCACTTTTTACGCGACGGTTATAATAACTGCCACCCACGTATAAATGATCTTCTGAATCCACGTGTGACGCATGTCCCCTTATGAGGTAACACGTATAACTGCTACGAAGATCACGACATGCAAGCCACGTAGGTAACTGCCCCTCGCGTAGAAAAGGTTGGCGTAGAAGCCATTGACTTTCACCATGGCGTAGAAGCCAAATAGTTGTTAAAATGACGTAGAAGCCAGGTAGGCGTAGAAGCCCAGTAGTTGTCATACTAGCGTAGAAGCCAGGTAGACGTAGAAGCCCAGTAGGCGTAGAAGCCTGATGCTGCATGGATATGTAGCTAGCGTAAAAGATAGCCGATCCTTCTTCCTTGACTGAGGTCTTGAACGTAGTCTGAACCAAATAGCCTTATCACGCACCAATACAAATATGGCCTGAGTTGGCGTATTCCAAGGAGATAGCATACGACGTGCTCCTGTAGCTGAAAATAGCCAGGTCGGCTTATTTTAAGGAGATAGCATACAGCGTGCTCCTATAGCTGAAAATAGCCTGATGGTGTAATATGTAGAGATGATGGTGTGGACATATTAGCCGTAATTATGGCTCACCCAGTCTTTGAAAATAGAACCAAATCTCGTGCATTAAATGCAGAGATCTGCCCCCCTATCACGCACATTAACTGCAGCGACGTGCCTCGAGCTCTGTACGAAGAGCGGCTTTTGACGTGGCAGTTCATTTTGTCTTCTGCTGAGCATAAAAGCTCACATCTGCCTGTATAAAACTAGGCAGCGTATTTCCTTGAATGCGTAAAAGTAATTTGTATCAAGGAAATGTCACTAAACGATGGTCTGGGTCTCTGTGCCGAATCATCATTACAGCCGTCGTCTGGATAGTCGTACAATACTCTTTGTCAGGAGTCAGGTTCACTGCATGATCTGACAGGTTGATTCGAGGAATATGAAGCATTCCTCTTACACTTCCATGCTGTATTAAAAGTACATGAGTTTTACGCCCTAAAGGCGAGGCAGCAACCTTTTTATGCTAAAGCAGTCTGAAAATACTGCATTATGCGGGTTATTCTGGAGCTATATTTTACGCTGTACTAGCGATGAAGCTCTGTTGTACGGTGATGGCTATGAAGTCATGTCTTACGCCACACAGCACCGAAAACTCTGTTTTACGTGGGTTTTATGCATACTGTGTATAATCCTGTAGCGTATTTTTTATGCTTCTACACTGAACAACCAGGCCGCGGAGACGCCACATGCGGCCTGAAAAAATAAGCCGCAGAGAATGTCACGACCCGCATCCGGTGTAAGGGTACAAGTCGAAAACAATGCCCAGCCTACGCCGCAGAATCAGAGGTAGAACATTGTCTTGGTAATCTATCTAGCAATATAATAAACCACCAACAATAATAATATACTCAATCACAAATCTAAGATGAAAACGAGCACGAATATGATAAAGAATAGAATAGTCACAACAACTCATTAGTCTAAAATAATACGTCAATGAGTCTGGAAAAAAACTAACAAAGTAAGTTGGAGACAAATCGAGTACAAAAATACTAAGAAGCTACTAATCTTGGATCATCTGTCTCAGTTGGGATAAGTCCCTCCTGAGCCAGGGTCTCTGACTCTAAACCCATAATATCCTGAGGTCCATAATGTGTAGGGTACCAGTCCTTAGTGTCATCTGGTAAAAATATATTCAGTCAGGAAAGGAGAAGAGTACATCTCTAACAGCAGTTCTAATCAATGATAAAAATTATGTTATAGTAAATAGATGTGAATATATAAGATGCATAATAGATATTAGAGATACACAATAAAAAAATACTGGAATAAATACAATAATGAATAATATGTCAATGAACAAGAATACTAATGACTAAGTGTGTAAGTACTAGCTTAACATGTGATCGACTTAGGAACTTACACAAGAGTATAATGGCCTGGTTGATCATACGTGCGGTGTATGATCAACACTCACAAGGAACAAGACATGCACAAGGAGGGTATGATCACATATCTATACTAAATACTTTCCACCTCCGACTGGTATAATATATCCAACCATGGTATGATATGGCACGGGATTCTCTAGGAAGGTAGCAAATCTTTCCGAGAATCAGTGTCTGTACATGCACAAGATAATCAATGAAACAAGACTTGCATAAGATACACTATATAAAAGGAATAATATCTCATGACGAGATCCGGATATACCAATCCGTGTAACCATCGTGTCAAGAAACATGAATATCTACACTAGATACAATAAACATAGAGGATATCATAAATGAGAAACTATCAGATAATGTACTCGCCTGAAGTCCAATGAATAGTCTCACAGATGTCTGATACGGTGCCTCGAAGACCTAGATATAGAATATAACATCAATATAAGGTTTCGAAAAGAAAATAAGTTTAAACTAGTCAACTTCTAGGTCAATAAGTCAATTCTAAGTCAAAAGTTAAACTAAGTCAACTCTAAGACAACTATGGTCAACTATAGTCAAAGTATGGTCAATTATGTCAAACTATCTATTTCTTGGTTGCATGAGTCTATCTCAAGGATGTTAGGTTCAAACACTAGAGTTCTAGGTCATAAAAGCTACATCTTAGGATACTAGGATACCGTATCTCAGGATACGTAAAAATATGGATATGAAATATCACACTCGTACAATATCAAACAATATTACATATATAAAATCCTAATTACAAGCATTAAATGGATATATTAGTTTTGAACCAACTTGGTATCACAACACTAAACCTCAATATTGATACCCAAACCCAATACCTTGGGTATTCCCAAATACCTTGATACTTATCTTGGTATTTCAAGGTAATATCCAATACCTTATTTATACTAACTACCCATAAATAATATATGCTAACAACTAATAATTATAAATATAGTATACTAAAACACAATTAGCAATTAGGAACATATATACGTATATATTAATATCATATATATATACACACATACGCATATATATATATATATATATATATATATATATATATATATATATATATATATATATATATATATATATAAATACATAATAACTAATATAACCACATATGTGTTACTAAAAAACTCTGGCTGCCGTCGCTAAAACTCCTGATACACTGCTAATACTGTTGTTGTACTGCTGCTATAGCGACAGTTTTCTGCTGCCGTTGTCGTTGGTGAACTGCTGCTGTCGTCGTTGCTGCTACGGCCGTCGCTACTACTGATGCTGTTGCTATTGCTGCTGCGACTGCTGTCGCTATTTCCCTGCTGCTACTGTTTGTGACACTAAGGATGTCACTAAAACTGCTGTCGCCTCTCCTATCTCTTATATATATATATATATATATATATATATATATATATATATATATATATTATGTTATATATATATATATATATATATATATATATATATATATATATATATATATATATATCATAATATGATATATATATATATATATATATATATTATGTTATATATATATATATATATATATATAACACAATATATAATTACATATATATAACTTATAACTATATAAAAATATATATATGTACACAATAATATATATAATAATATAGTATCATATATATACATAACTACAACTATATAAGCAATAATAAATAGAGGAAGAAATATATATATAGATACAAGTCCAAGTCCAAGTCCAAGTCTAACATCTAGTCCAAGTTCCTCTATTTGGAGCATTATAATGATATATGATATATGATATATGATAACATGATATATGATAACTCTTATATCATCATATAACATTATAATGATATATGATATATGATAACAAAATATATATATTTCTTTTGCTTCTATACATAACTACAACTAGAGGAAGAAATGACACGATATGGAATAGAAACAAAAAAAATATAAGAGTTATAGATACAAGTCCAAGTCTAACATCTAGTCATAACACAATAGTCTCCAAAGTAATAATACATGTCAAGGCTCTAAAGAGTCAAATACAAAGCAATAATAAAAGCTAAGTCTCCTCTGTGGCTAGTGTTACGTTCTCATATACTAGAGGTGTTATTTCTCCTGCTGGCTCACTATCTTGTGCCCCGTAATATATGTGACACATCTTCTCTAACTAGTCATCTGAAAAATATATTCAATCAGGATTGGAGCGAAGTACAAAACTCTGAAAGCAGTTCCAAATATATGGTAGCGCATATATGACATATGATAGAAATAAATACGAGATAATTAGCAACAAGAAGTGAAATGAACTAGAGTAAACAAATAATATACTAGAAAGGAAAAACAGGCAATATGGAACGTCTGCAAGTAATAAAAATAGATAAACTAGCTAATGTGTCTTAGAGTACAAGTTTGCTATGTGATCGATTTAGGTTGAACACGAATATAATATGGTAACTCGATTGCACGTGTGATATGTACTCGACATGTACATGAATACACTTGGGCTTCATCACATAACCAACTCCTACTCTCCCGTCCCCAACCAATACTCATAGATCCAATAACAACACATTACGAAATGAGTAATATAGGCACACTGTATACGAGACAGCGCATGAATACAAAGTACATGATAATCAATACCCGATATACACAATGAAATACATGTAAAGGATTATCCAGTGAACACGGTAAGGGAATAACATCTCCTGACATGATCCATATAGTACTAGTCCGTGTAACCACTGTGTCGGAATCAAGCATACAGTTCTAGAACAAGTGATATATACACTATCATGAAATAAAAACTAACAGAGAGATCTACTCGCCTCTGGTCCTGAGCAAAGGGTGTATCTCGATGCCCGAGCTGGTGTCACACAATCCTATTTAGGAAATATCATGTCAAATGGTGTAATAAATGAGAAATGAGTTAAAAGATGCACTAATATAATTTTTAGGTCATTCCTAGGTCACACTAGTCAAACTAGGTCAAACTAGGTTTTATCTAGCTTCCTAGGTCCATACCTAGTCTCTAGGGAAATTACAAGTCTAAAATATGCAATACTAGGTTATACCTAAATCTCTAAGTCAATACTCAAGGGTATTAGTTAATCTAACCAATAGACTTAAGTATCTATAAATACTAAATAATATAATACACTGATTATATCCAAAATATACTAACTAATATATATAACTAACTGACTGATATCAATTACAACAAACTGCTACTAACTATTAACCAATACTAACTTAACTAATATACATATCTCTAACTGACACTTATATATAATACTTAATCAACTGATACACTATCAGCTGATACTAACTTAACTAACTAATATACCCACTGTTAACTAACACATCTGATACTCAATCTATCTTCCTAACTCACACACACCACATTACCTTAGTGCCAAAACTTTAGCTAGGCACAATTAATACCTTAACTACTATCTAACTGAAACTATCCTAAGCTAATGTTAACAGATACAATTTAACTAATATAATTGATATACACTCATACATATTCCTTCATGATACATAATAATCGTCATTACCCTTATCTTGACTGCCAACTGTAATACTCTACCCTTGCCATGAGGAACAATCCTATTGACACCAATCCCTCATATTATTTATACCTCACCGATACCCCTAATCAATACTCATCTTATTCACCTATGATGTATCTATTTCCAGTAAATCTCAGATCTGATACTCAACTTACCTGAGACCAATGATACTTCCATCTCCTAGCATCAACTTGTGTATACATGTTCAATTTGCTGCACAGTAACTAACTTTCCATGGCCTGAACTGCTGCGGTTGCTGCTGATCTGATGTGTATAAGTGCAAATTGTACACTGATACACTATTGCTGTTGTTGTTCTTACTTGCCATATTCCCTTTACTAACCCGAGCATCACTTCTATTTTGCCTATGAAAATATCAGTTAGGCACACACACACACACACACACATGCATTCACTCATACACATATGAACTTCACTTCACCGACACTGGTATTACCACAAGTCAGTGCCACATCTTGATATCTCAACACAATACAATACACTGATGCTATTGCTGCTAACACAAACAATAACGCAGTTTCTGTTGCAACTGCTGTAGTTGCAAACTCTAGGTGACACTCCCTCTCCTCCTGCACATTGAACACAATAACCAAATGGATTGCATTTCAGTCCCCTTACTAACACCAGTTACCCAATCACAGATAACCTCCCACTTCATACACTTAAGAATACTAGTTACACTAACATATATATGTACTCTTCTATATCATATGCACTTATATAACAACACACACACCCACTATCATTTAAGCAAATACTTAAGAGTGTATAATTAGAATATTTATGATACTCATCCAATAGAGATACAAAAACCTCTAATACACCATAATAATTATATAGACATATCAAATACATCAAGAAATAACTATTAGAACAAGTTAAAATAGGAAATACAGAAAATTCACACAAAATACCCAAAATGAGCCCCGTATCACGAAGTATAACACTGTATCATGATACAACATATTCGTATCCAATTGTGGACACATAGCTAATCCCGCAATCTCGATCTTAGTCTAATTAGACTAAATTAGTCTTATGATGCACACTTGATGCATCAATCTCGTAATTCTCTCAAATTATGCACAAAAATCTATGTAGAAATTATAATACACATCAAAATAGCCTAGAACTTCATCCTATAGGCATCCTTATGTCATGTGAGGGTTCCTAATGATCAAATGCATAATTTGGAACCTATAATGAAGGTGAATTCAGAATTATACCTATTGGGAGATGGATTCCCAATGAATTATTCCTATGGACTTGATCCGGACACAATCTTCTTGCCAAAGCTTCCCTTCCAAGTGCTCATTGCTACTCTAAGCTCTAATACTCTTTGAGTGATGAGAATGGGAGGAAATATGAATAAATTGAGAGGGATTAATGAAAGGATGAAGTGAATTGGGGATCTAAGAATTTGGGAATCTAAAAATTTGGGATCTAAATGGAATAAACAAATACAGAGGAGAGAGAGAGAGAGAGAGAGAGAGAGAGAGAGAGGAGAGAGAGAGAGAGAGAGAGAGAAGACCCCTCTTTAGTGGCCGGTCCCCCTTTTCCTTCTCCAAGTTTCAACAAATGTCAAAGTTGCCCCTACATGCTAAATTATGAAGAATAATTAGGAGGGCTATTAGGAAACTTTTAAACTAATGCTAATTAGGATAATCCTTTTAATTAACTAGAGGGAATAGGTCTAATGTGCCTAGTCCATGTTGGGCTTAATAAATTGTCATAACAAATCTAATTGGGTTTATTAGTGTCAAGTCTAAATAATAGGCTAGTCCACTACTATAAATAAATAATACAAAGCACCAAATAGTTATATAGTACACTAAGTAATATTTAATTCCTAAAAATAAAATAACTATGCCAAATTACTAAGTTACCCCTATTTGGAAAAGTGAGGGTGACAAAGACAGACATAAAGTCACATCAGTACATTAGTGACCTTGGGAGATGTTCCATGCCACGTGTTCTCTCATTTGCAGCTACTCCCTATGCGGCCTCGTCACCATGCGACTTAAGTATCCATTCGACCAAAGCCCGACGAGAGCTTGCATGTGGCCATAATGCCATGCGGCCGAAGTGTCCATTCGACCAAAGGCAGATGAGAGCATGCATACGGCCACAACGCCATGCGAACAAAGTGTCCATTCGACCAAGGCCAGACGAGAGTTTGCATGCGGCCTCGTCAACATGCGGCCAGAGCATCCAAATAACCAAGGCCAAATGAAAGCACATATATGGCCACGACAATATATGGCCAAGATGTTATGCTGCTCTGACTCACAATTTTTTTATATTATAACCGAAGAAGATTTCTCGCACAGTCAGTACTGACTAAGTGTCCAGTTGACCAAGTTATGCATAAAATAACCCGGAGATCTCTTCAATAACATATCCTAACCAAGGCCACATGGAAGCCTATCCGCAGCATGCGACTATGGTTACAACCGCATTCTGTTGAAGGAGTCCTATGCGGCCACCAAACAGAGCCATATGTGGCATCGATAGTCCGTCAACATGACGACTATAAATAACAAGGGTAGCATACCCTACAAATCCCTCGGCCAGCTACATATGTGCACACAAGATCAAAAGATAGAAGAAATAAGAGCATTCTCATTCCCTTATCGAATCACCAATGGAGTAAAGGAGCCGCCACAGCCCTTTTTGTCCATCGTCACTACCCAAATCAAAATATTGTACTTAGATCTTCTGTTTAGGATCTCTATGTACTTCTTTGTTCGTTATTTCAACGTCCAAAACTTGCGACGGCGAACAAGATGTCGACTCTGCTAGGGACCAACTTCTTCTCTGATAAGAAGACAGTGACATAGTCCGACGCGACCAAGCTGGGCTCGACCCAAAGGATGCTGTTGGTACGCTTCAACCAAAAAGCATTCGAGAATATGCTCTTTGGGGACAACGCGAGTCCTTCTCCAAGGCAAGCAAAGCCTAAGAAGACCCGCAGAACATGGATAGCAAAGCCCGCTAGGCCTCACCCAACTATGGAGCATGCACTCCCCACTACTCTCCTTGTTGCCGCAGACACACATCATGTGTCCACCCAGACTAGCCCTGTTCATGTGGCAGTCAAAAAATGTGCTCAGCGACCAAACTCTGGCAAAAAAAAAATACTACGATGCCAGAAATTCGGTTGCTGAGATAAGCTTTATGCGGCAACAGCAGAAGTCGTATAAGTCTACAACCGCAGGCAAAAGTCCACATACGGCACCTATCGGTGGCCGTAGAAAAAAAGTCCATATACGGCCAGCACAGTAGCAAAACCTCTATCTTCGACCGAATCTCACGCAGTGCTGGCTCCATGCACCTTGCTGAAAAAAGGGAGGATGTGAACTTATACTCTTCATACTATGCACCGATGTGTGCTAGATCGAAAGAGTCCAGGGCAGTGCGAGCTCGCCAAGCTCAAGCAACTTCTCATACGACCGACCGTTAGCATTCTCCGCTAGCTGTTGCACGGGCCCCGCTTTGGCTTGTCATAAAGGATCATCCATGAAAATAATCAACAGTTTGCAAGTTATGCTTTTTATCGGTTCTGTGACAAGAACCAAATTCAGAATATAGCCTCGACTGCCTACAACCTAGTAGCAAATGGTCTGACAGAAGACTTCAACAAGACCATCATAAAGTTTCTCAAAAAAGATCATGTCATCCAATAAACACGGCTTGAATGAAAAGCTGGGTGAATGTCTCTAGGCCTACCGTACCACGGTCCGGATGCCAACTGGTAGCATGCCATTCTTCTTGGTCTATGGGAGCGAAGCGATCCTCCCCCTCGAGGTCCAAATTCCCTCGTTCAGAGTATATCTCTCCAACTGGCTAACCGGTGACAACAATTATCGCTGACGACTATAAGAGTTAGAAGCACTCGACGAGAAACATCTCTTAGCTTAACAATGCATTGAGCTGTACCAAGCGCCTCTCGGGAGCCTTCAATAAATGGGTGAAGAAGAGGACTTACCAAGTGGGTGACCTCGTCCTGACAGTAAGAAGACCGATGGTTATGACCCACAAGACGGTCGACAAGTTCCAACCCAAATGGGAAGGCTCATTTATAGTAGAATCAGTATTCTCTAATAGCGCCTACCGACTGGCGAAACCCAATGGCGACTTGATCATGATGTCCATCAATGACAAGTTCCTGAAAAAGTACTACGTCTAAGGCTAGGCAGGTACTTCCCTATCTACATCACAGACAACCAAGTTATATAGTGTTTACACTCTTGGTCCTTTTTCTCCAGCAAGTGCCTATGTACGGCCTTGCCCTTCCTATACAAATCATTGTAGAAGCCATTAACAATATTCATGAGTCCTGGATACGCAACAGATAATATATCCTTATCCCAACGGAGCAGTCCTCAGATCCACTTGCACACTTCTGCAGTGACCACTCAAACCAATCTCGTTAGGCGCTAGCCATATTCACATTACCTCTGAGCTATCATCCTGATGATCTCCCCAGCTAAACAACCCCCAGGTCTATCTACATTCCTATATAGACCACAATCAACAAATCACTTCTCAATAAATTTTTTATACATTGGTTCATGTCCATATTACCTCTGAACTATCGTCCTAATATTTTTTCCCGACCGTGTTTGCTATGTCCATATTCCTTTGAGCAAACCTTCCAAGTTTGGCTATAGATCATTACGTCTATATTACCTCTGATATTGATTGTCATATCAACTTATCACCAGTACTTAACCCTAAGTATGCCAGCGGTATTAAGTCCATAAAACCTGCCATGTCCATATCATCTCTAGCAGGGCTTGTCTCAAACCTATTACTTGCACTCAGGGGTGCAAGAAGTAATGGGTCTACAAAATCTATCACATCTATTTTATCTCTTATAGGGTTTCATTTCAAACTTATTACTTGCACTCCAGCACACAAGAAGTAATAAGTTCAACAAAGATTCTCCAAAAAGATGTCCTCAATGGAAGCAAACAGTTCACATCCATATCATCTCTGAACTATGAGCTGCCCATGTTCTCCATCCAAAGAAAACAACCACGTCTATATTACCTTTGGCTCATTTTCTTTTCCTTCTACCAAAAATATCGAGATCATACCTAACCTCTCGGTATGACTATCAATCCGCTCTTGTCTATGTCACCTCTAAGATATCGTCCTCACCTCCACCCCAGTAGGGTTTGCCATTTCTTTCGCACCTCTGAGAAAACCTTCCGGGTTTGGCTATCGATCATCACTTTTATAGTACCTATAATATCGATTATTGTCCAAACTTATCACCTGTACTTAAATTTAAGTGCGCCTACAGTGTTAAGTCCACTAAACTTGCTACGTTCATATCACCTCTGGCAGAGTTTCATTTTGAACTTATTACTTGCACCCATATGCGCAAGAAGTAATAAGTCCACCAAAGATCCCCTAGTGGGATATCTTTGCAACTACTGTAATGTCCCATAACCACACGATGCATTACACTGAGTCGCATTGAATGAAGCAATAGCTGGTTATATTTTAATTTTTTAGATTTGGAAACAAGTATTAATTTGAGTTAATTTTATGTGCAGATCATAAACAGAGTTCGATGGAATCATATGTTCATTTAGAGCAGTACTAGAATAGCAGGATTGAAGCGATAATATCGTCTTCCTTTATCCGATCATTGGATGATTTGGAGAGCACGACCTGCTCGTACGGTCATACCAATTGAGTAGATCGTGTTTGCATCGGACCACGGGTTCAAGGGATCGGCCGTAACGGCAAGACAGGGTGCTTAACGAAATTGGACTTGGTGAGTGGGCTCTGTCCCTTCTCATATACTCCTTCATGCCTAATAATATGGGACACACAAAATAGCTTGAACACTTGGGCTATAACTTGAAAATCACTACACTGTGGCATGCATAGAGTGTGCATCGTTTGGTTGGATATGATTTATGGCTTGAGTTAGTTTTTGTGTTGGGTAGTTAGAGCTTGAGTAGGTAGTTGGAGCTTAAGTGGATCATCTTAGTTGGAACATCGAGGCAATTCGGACGGGCGATCGAGCGTGCATCCGTGCATGAGTATCAGTTGGACGCTTTGTCATACAAAGTTTACAGTTGTGGTTCGAAACTGGACAACTGTATCGGTGAGGGCATTGTGCCATGGAGTTTTCTGAGCAAGGGGTGTTGCACCAATTATAGTATTGTGTCGAAGCGGCATAGTGCATATGGGGATAATTTGAGATGGTGCCTTGGGTTATAAGTTGGAGAATGGCTATGGATAGTTGGTTGGATGAGACTCTGCAACATACCCTGCAGATGTAGCAAATAGTGCTCGGTCATGCTTCTTTTAAAGTATTCCAAACTTGTCATTTTGAAAACTTTGAAGGGGGTCTTGTAAATATGCAGGCCGCATAAAGGTCATGTCCCCTCAAAAAAAAGTAACCAAGCCACAGAAAAGCCACATACGGCCTGAACAAACCAAGTCACAAAGAAGCCACTGCAGCCTGAACAACCAAACCGTAGAGACGCCACATGTGGCCTAAACAAACAAGCCACAGAGAAGCTACATGCGGCCTGGTCAAACCAAAGACCAAGGAGCCGCATAGTTATTCTATGCGACCTGAACGATCAGAGATCATAGAGGCCACATAAAACCCTCTGACACAATATTCCATGATTGTCAAACTCTGACACATCACTAATTATGCTGACGCTTCAAGATTCATGAAAGATGATGGCTCAAGAAAAGACAGACAAAAAGTCACATCAGTACATTAATGACCTCGCCAGATGTGCCATACCACGTATTCTCTCATATGTGGCTACTCCCTATGCGACCTCGTCATCATGCGGCTTAAGTATCCATTCGACCAAATCCCGATGAGAGCTTGCATGCGGCTATAATGCCATACGAAAAAAGTGTTTATTTGACCAAGGCCAGATGAGAGCTTGCATGCGGCCAAAGTATTCATTCGACCAAGGCCAGATGAGAGTTTGCACGCGGCCTCATCAACATATGGCCAGAGCATCCAAACGACCAAGGCCAAATGAGAGCACGTATGCGACCACGATAATATGCGGCCAAGATGTTATGTAGCTCTCGACTCACAAGATTTTTCTGTTCCAACCTAAGACAATTTTTTGTACAGTCAGTGCTGACTAAGTGTCAAGTTGACCAAGTCACGCATGCAACAACCTCGAGATCTCTTTAACAATATATCCTAACCAAGACCACATGGCAGCCTGTCCGCAGCATGCAATTGCGGTTACAACCATATTATGTTGAAGGAGTCCTATGTGCCCACCAAATAGAACCATATGCGGCATCAATAGTCTGTCAACACGAAGACTATAAATAGCAAGGGTAGCATACCCTACAAACCCCTCGGCCAGCTACATATGTACACACAAGCTCAAGAGAAAGAAAAAATAAGAGCATCATCATTTCCTTATAGGACTGTCAACGAAGTAAATGAGACTCCACAACGCTCTTTGTCCATCGTCACTACCCAGATCATAATATTGTATTTAGATCTTCCATCTAGGATCTCTTTGTACTTTTTTGTTCGTTATTTCAAAGTTTAAAACTTGCGATAGCTAACATGGACCCCAACAATATCCCCCTCCAATTCGATGAGAGGGTGCTGACCCCATGGCTTCTCAACTGGACTCCATGCCTGTCGTTCCGCGACAGAGTTCATGATCCCTCATGCCATTGATCTTCGATCCTCCGAGTTATTTTGCATCTTCTTTCGTCTCCAGCTTCTCGACCGTTATGTCGATACTAGATGCCATGTGTAGCACCTTCTGTACCATTGGGATCCTGCCGACATTAATGACATAGCTGAGACCAAAGTCCCTGACTATCATCCTCACCATGAGTCTTGACTGCCTGTCCCCGACTTTCATTTTCTACTAAAATGTATTAACATTCCGACGAGCTTCTTCACCCTTGGCAGACCCAACCAAGCGGATGGTACGATTCTCCCAAGATTCAAACTCCTGAATCTGTCTACATTTATTTTCGAACTTGAAGCTCTCCTATACACATGCATCCTTGAGCAAAATATCACGCACTGTGCATGTCATCGATGACCTACAATTCCCCCTAAACTGTGTGAATGGTGACGCTCCCACCTATGATTGTGTTTACTGTAAACCTTGATCTTATTCCTGGTCTCGAACTGCTGAAACCAATATTGATCCATGAAGCTTTGGCAAACTGTCCGTCACCAAAATTGGATCCGTGAAGCAACCCCCATCTGGAGATCGACCAACTGTCATGGGACCGACATACTGACCCTCAATCTTTGGCTCATCATCATTTGTTACTTTGTCTCAATGAACCGAATTCTTCGTAATCCTCAAAGTATCTCAAAGCCCCTCCTTAGTAAGTTTCTGATGATCCAACTCTTGTCGAATACCCCTTGAGCCTCCATCTGATGTATGTGACCTGCCTGTATAACTCAGCGGCTTGAGCCTGTACATGCTACAACATAAATCTTCTTGAACCAGCTGTTGGAAACCCTTTGTAAGAATCCAATCTTTGTCCCCATACAAACTGCGACAACCATCATCCGCCAGCCTCCCTACCAAAACTAACTTATAGCACAAACTCAGTACATATCCACATCCTTGAGAATGAGCTTCTCACCAAGCTCCGTTGTTAAGTGCATATCACCGATGTCTACAATTGCAGTCGTCCCCTTGTTGCCCATCTTTACATGTCCAAACATGTCATCGTGGTATGACATAAAGATCCTCATATATAGAGTAGCGTGATACGACGCCCCCGTATCCATGACCCAATCACCATAAAAAAATATGCCACAAGGTTCCTCTGCGTCGGTTGCTTAGATGATGAGATCTCCCATAGGCTTGAGATCCTCCTGATCATCCTTGCCTTTGGCCTTCTCAGCTTTAAGCTTGATGCAGTTCCTCTTGATATGACCCCTTTCACAATAATAATAGCAGCCATCATTGCGGTCCACAGTCACAAGATCCCGATAACTCTCCCTGTCCTCGCCTACGACTTGGGTCTTCCCTTCCCGTAGGAAGCCAACCAAAGCAAAATTCTGCAACAATTTTACTTGCTTATGTTGGATCTCCTCATTCAACAAGCTGCTTTTGACTGCCTCCATTGTGATAACTCCACTAGACATAGAGTTGCTCATCGACACCACCAACGTCTTCCAGCTTTCCGGCAGAGAACTCAAAAGCAAAAGGGCCTGAAGCTTATCATCAATCACCATCTTCATCGTCGACAGCTGATTGAGAATACCCTGAACCTCGTTCAGATATTGTGCCACTGGGGCACCCTCCGTGTACTTCGAGTTGATGAGTTGGCGAATCAGAAATGCCTTATTGCCAGCTATCTTTCTTTCGTACAACGAATGTAGCTTCTCCCATAATGCTTTTGCCGAACTCTTCGTAGTGAAACACCGAGTCATCCAGCCATTGGCGGATGAATCCAACGACCTTTCGATCTAGTCATTTTTAGTCTTCAGCAGCTTTGTCCGATGGCTTAGCATTGTCGACCTCCAACGGACCATACAAGTCCTTATACCAGAGTAGATCCTCCATCATTGGCTTTTAAATTGCCTAATTTATTCCTATGAGGGTGATCATACGAGTATTCATCTACTCCGTAGATATAGTTGCCAGAACAAAAATTAGTAGCTCTGATACCAAATATTGAAAATTGGACACGTCTTGCAAGTATTTTGACACCGTGTCTAAGAGTACCCGTAGCAAAAACTTTATGCCAACCCACATGAGATAACCAACCCCTGTGTAATGAATACTAAGCATAGATAAAGACAAGTATATGGTGATGACTACGTCACCTAGACAAATCTTAACCTTTATAACTCAGATAAAATTATAAGATTAACATAATCAATATTGAACCCTTTCCCTAATAGATTTAACCCCCTCACCACACTCAAGAAGAAAAGAAAGATATTACAATTAAAATCATTTACCATCCCATAGCAATCTTTATGAGTGAAGGCGACGACTCCTCGATCAGATCTCTTTCTTTCTTTTATCTTGGATGGCAAAGTCCTAAGAGCAAAGCACAGATTTTCTCTTATATTTTCTATGGACGAACACCCCGAATTTCCAACTTGTGCTTTATATTGTGCCTTCACCCTCCTCCTATATTTATAGGATAATAAATTCTATTTTAGGTCATAATGGGATTTTCTAAATAGAAAATCTTAAAATAAGAATCATATTACACTTAAAATAGTCCAACACCAATTATAGATGTCCAAATCTGGTCAAATTAAATATTTGATACAAATTTAAAATCTAATCAAATCTTACATTTAATATAGATTTCCAAATTATATCAAATAAAATCTTTGACCATATTTGGGCTCCAAAATTCACCAAATCTAGACTGGACCCCAACAATTAACCTGTCTACACGTACCCTTAGTATCTTATTAACTATCTAACATAATACTTCATTACCCATATCCAAACTTAATACCCAAACTCGATACTAATATCTTAACTTACCTATATACTAATATACCTTAATATGTGATAACTAATACTAGTATCAATCCCCCTTTGACTCTAGGAGGATTCCCTAATCAACTCAATACACCAATACCCAAACAAATATCAACACCAATAACCCTTCTGATACCAACTTGCTGCTATCTATACTTCCATAACTAACTAAACTCGAGTGCATTGTCAACCCAATCAATACTACTACTGCCGCTATTCCAATGTTGCTACTACAATATGATGCAATTGCCTTTGTCATGCCCCAGTCCCAAAATATACGGGACCAGGCCATGTGACAATGACTAGCTGATATGACTCCGAAGAATTTTCTAATTTAATGGACCCGATAAAGCGTACTACACTGTCCTAAAATACTATCAAGTCTAATATGCTAACATGCAGCAAGTAAATATCTAATCTTATCTACAAAATATAAACAAGAAGTGCTGAAATAAATACTAGAAATAAATACAGAGTTTGAATGTCATAATACAATCCAAATAAGTCTGATGGGAATAAACCCACTATAATACTGAAATAAGAGTACGAAAGGATATATGAGAGTACTAGGCTAGAATATCGACTAACAAGATAAGGATGCTCCAGCCCTAGGAGGAAGGCCTACCAGTGATCAAGGAAACTTTGAAGGTAACACCTCAAGCTCCTCCTCGGTCGTATACCTCGTCTCCTGTCCGGGCCCGTACACGTTCAGATAGTACACCTCATCCAAATTTGGAAGGAAACCAGGTCCTCAGAGGGATGTAACAAGATACAAAATACATGTCGAATATAAATACTGAATAAGAAAAGGGGTTGTACTAACCATCTGAGTGAATACAATATGAGGATGTCACGCCTCAGTACCAAAATACGTAGGACTAGGAATACATAAGTATGCCAGCCGTATGTATATGATAACTCTAATATATAGATACCATAATACACACGTACGTTGTAATATGAATAATACTCATATGTGGTATCTATGTTATCATAAGTCACAGAATACTAATCTCATCCACATAATAAGTCATAGAAAAAAATATAATTAAACTGGAATAATGAGTCTGAAATAATCCAACAATGATAGTCGGGTGGAGACAAATCCACTACTCATGACTATATCAGAACTATAGTGAGAGAGAAGAGTAAAATCACCAATATAAAATGAGGTGATGGCCATATACATTATACCTGACACTATTTATGAGACACGTGGCAATGGCAGCAGGATATACTTAAGCTGTAGTACAATAATAAGGGTCTATTAATCTCATCCATAGAATGAATATATCAATATCAACAAAAGAAAATTATAATCATCATCAAGTCACAAGTAAATAAATTAGGGAACAACCCGATAACAAGTCTGATACAGTTGTTCATTAAACAAGAATTTTAATATCATCAAAGACTGAGTATAGAAGAAACATATACTCAGGAGAAATCCTCTGCAATCACCTCATCCTCGGTTCCTGGTTCTGCTCTAATGTATGCACCTATTTTTGCTTCTGCTTCTGCTAATGCTCCGGTCCCGTATACTTCGGGATAGATCTTGTCTGCTAATCCTGGGGACATAATCCGGAATCCAGGTCCTCAGAGAACA
The DNA here is from genome assembly GCA_036927795.1 of Iris macrosiphon. Classification (NCBI taxonomy): domain Eukaryota; kingdom Viridiplantae; phylum Streptophyta; class Magnoliopsida; order Asparagales; family Iridaceae; genus Iris; species Iris macrosiphon. Next base: position 63,431,714 of record JAYESA010000013.1, read on the forward strand.
TAGTAAGGTACAAAATAACTCATGCCAAAATAAAAATAGTACAACAATAAATGAAATAATAGGGTAAATATATAACCAGCTAAGTGATATGCAAGTGAGAGTTTTAATCATACTCGGGCTGAGACTACTATAGGATCTGTGTCGGGAAAACCCATAGCAGTATTCTCTCGAAGGGCCAGTAATGTACCAAAGCTCTGTGTCAGAGTTTAAGGCACCTCCAGTAAAGTAATATATATATATATATATATATATATATATATATATATATATATAATCAGCCTTTTGTATGGTAAATCTCTCTCCACCCAATGTAATCACACGTCTCATGTCCATGACATGCAAGATCATATCTAATACAATAAGTCATAATGATATCTAAGCATGTATAAAGTAGATGTCATAAAATCGGTATCCTATACAGAATCACCATAAATATCTCAAGAAGATTCTGTCTCATGAATAGTGTCAAGTGTTCTGAGGCATGGCGTACTTGATAAGGTAAGCACGAGAATGTATAGGGTCTCGGTATCCATGTCTAGATGGTATTACGCAACTCTGCGTACAGCGTTGACACCCGAATATTATTCGGACGCTAAGTAATATCACACAGTCCTAGGTTAAGCATGCACAATATATAAATAAATCAAGACAATAATATGAAGCAGTTACTGCAAGTTTTGGCAAGGTACACTTGCTTGGGGTTCTGACTCCAACTGTAGCTCTGGTATCAGCAAGATTTGCAGGTACTCTTCTGATTGCTGAAATAGACATCACCATCAGATTCAGAAAATATCAAATAGCTAGAAACGCCTGTCCTTGAGTCTAATTTGGACACAGGGGCAAAAATGACAGTTCTTGGTCAAAGCGGGGTCCACATGTGGCCCATTTCGTACCGAAAAATATGTCAAAGATAATATTCTCTAAATTTGTCAAACTTAGTGTCTACAAGTCCAAAACGATGATATGAACACAACATAACATCTAAAATTGGATTTCGATGAGCCGATCACAAAATTGCCCGTCAAGTGGAGCCATGGGGCCCACGATACGCGATTTTGTCAACGTTCTCAGATTCGAACCAAACTTGGGTCATAGGACCAGCATATTGCTATGAGTCCGATGGAGTAAGTTTTGTTTTGATCCGACATGTGTACACAAAGTTACAACAAGTTTTAGAACATGGCTGATACGGGACGTTGTCGATGGATACGCGTTGATTTCGGTGTGCCCGCACATCCAAATCAACTTTTGTGAAATCCCACTGGTCCGTATCAACGGCGTGTACCTTTCGGTGAAGTTTGCATACGACCAAGTCATCCCGTTTGGCGGGGCGCACTCAGTTCCGAGGAAAAATAGGGCAAATTTTTTCTGATTTTGGATCGCAGTTCACGATCGCCACAGGACGCGACACACCGAGCGGGTTATACGGGTATCGAGAGGGTCATGCTGGGTTCGTGTCACAATAGAAGAAACAGAAAATAGGGCAGCGAGGAGAGAGAAAAGGCTACCTAACAGGGCTCCGTAGAAACTGAAATGCGCACTTCGCGAGGCGGCGCGACGCGGCCGACCGGAAGCTAGGGCCCGACAGCTGCTCTGGGTCTTCTCGCCCGGCTCATTTTGTGCGGACCACTGTTGCTGCTGTTGCTGTTTCCAACGAGATTGGTCGGAGATCAGGGTGGTGTCGTGGAGGCTGGTGGAGGTGGAGGAGACGGAGGAAAGGCCGAGGTCGTCGGGGACGACGGGTAGGCAGGGGGTCGCGGGGCTGAAGCTGCGATTGTCACGACCCGCACCCGGTTTAGGGGCACGAGTGCGTGGGTACGTCCAGCCTACGCCGCAGTGTCGGCGGTAGAACGCTGTCAAGGTCTTGATACTATCTAGCTAATGTCACGCAAGCATCCAATCTCCATTAGGAGGCACGGATGACACAAATAAGATGAACACATACTCAATCACAAGATTACAGCACGATAAGATTTCGAAACAGAAATTTAAAATTAAACACAACACAAGTCCACAAGTAATATTCTAACTCAATAATACCCAAGAATCATCAAAATGTCGGAGACAAATCCGGTACCAAAAAGTCTACTTAAAGAACTAACAATAAATAATAATTCCGGCTAGACCTTCCAGAATCACAGCTAAACTACCAAGTCTGCAGCTACTCACCATATGGTCCATAAAGTGTCGGACAGCGGTCCTCTAAGGCATAGTCTGGAAAAATATTTCCAGTCAGGAAGGAGCAAAGCAACACTCTCAAATAACAGTTCCATTAATTGATAATGTCTATAATACAATAAAACATGTCATGCTAGCTACTGAGAAGACAGTGAAATAAATGCAATGACAATTTAAGAGAAACAAGCAATGTAAAGAGACAGGCAATAGGCAATATGATATAGTCAGTGCATGTATGGAAATAAAAAGAACAAGGAACAGTATCATATACGGGTGATGTAGTATATGATTTAAAATAGGGAACTGTAATCTATTCTAAGTGTTTGAAATAGTAGTTTCAAAATGTGATCGGCTTGGGAACATGTACGATAGCTACAGGGCCTGGCTAATCATGGGTGAAGAGCATGATTAACACTTACAATTTCTATACTACAATAAGAGGTTATGATCACATTTCTTACTAACTACTTCCCCGCCCCCAACTAGTACCGTGGATCCAACCATGACACGTCACGATACACGAGCAAGTCAAGTCTATCATGTACGATGTCTAATATACATGTCGTGTACAATGTCAATACGATAATCAAGGTAACATCTCATGACTGCAGATCTAAGCTATACTAGTCCGTGTAGCACAGTGTCAAAGATTCAGATGTAACATTTCATGATTGTTGAATTTATAGAAATTATCAAAGAATTAGAAATTATCAGAGAATGTACTTGCCTTGGGTCCTTAGCTGGTATTTATGGATGTCCTGTTCCAGAGTATCCCCTGGGTGAACCAACAGTCCTATAAACATATCACAATTACAACACTTGTATCAGATGCTATCCTAACACACAGAAGAATTATACTGGCCTTAGGGCTACGCTAGGTACGATAAGGGTCATCTACTAGATAGGCCAACTATATATATATTAATATCCCTTAATTACAATAATAGATATATGTAAAAATATATACTTTTAAAATAAATAATACTTGTATATATATATAAACAAAATAATAATACTTGTATATGTATAATTCATGGAAAGAATACAATACGTATTTATATTGTATACATACAAAAGGAATTTAACATAATACATATATATCTAAAATATATACCAAATATACGTTTTTATACCAAAGTACGTTTATACATATATATAATCAACATTATCATTTAATATACTAATACTAATACACCAAAATAAATTTATACTAGCATATACTTTTATTAAATAAATGTCATAAAATAAACCTATGTATATATACATATATATATACAAATTAAATTAAATACATATACTAATTTTCACATTAATTAAATATATAAATATTTTACATTAATTATATATACATTAACTATACATTAATTATTATATACAATACATATACTAGTATATACATATACATATACTAATTATATTAAAATATACAAAGTATATATATAAAATGCATAAATATACATATACAAAATATATACTTATACATATATATTAATACATACATTTACAAAATATATATATACATATATACATGTATTCCCATTTATATTAAAATATATTGAGTATATACGAAATATATATTTATACGTATACCAATATTATATATACTATTTAACATTTAATAAAAATAATACTATACACATATACCTACACATACACATATCTACGTATACGTATTTATATACATATATATATATATATATAAATATACATACACTATACTATACATGTACATTTATTAAAATATACATTACTAATAGATTTCAGAATATACTAGACATATACGTAGTATATATATATAATCATATACCAATTAAATACATACATTAATTAAATACCTACAAATACATATACATATTATATATATATACTCATGTATATATACATATACATATATATATATATATATATATATATATATATATATATATATATATATATATATATATATATAAAGAGAAGGAAGAGGGAGAAGAAGGAAAACTTACAGTGGAGGGGGGTCGCCGGCCGCCGGAGTTCTCGCCGGACTGAGCAGGGAGGAGCAGCGGCAGCGCCGCCGGAGTTGCAGCGGGTCCGTCGGGTGCAGAGGGAGAATGGAGGAGAGCTCCTCCGGCGGGTCGGCCGGAGAAGAGGCCGCCGGGGGATGCCTGGACAGAGGGGGTCGGGAATGGTGAAGATGGATGGGAGGAGCTCGGAGTTGAGCAACAGCAGAGGGAGGAGCCGCCGGGCCGGACTGGAGCAGTCAGCGGGTTCAGAGGGCCGCCGGACGCGTCGACGGTGGATCGGCTGGGTCGGAGCAGCCGCCGCCCGCGGTGGCGCGAGGGAAGGACGCTCGGGAACCGGCCGCAGTGTTTGCCGGAGAAGACAGCGGGGGGATCGCCGGTGAACAGGAACTGCGGGAACTCGGCCTGGGAATAGTTTTCCCCCCTTGTTTTAATTTGAATTCAAATGGAATAAAGAAGAAGGAAGAAGAAGAAAAAGAAGGAGAAGAAGAGAAGAAGAAGAAAAAGAAGGAGGAGAAATTACATACGTATGAGAGAGGGGATGTGGGGGCTTGTGAAGGTGGGGAATCCTAGGTTTCTTGGGATTAGGGTTTGAGGGTACAAGATATTAAATAGGGAGAGAGGGTGTGATGGAGGGTGAGGATTTGACCCCTAGAATGGGTGGCTAGGATTGTTCATGAAGGGAAGTAATTCATGTAGGGATGAGGGTTTTTAATTAAAAATTAATAGGCTCCCTCATTGGTTTAATCAATGGGTGTTGACACCAAAATGCATATTTGCAAATTAATCCCCTTAAATTTGGGAAATTGCACAAACACATAAAATAACGAAAATTTGGCGGACGATTCGGTGTCCGGTGTTTTGTAGGGTCAGGGGACGCTGTATGGTCGGTATGGACTCAATTTACAGGACACTGGAATTAAATTGGGATTTTAGAATCAGATAAAATAGTATCCTCAATTTAAATAGAAATAAATGCAAGTTGTGTTCAACAATTAATTAGGAGTACTTGGGGCCAAAATCAGGTCAGGTCATCAATACCAATAATGAAGAAGACTCAGAACAGAATATTATCCTAATTTGGGCCGCACGAAAAATAGGTCAAGATTGTCTCCAATTTAAATTGGAACGTACAACAATACAAAATAGGAATTTTAAAATAAACGTCCGCGACGATTTTTGTGCGGCCAGAAATAATGTACAAAGAGCATAATTATGAGTTGAAAAAATAGCAGAATGGAAGGCGGGCATGTCTAGGGCAAGATTGTGAAATTTGTTGGAAGACAAAAGTTAGGGTAGCGCTCCAAATATCGAAGCAAAGACAATGCGCAATAATTAATTAAAATACGGTAACTAATTACAATCTCCAATAATTTAATTCTAAATAAAACAATTAACCTCAAAATTCCATAATTCCGACAGGTACTCATCTACTGGCTTCTAGGTCAAGTCTACCATCACAAACACAAATGAACACTGTCTATAATATAATATATTAAAGTACACATCACACAGTTATTTAATTTATAATATATATTATTCATGCAATTAATTAATTATAACTACAATAATATTAAATATTATGAAAAGTCGAAATTACCCCTGTTTTCAGAATGTGGTAGTGACAAGTCTACCCACCTTAAAAGAATTTTGTCCTCGAAATTCAAAATCCTCAAGGTAGCGTTTATTCATACACATTATTATTTCCCTCAAATTTAAATTTATCATCCATGAAATCTTTTAATAATCCACAATGTCCTTTCGCAATTTCAAAATTCTAAAATTGTTGTATAACCTGAAAAATCCTCAAAGTAAAATCAAAGTCCATCAAAAATTTCCTTGAAAGTTTTTGTTAATAATTCAATACTCGGAATTTAATATTCACTCCTTAAATTTGATTTTTCAATGCACAAGTATAAAATGAAATCTCGTCCCACAAGTTTTGAATTCAAACATTAGTCCATCAAAATTTTTATTTCTCGATTTCCCCTTCCTCAAAATACTCGACAATACGATACTTAAGGATTCTCCAAATGCGACATCCAAATATAACATTTTAAAATTTCCATAACTTGCAATCAAATAATTATAGTGATAATCTCTCTAAATTTCCTCAAATTCTAATGATAACCTCAATCATATAATATCCTTCCTGGAATTAATACATCATAAATCCTGCCATGTTAAACTCTTAACCCTCTATTTAAATCAATGTTTATCCTCGAAATTTTTAAATCCTCGATTGTTTTATTTATTTATTTACTACCATCAGAATTAAATTCATCAAATCATATAATCATGAACTACTCCATATTGTTATTTCACAATAATATTTTTTTTTTCTCTTTCAAAATTCTATAATATCACATCCCTAAAAATCTTCAAATATAAATCAAATCCCATTCTTATCACAATATCCTCCAAAATTTTAAATTAATAACGAAATACAAGAATTTAATATTCAATCCTCTAATTGAAATTCAATCAATGCATATTTCTAAAATTGAATCTCGTCCCAAATTTGAATTTAACACTAATCCATTGGTGTTCTTATCCCTCGATTTTTTTTTTCCACATAATATGCAACGATGTAATACTTATGAAACCTCCAATACAATATTCAAGATACAAGTTCATAACTTGCAGTCCAATAAATATATCGATGGCCTTCTTAAAGTCCTCAAATTCAATGATAAATTCAATCATTTCATAATCTTCTTAAAAATCAATGATTTAACAAAACTTCAATTATGCCATATTAAATTCCCAACTCTTTATTTAATTTAATATTTTTTCTCAAAATTTTTAGGCACCTTGTCTCTCTTTGTCAAGTCATAACCTCTTCGTTAATCTTTACTACAGTTAAATCCTCAACAATCAAAGTCTAAGAGAATCCTACCTACAACCATACAACATGCAACCTAAGGGAAATATGTACGATCATGGTGTCTTTTGTCATGGTATTACAGTCTCTGTATCAGGGGTACTACTAACTACATTATAATAAAAAATCATGCATACAAGCTACGGTACTAAGGTATCAATCAATCAGAAGACAAAAAGAACATGAGGAAAGAAAAGAAAGAACCTGCTAACATATTACTTGCAGTATCTTCTATCTCTAACATAATCATAGGTCAAATGATGCATATAAAGTTTGATACCTCTATCTCTTTAGGTACCACACTCTACTACAAGCATACTCACTGCTAGCTTCCTTACCTACTGCAATAGTTGATACTAGTTATTCTTATCACTCAAGTGCATATCAATTGCAACACACTATACTAAGTACTGCTCTCTCTAATACCACCCTAGATTGACACCCAAGTCAGTTGGCAGTGAGATCTCAATCACACTCAAGTCATCAGATCCTTACACATGTATATCATCTACTCATATATTAATATTCATCTCTTATCTACTATAAAGTTAATCCTCAAAATAATCGTCAAGGTTTAACTTCTCGATCAACTTAAAAATAATTGCATATACTCCTCAAAATCAGATCGAAAAATTTAATCACTTTTAAAATCCTTATAGCCTTGACTTAAAGTTAATCCTCAAAATAATCCTTATGTTTATTGAATTGAATTCGAATACTCAAAATTTAATAACATAAAATCTTATCTCCTCAAAAATTCTTTAAAAATTGAAATTTATTTCCACTTTACAAATTATAATTTAATCCACAAGTATACATATACTACTCACAGTCTCTAATACTCAAGGTGCACACTAATACACTAATTATTTACAACTCTCAACTGTGTATGAAAATTGTACTGCCCGAATTATTTGCACTATTGCTTCCAAATGATCATCATCACTGATACTCTTACTCCTCTTTCTATAATACCAATACTAATTATAATAACACCTATCATAGAACTATTGCTACAAGGTACTATGCTATGGGTATCTCTAGATTAATGCCTAATGCTCACATGTCCAACTAGGAAACACTTACAATTCACAGGCAACACTCAGTCAACTAATACAAGACACAACCAAAATGCAAGTCACTAATTATCATACTAACAAGGAATCCTTAAATAAATAAGTTCAAAAAGGAACTGGATCAAGGACGGAAGGTATCTTTACTGCTAGTAAAGAGAAGAAGCGATGGAACAAAGCCCTGGAATAACATAAATAGGTAAGGCTTGAGATGATACTTTAAGAACCAATTTAAGATACAACCTGATAATCATACACGTCTGTCAGAAATCATGACACACAGAATCCTCGCCACGCCAGTAAGCATAGATGCGATAAACGACAGGTTCCGTAACTAAGGTATGCAACCCTATAATCATGTCATCTAGAATCCTCGCCACGCCAACCGGTATGGCTGCGAGAGACTCTAAGTTTCATAACTACAGTATGTACATCCAAGTCTGGTTCCTACGTTCTCGTCACGACAGCTAGAATGGCTGCGATAAACTCTAGGTTCCATAACCAAAGTAGACGTTTTACCTTTCTCACTGTCCTTATCAATATATGTCATCAGATGATACCGTAAATTCTAGTCCGTAAAATTTATCTCAATACGAAATCAACTCAACAACGATCAAGAATTAAATTTTAATAATTGATCAACAATAATCAAATTCAATATCAATGAGTAAGGACGGACGGAAACAAAACGAAGGATTCAAAATTGGAAATTTATAATGAGATTCTCAAGGGTCGTCCCAGGAATCTCTCAAAAAATCTGTGATTGAGTATCCTCTCTCATCCTAGTATCCTATGTCCTATGTCTTATAGCAGGCACGCAATAGTGTAACAAAGATGCCACACTAATACGACATCGCACAACTAGCGAAGTCTGACCTGCATGGGCCACCACTAAAAACGTGTCACGACCCGCACCCGGTTTAGGGGCACGAGTGCGTGGGTACGTCCAGCCTACGCCGCAGTGTCGGCGGTAGAACGCTGTCAAGGTCTTGATACTATCTAGCTAATGTCACGCAAGCATCCAATCTCCATTAGGAGGCACGGATGACACAAATAAGATGAACACATACTCAATCACAAGATTACAGCACGATAAGATTTCGAAACAGAAATTTAAAATTAAACACAACACAAGTCCACAAGTAATATTCTAACTCAACAATACCCAAGAATCATCAAAATGCCGGAGACAAATCCGGTACCAAAAAGTCTACTTAAAGAACTAACAATAAATAATAATTCCGGCTAGACCTTCCAGAATCACAGCTAAACTACCAAGTCTGCAGCTACTCACCATATGGTCCATAAAGTGTCGGACAGCGGTCCTCTAAGGCATAGTCTGGAAAAATATTTCCAGTCAGGAAGGAGCAAAGCAACACTCTCAAATAACAGTTCCATTAATTGATAATGTCTATAATACAATAAAACATGTCATGCTAGCTACTGAGAAGACAGTGAAATAAATGCAATGACAATTTAAGAGAAACAAGCAATGTAAAGAGACAGGCAATAGGCAATATGATATAGTCAGTGCATGTATGGAAATAAAAAGAACAAGGAACAGTATCATATACGGGTGATGTAGTATATGATTTAAAATAGGGAACTGTAATCTATTCTAAGTGTTTGAAATAGTAGTTTCAAAATGTGATCGGCTTGGGAACATGTACGATAGCTACAGGGCCTGGCTAATCATGGGTGAAGAGCATAATTAACACTTACAATTTCTATACTACAATAAGAGGTTATGATCACATTTCTTACTAACTACTTCCCCGCCCCCAACTAGTACTGTGGATCCAACCATGACACGTCACGATACACGAGCAAGTCAAGTCTATCATGTACGATGTCTAATATACATGTCGTGTACAATATCAATACGATAATCAAGGTAACATCTCATGACTGCAGATCCAAGCTATACTAGTCCGTGTAGCACAGTGTCAAAGATTCAGATGTAACATTTCATGATTGTTGAATTTATAGAAATTATCAAAGAATTGGAAATTATCAGAGAATGTACTTGCCTTGGGTCCTTAGCTGGTATTTATGGATGTCCTGTTCCAGAGTATCCCCTGGGTGAACCAACAGTCCTATAAACATTTCACAATTACAACACTTGTATCAGATGCTATCCTAACACACAGAAGAATTATACTGGCCTTAGGGCTACGCTAGGTACGATAAGGGTCATCTACTAGATAGGCCAACTATATATATTAATATCCCTTAATTACAATAATAGATATATGTAAAAATATATACTTTTAAAATAAATAATACTTGTATATATATATAAACAAAATAATAATACTTGTATATGTATAGTTCATGGAAAGAATACAATACGTATTTATATTGTATACATACAAAAGGAATTTAACATAATACATATATATCTAAAATATATACCAAATATACGTTTTTATACCAAAGTACGTTTATACATATATATAATCAATATTATCATTTAATATACTAATACTAATACACCAAAATAAATTTATACTAGGATATACTTTTATTAAATAAATGTCATAAAATAAACCTATGTATATATACATATATATATACAAATTAAATTAAATACATATACTAATTTTCACATTAATTAAATATATAAATATTTTACATTAATTATATATACATTAACTATACATTAATTATTATATACAATACATATACTAGTATATACATATACATATACTAATTATATTAAAATATACAAAGTATATATATAAAATGCATAAATATACATATACAAAATATATACTTATACATATATATTAATACATACATTTACAAAATATATATATACATATATACATGTATTCCCATTTATATTAAAATATATTGAGTATATACGAAATATATATTTATACGTATACCAATATTATATATACTATTTAACATTTAATAAAAATAATACTATACACATATACCTACACATACACATATCTACGTATACGTATTTATATACATATATATATATAAATATACATACACTATACTATACATGTACATTTATTAAAATATACATTACTAATAGATTTCAGAATATACTAGACATATACGTAGTATATATATATAATCATATACCAATTAAATACATACATTAATTAAATACCTACAAATACATATACATATTATATATATATACTCATGTATATATACATATATATATATATATATATATATATATATATATATATATATATATATATATATATATATATATATATATATATATATATATATATAAAGAGAAGGAAGAGGGAGAAGAAGGAAAACTTACAGTGGAGGGGGGTCGCCGGCCGCCGGAGTTCTCGCCGGACTGAGCAGGGAGGAGCAGCGGCAGCGCCGCCGGAGTTGCAGCGGGTCCGTCGGGTGCAGAGGGAGAATGGAGGAGAGCTCCTCCGGCGGGTCGGTCGGAGAAGAGGCCGCCGGGGGATGCCTGGACAGAGGGGGTCGGGAATGGTGAAGATGGAAGGGAGGAGCTCGGAGTTGAGCAACAGCAGAGGGAGGAGCCGCCGGGCCGGACTGGAGCAGTCAGCGGGTTCAGAGGGCCGCCGGACGCGTCGACGATGGATCGGCTGGGTCGGAGCAGCCGCCGCCCGCGGTGGCGCGAGGGTAGGACGCTCGGGAACCGGCCGCAGTGTTTGCCGGAGAAGACAGCGGGGGGATCGCCGGTGAACAGGAACTGCGGGAACTCGGGCTGGGAATAGTGTTCCCCCCTTGTTTTAATTTGAATTCAAATGGAATAAAGAAGAAGGAAGAAGAAGAAAAAGAAGGAGAAGAAGAGAAGAAGAAAGGAAGAAGGAGGAGAAATTACATACGTATGAGAGAGGGGATGTGGGGGCTTGTGAAGGTGGGGAATCCTAGGTTTCTTGGGATTAGGGTTTGAGGGTACAAGATATTAAATAGGGAGAGAGGGTGTGATGGAGGGTGAGGATTTGACCTCTAGAATGGGTGGCTAGGATTGTTCATGAAGGGAAGTAATTCATGTAGGGATGAGGGTTTTTAATTAAAAATTAATAGGCTCCCTCATTGGTTTAATCAATGGGTGTTGACACCAAAATATATATTTGCAAATTAACCCCCTTAAATTTGGTAAATTGCACAAACACATAAAATGACAAAAATTTGGCGGGCGATTCGGTGTCCGGTGTTTTGTAGGGTCAGGGGACGCTGTATGGTCGGTATGGGCTCAATTTACAGGGCACTGGAATTAAATTAGGATTTTAGAATCAGATAAAATAGTATCCTCAATTTAAATAGAAATAAATGCAAGTTGTGTTCAACAATTAATTAGGAGTACTTGGGGCCAAAATCAGGTCAGGTCATCAATACCAATAATGAAGAAGACTCAGAACAGAATATTATCCTAATTTAGGCCGCACGAAAAATAGGTCAAGATTGTCTCCAATTTAAATTAGAACGCACAACGATACAAAATAGGGATTTTAAAATAAACGTCCGCGATGATTTTTGTGCGGCCAGAAATAATGTACAAAGAGCATAATTATGAGTTAAAAAAATAGCAGAATGGAAGGCGGGCATGTCTAGGACAAGATTGTGAAATTTGTTGGAAGACAAAAGTCAGGGTAGCGCTCCAAATATCGAAGCAAAGGCAATGCGCAATAATTAATTAAAATACGGTAACTAATTACAATCTCCAATAATTTAATTCTAAATAAAACAATTAACCTCAAAATTCTATAATTCCGACAGGTACTCATCTACTGGCTTCTAGGTCAAGTCTACCATCACAAACACAAATGAACACTGTCTATAATATAATATATTAAAGTACACATCACACAGTTATTTAATTTATAATATATATTATTCATGCAATTAATTAATTATAACTACAATAATATTAAATATTATGAAAAGTCGAAATTACCCCTGTTTTCAGAATATGGTAGTGACAGCGATGAAGGGGGTGGTCGACTGTGGAGTTCGACACGGAGGTCAGGAGTTTTAATAGGGAGAGATGGAGGAGCTAGGCGGACGGCCGGTGCAGGGAGGGGAAGAGACGGCGGCGGCGGTTACGGGAGCGGGGAGGCCGAGCGGCGTGGGGATGCGAAGCGGTGGCCGACAGCAGAAACGGCGACCGGGGAGACGAAGGGGTTCGTTGGGGTCGAGTTAGGGTTCCTGATGGGTCGGGTCAGGTCGAAGCGGGTCGGGTCGGCTAACGGGCCTAGATCCGACCCGCTAGGGTTAGGCCTGGTTCAGCTAGACCCAGGCGTCTCTGAACCGACGATGGACGATATCTATACAGAGATAATAATTTAGATTACTGATAAAGTCAATATACGATGAATAAAAAGAAACACAAATATATACTAAACTATCTAATTGACTTACTTTGTACCGTCGGCCCAAATCTCTGTCCTCGTCTCCTCCGGAGGTGCACATGGAGGATCTTGCTGATGCTGGAACAACGTGGGCACGACCTCCTCGACATGCTCATCTGTCCCCATGCTTCCGTTAGCAGGAGGAACGCTGGACGAGGGTGTACTATCACGCCAGGAACTACTCGTCCCAACAGTCGGAGATGTGAGTGATCGATATACTGGAGTACTGGGCGACGATGATCCGGAACTAACAGTAGGCAGTACCGGAGTGGCACTCTGTCTACCTCGGGACTTGCCGAATCCTCCGCGTCGTCCTGTCATATCTGATAACAACATATGATGAATATAGAGAAACACAAATATATAGTACATTCTACAGTCGAAATGTGATGCATATCTCAAAGCATTCTACAGTCAAAATATAATACATATATTCGTTAATGGGTACATCTACTTCGTCAATTTTCCAACCTTGATCTATATTCTACAGTCAAAATATAGTTACATTCTACATACAATATATTTTATTTTCAATCATCTTCAGAAAATTCATCTTGTTCGCCTTCCTCGTCCTCCTCTTCCTCTTCCTCGTCTTCACTTTTATCTACTTCGTCGTCCTCTTCGAATAATTCTACATCTTCTACATTATTACTCGTGTAATGAGTAACTTCCGTTGAGTCCACATCTACAATATTTGTTACAAGAGGTAGATCGTCCTCCTGATAAGCTATTTCGTCAATGTCAAAGGTATTTCTAGCTTTAGTCTTGCATACTGCCCACCAATCCGACTTTGTTGTCCCCCGTCTAGGATAAGTTGTGAAGTACACGAGCTGAGCCTGACTTGATAGGACAAATGGTTCGTAGCCTTGATATCTACGCTTGTAGTTTATATCCACAAGGCCATGCTTGTCAATTTTCCAACCTTGATCTTGAATCGGATCGAACCATTCACACATGAATAGCATGGTATTAGTAGGTTCTGTGCCATAATTATATGTCAACTCCACAATCTCTCGTAAGATGCCAAAAAAATCATTGCCCGGATTGACGTCTTTGTAGTTCGAAGATTTGATACACAAACAACTATTTTTAGTGGAATCAAGACCCAAAAAGCTGTCTCTGATAGGAGCATTTGTTGACTTGAACCTGAACCCATTCACACAGAAACTTGGCTATATTTTTACAGCAGTAATTGGTCCCTTGGCTAGAGTTCTAATAGATTCAGTCTCGGGTGATATTAGACGATCGACCTAAATACCAAAGTAGCGATAGTAAGTTATTTGTTTTGCAAGTGCAGAAATAAAAAGTAATTACCAAGCATCTTACATATGCGCTCAACCAAGAAGGAAAATGGCATCTCATATCTTGTTCTACTTATTCGTCTGTTATGTAGGGTCTAACCGACCTCAACTCATCATTATATGTGCTAAAAAATAATGAAGCAACTGCTGATTAGTAGCATAATAGTATTTTATACTATTACATTGAGATGATGTAAACGTGGACGTTTTAATTACTTACCCCTCTAGCTTCTCCACTTCATCCTCGTCGCAATTGAGTAATATATACAATTGAGCAGCCCTTAGCTCATCGTCATTCAAATATCTCTTCTTTATTTTTCCCGAAGACTTTTCGGACGCATTGAATACTTTGAGTATTGCATCATTAGATTCCTGATATACGTCATCGTTTCTCGGAGCTTTCGTCCTATTAGTAGCAATATGCGGTTTGAAATACGTCGAGCAAAAGTTTATAATCTCCTCGAGAACATAAGCTTCACAAATAGAGCCTTCAACCCGTGCCTTGTTTTTTACCTTTCTCTTTAGGTGATTCAGATGTCGCTCGAAGGGGTACATCCACCGCTCGAAGGGGTACATCACAGGCCAACACGAATACTGGGAGCCCGAAAGTCTGAATGGGGTAAAACCGTCAGAGGAGAGCCCCAATCTGATATTACGTGCTTCCTCGACAAAATGTGGATACTCTCAATCAAAGTGCTTCCATGCTTCTCCATCGGATGGATGATCCAATCCTCCTTTGATCTGTTTTCGCCTGTGCCAACTCATGTTTTCTACAGTATCCTTAACCATAAACAACCACTGCAACCGTGGCGTCAAAGGCAAGTAGTGCATCGAATCGGTAGGCTTCCTTGCACCGACAGACTTTCCTTTAACAGTGGCCTTGTAGTGATCAGCACCACAGAATCTGCACGCATCTTCATCCTTGTCATCTTTGTAGTACAACATGCACCCGTTGCGACATGCATCGATTTTCTCGTATCCCATCCAAAGCGATCTCACCATCCTCTTAGATCGATAGAAGTCTTTAGGCAACTTTGCACCCTCGGGCAAGATCTCTATAATCAAATCGAGCAGTCGATTATAGCATTCTTGCGACATGTTAAAATCAGACTTGATGCTCAATAATCTTGTAACAACCTCCAACGGTGAATGATCCTCACAACCAGGATATAGTGGAGTCCTTGCATTCTCTAGCAACTCCATAAACTTTGCAGCATCGGCATTCAGTGCCTCCTCAGCTGCATCATAATTGTCCGGATTGAAACTAGGTCCCGCCGTATCATAATTGTCCGGATTGAAACTAGGCCCCGCCGCATCATAAACCATGTTCACCAACCCGTTGTCGTAAGCATCGTGGTCGTGGACATCCATATACGGCTCCACATAGGGCTCCGACTCTGATGCTAGAGATACAAGTTCTCCGTGCGCGGTCTACTGATAGTAATTCGGCGTGAAGCCCTTCGAGTATAAATGATATATAACTTCCACTTCTGGATGATATTTTCTGTTATGACATCTCACACACGGACACTTAATTTTGGTACCGTCCATGTACTGAGCGAAAGCCTTGGCGAACTGCAGGAACTGCTGTACACCCTCAATGAATTTATCCCGCATACCGCACATGTCATCAGGATGACGGTTGTACATCCACGAACGAATAATAATTCATATCCATTTCTAGATACTTTTGCAAAAATGATAGTATGTATCATATAAATCATTACATACAGTGGTTTATCACCTAACTTCATAACTTAACCGTACTATAAAAATCATAACTGATATAATACATACTTTCATTTATCAAAGTCTAATATAAGCAATATTCAAAACAACTGACCATTTATCAAAGTCTAAAATAAGGAATACTTTCATTTCATAACTGATATAATACATACTTTTATTTATCAAAGTCCAAGAGCCCTTGAAATGATAAACAGGGTTAACTAGTTCATGGTGATGTTTCTAAGCCACTTCTAGATCCATACTAGTTTATACTAGTCAATACTAGGTTAATACCTTGCTACACTATGTCTTCTAGGTCGTACTAGGATATTCTGCTTTGAAATTAAGTACTCTACTATCCACACTGAGAGCCTCTTACCCTTGGCCTGGTACCTTGCACTTCATCCTTATACTTGCTCACTGGACTACAACCCAATTAAGGGTTGTATTGGCACGCAACAAGTGCTTGTTGCTGCCTTGCCATTGCTCAAGCATGCATGTGTTTGCTGCTGCTCAAGTGTGCACCAACACTTTCCCACTGCAGAAGATGACATGAACCAATCCCCTCCTCACAGTGCCCCCGACACCACTGCAACACATTGCCAGCTTGTCTAATGCACTAGGCCAAACTGAATTGAGTTCTGTTCCTGAAGCCTCATAGTCCAGTAGTGACACCCACACACAACTGGACTCTTCTACCCTCTCCCACATCAAGCACAGCTAGAAGACACTATGAACACCAACACAGATAACAGTAGCTATATACCTATATATATATATATATATATATATATATATATATATATATCGAGATACACCTATATATGCATACACTCTCTCATATACAAATAGATAATACACAAATTTACATATACATATCATATGATACTCTAAGGCATAAATAGACACACACACACAACCACTAGTCCAATTCACAAACATTTGGTGTGCAACACCAAGATACTACTCTAGGATACATCCTCCATACACCACACCACCATGATACCAACCCTTAATTCACATGGACACATCCAATAGATCAAATATTGTGTGTGTGTGTCAGTGTGTGTGTCGTGCCTGTGGCAGTGTCAGTATCAGTGTCAGTGTGACTGTGTGTGTGTGTCTGCGTCTGTGTCGTGTGTGTCTGTCAGTGTCTGTGTGTGTGTGTCGTATCTGTGTGCATGTGTCGTGTCTGTCAAGTGTGTCTTGTGTCAGTGTCACATGAGAGAGGGAGAGAGAGAGAGAGAGAGAGAGAGAGATTACCTAGAGCTCGAGGAGGAGGAGGGGGATGCCGGAGTAGCCGCAGCCGTGGAGAGCCGGTCACCGGAGAGGGGGGGCGGGGGAAATCGAAAAGTTTTGAAATTTTTGACAGATGGGGAAAAAGAAAACTGAGCCCTAATTAACCAAAATTTAGCGATGTTTAGCGACGTCAAATAAAAACGTCGCTAAAATAAAATTTAGCGACGTCAAAGACGTCGCTAAATACGTTGCTAAATATTTTCGATAGATACGTCGCTAATTACGACGCTAAACGTCGCTAAGTCAGATATTTTAGCGACGTTTAGCGACCTTAATTGAACTTATAGCGACTAATCTTTTAAAATCTTAATAAAAGTCGCTAAACGTCGCTAAATGTCGCCATTTAGTGACGTCTAGCGATGGTTTTAACGGAGTCGCTAATTTAGCGACATTTTTAATTGGAGTCGCTAAAATACGTCGCTAATCCCGCTTTTTCTAGTAGTGGGGGAAAAATAGGGCAAATTTTTTCTAATTTTGGATCACAGTTCATGATTGCCACATGATACGACACACCGAACGGGTTACACGGGTATCGAGAGGGTGACGCAGGGTTCGTGTCACAACAGACGGAACAGAAAATAAGGCAACGAGGAGAGAGAAAAGGTTACCTGAATAGGGCTCCATAGAAACTGAAACACACACTTCGTGAGGCGGCGCGACGCGGCCGACAGGAAGCTAGGGCGCGGCGGCTGCTCGGGGTCTTCTTGCCCGACTCGTGTCGAGCGGACCGCTGTTGCTACTGCTGCTATTTCCTGCGAGATCGACAGGAGATCAGGGCGGCATCGTGGAGGCTGGTGGAGGCATAGGAGACGGAGGGAAGGCTGAGGTCGTCGGGGACGACGGGGAGGCAGGGGGTTGCGGGGCTGAGGTTGCGGTAAAGGGGGTGGCCGACTGTGGAGTTCGACGCGGAGGTCGGGGGTTTAAATAGGGAGTGAGGGAGGGGCTAGGCGGACGGCCGGTACGGGGAGGGGAAGAGACGGCGACGGCGGTTGCGGGAGCGGGAAGGCCGAGCGGCGCGGGGACGCGAAGTGGTGGCCGACGGCGGAAACGGCCGCCGGGGAGACGAAGGGATTCGTCGGGGTTGGGTTAGGGTTCCTGATCGGTCGGGTTGGGTCAAAGCGGGATAGGTCGGCTAACGGGCCCAGATCCGACCCACTAGGGTTGGGCCTGGTTCAGCTAGACGGGTCTGGTCCGGTTCGGGTCGGTTCAATTGGAAATAAACCGGGTTTATTCTAGGGTTTAATAAAACTTAATTTTTAGGTCTTTAAAAATGTTTTCGGGGTCCAATAAATTCCAAAAAAATTATCCTATGTCTAATATTTTATTTTACACCTAAAAATATTATTTTCATAATATTTTAATATTGATTAACATTATTTAAAATTATTTAATCTTAAAATACCTTAGTTTTAATTAATTAAAAATCCTAGAAAATTCTAGAAAATTAAGAAAAAATTGATTTTAAAAATTTCTAAAAAATCAGAGGGTTTACATGATGATAAAAGAGTGTCAGCTAAAAGATCCATCGCTAGAGATAGTTAATGATGCTCAGTGGGAAAGGTCTCCTCGGTAGAAAGTAATGCGTCAGGTCCGAGTCCGTACTCCTGTGGATACTCATGGTTGTCTATACCTGGCAAGGGACCAGGTTCTCAGAGGGACATAATAAGATACATAGAAGCATGCCAATTGAATACAGTAATCATGCATAATATTTGAAAATATATAAGTACGCGGTACAAGATAATCTATATGAATGAAAATGAGAACAACTTTTTGACGCATGGGCAAGGGTAGGCTACTCGATCTAAATCTCATAACTCACATACACGTCAGGGGACATCAGAAATTGACATACCGCGGGGGTAGCGACCAGGAAAACTCCAAAAATTGACATACCACGGGGGTAGTGACCAGCGTGACACACTACCATAGTACGACCTAGATACTATGGTTTACCAGAGTGGTTAAAGTCCATATGCCTAATGATTGTCCTCTCATGATACTAGGTGTCAATTGTGTGTCAACATATCTAATATATAGTAATAACTGAACGAAACTACATATTGTAATAAATATACAGAAATATAAATAGCATGCAAAGTAATATAAATAATTTGGTAAGGTATACTTGCCTGATCTAAAAAATAATGAAGTCCCAACTCAAGGCGTCGTCTGATCTACCGTCACATAAATTAAACAAGTTAGGTTACAAAAGTGGGTGAATAGGTTCCTCCATTTTAATCTATTTTAATTCTGAATAAAATAAATTAAAATAGTATTTTAATCTTATTATAATCTAGTTTTATTGTTAAGCTCTAATTTTGGTCCAAAAAAAGTCAACTTTAAGGATTTATGATCCGTGACATGCAAATCGAGGCAATCTGTTGACCAAAAAGTCAACCGACTCAAATCTTGGATTTGTGTGTGGAATCATATATATTTCAATGCTACATAATACTGGAATCGATGGTTTGATAAATCATAAGTCAATAAAGAGTTATGGTCACAAGGGCGCACAGATGACAGTTTTTGGTGGTTTTCTATTTATGTCTACATTGCACAAATTTTTATAGTAGATTAAACTTATATATTAAATTCTATAAAAATAATTTTATGAAATTTTATCATGTCAGATTTTTGAAACTTTAAACGGCTCATAATTCCAAGTCCCGGATCTCCCGAAATCTCAAAAATACGAAAACGCATCTGATTTTGGACAACTGGCACTTTTAGAATTTTCTGGAAAAATAGGTTCATAAATTATTAAAATAATATATATATTCAGAAAACTAACCTTTATATGGTTCTAACAAAAAAAATTAGAGCACATTTAGAGTCCGGAGCTAGCAGATATTATCTTTTTAAGTCGTCATAACATACTAGAAAATGAGGCTGAATTTATGACAAATTTTGACTCTTTTTGGGCAAAAAAGAGGTAAATTTGGGGAAGAAAAATATGAAGGATGAGGTATTTATAATGGTGGGGACTACTTAATTAAATACGACTAGAATTGACTAATTTGGATATGAATAGGATCAGTTTAAATAAGGATAGGATATGCATAAAGTTGCTTTCCTAGTAGGCTTAGGATTTGAATTAATTTAAAAAATAGAGTTTAAGTTTATCTCAGTAATTTATAATCTTAAATAGAATTAAAGATAATACAAATAATTTATATATAATCTTATTAATATCTATTAACACTAAATTAGCATCTATCTAATATTAAGACTATATATAACCAAATAAATCCTAAATAATTTCAAAAATCTAAATAAATTATTGAAAAATATAATTAAATATTTTAACCTAAAATAAATATTTAGTAGGAACAACATGTAAGTATGGTCTCATAATAAATCATAGAAGTCCTAAAAATTTACGTTCCCTATGTTTTAATTACCTAAAAATTATAAAAAAATCTCCAAAAATCTAAAATAGCCTAAAAATGATTCTAAATAAATATTTATATAAGTAAATATATCAAAAAAATTATTTTCTGATTAACTAAAAGAATATCTAAAGAAATTTAATATTTAAAATAATCTATAAATATAATAATATAAAATACACACAAAATACCTATTTTGGGTAAGGAGGTTTACAGAGGACAACCTTGGTACGTATGGGTAGGTGTAGGCATAACGTCCAACACTCCGAAGAGCAAGATATATGCGCATACAACGTCTATCATTCCAAAGAATGAGGTATCTGCATATATATATACGTCTGTAATGCTCCGAAGAATGTGGTATCTGAATAAAAGAAGTCATTGCATCCGTGGCTCCTTTGGACACTACAGATTTCAACGTGTGTATCCCATACGCCTACCAGTTGTCCTCCCCACCCAATGCAAATATATAAGTCAAATATATGACGTGCATACGACGTAACTACATGCCAGATCTCAAATAATTAGACTAACCTAACTATGCACTAAACCGTGATGCATATCACACACACCGATAGCTAGTCGGGTATGCCAACTCACATCCCAACATGAGTTTGTTATCATAATGAGTGTAAGAAGTGTCAGGATCTTGGAAGATATCAAAATATCTTCAAAACAGTAGGTGAGTCTGCTAGTGACTAAGTCAATACACTATGCATCGACGCAATCGTCGACTGTACCCGAGTCATTCTCGGACGCGCATAGTTATATATGATATTTGCAACAACATCTTATGTAATAATTAATAACTTGAATTAAATAGTAAATAATGCAAGGAATACTTGCCTGGATCCTCGAGCTACGAATGACAAAATCCTGCTCTCGAAGCCTCGCCCGAACGATCCAACGATCCTATATATATAATAGCTATCAGTCATTATATTAGTACGTACAAAAATATAACTACACTACACTTAGAAACTAACACAAGTAGGGGTTATAATCTATAAACACCTGAATTTTTTATCAGAATTTAAAAACAAAATTTCAGGATTTTTTTAGGAATTTTAACTAATTAAAATAAATATTTTCAGGAATTAAATTAATATTATGATTTTATAAATATTAAAATATTATAAAAATAATATTTTTGAGTGTAAAATAAATAATTAGTCATAGTGTAATTTTTTTGGAATTTATTGGATCCAAAACTATTTTTTTAAAGACCTAAAAACAGAGTTTTTAAATAAACCAGATAAAACTGGTTTAAACCACCCTTAATAAACCGAACCCCTAAACCCACCCTATTAGATCGAATTTGGACCCATACCCGTACCGGCATCAAAACCTGACCTGCTACCCCTTTTACTATAGTAACGGTAGAATAATTAACCCACGACCGTTTTCCCCTGACCGTCGGCCGTTTCATCCGCAACCGCCGACTGTTACAGTAGCCGCGGCCGTTCATCTCCACCTCCCCAAAATCGTCGGCCACCATCCTCCTATTTAAATCCTTATTCACCATCGACTCCCCAGCCACCCCTCTCCGCCAACTCCGGCCAATCCGACGCTACCTCCGCCACTGCCGTTTCTTCCATCCTCCGCTGATCCCAGCGCCAACAGAAGCAGCAAACCATCGACGCATCCGCTTGCCTCCTCGCCAACGGCCGCCGCTACCTTCTTATAAAACCCCCACCGTTGAACCCTCTCCACCATCACCACTTCATCCACCACTGCCTCTCCCTGAGCTCGACTCCGGCCAACCACCGAACCACCGTCCTCCGGCCGACGAACTCCCCGCGCTGACCCCGAGGCCCTGACGAACACTCATCACCGCTGCCACCACCATTAGCTACCGCCAACCAACGAGTTCCCCGGCCGACGCTGCCCCACTGTCTCCTTTACCCGCCGTCGAGCATAACAGCTCCGCCGTGACCCGACGAAGGAGACACCTCCGTGAGATCGAGCCTCCTGCGACCCGATGCTGACCCCGCCGTAGACCAGCACCCGCAGCAGCGCCGCCACCTATCACGCCCCAGTCCCAAAATACACGGGACCAGACCACGTGGCAATAGCCAGCTAATATATCTCCGAGGGATTTCCTAATTTAATGGACCCTACGAAGAGTACTCCGCTGTCCTAAAATACTAACAAGTCCAAATCATCAAAACAGGTAATCTAATCTCATCCACGATATAACCAAGAAGTACTAAAATAAATACTGGAAATAAACATCAGTCTGAAATATCATAGTACAACCCAAAATGTCTGGTGGGAACAAACCCACTACTATGACGAAATAAATGTACTAAAAGACAGATAAAAAGAGTAATGACTAGGACATTAGCTGACTAGATAATGATGCTCCAATCCTAGGCAGAAGGCCTACCAAATGATCACGGGAACTCTGACGGTAGCACCTCTAGCTCCTCCTCGGATGCGTACCTCATCTCATGTCCTAGTTTGTACACTGTAGGGTAATATGCCTTGTCCAAATCTGGAAGGGAACCAGGTTCTCAAAGGAACGTAACAAGATACAAAAATATATGTCATATATATAAATACTGAATAAAATAAAGGGTCTGCTAACCATCTAAGTGAATGCAATATGAGGACAACATTGGTACGTATGAGTAGGTGTAGGCATAACGTCCAACACTCCGAAGAGCATGATATCTATATATATAACGTCCATCATTCCGAAGAATGAGGTATCTGCAATATATATACGTCCATATCGCTCCGAAGAATACGATATATGAATAAAGGAAGTCATTAGATCCGTGGCTCCTTCGGATACTATGGTGTCCAATATGTGTATCCCATACGCCTATTAGTTGTCCTCCCCGCCCAATGTAGATATACAAGTCGAATGCACGACATACATACCACATATCTATATGCCAAGTCTCTACTAATTATATAATCCTGAATTACGAACTAAACCATGATGCATGTCACACGCACCGATAGCTAGTCGGGTACGCGAACCCGTATCCCAACATAAATTTATCACCGTGATGCGTGTAAGAGTGTCAGGTCTCGAAAGATATCAAAGTATCCTCTTAATATGTATGAGTTTGCTAGTGACTAGGTCAAGTATACTACTCATCGACGCATTCATCGACTGCACCCGAGTCAATCCCGAACGCGCACAGTTATATGAAATAAAGCAATAAGATATCATATAACATTTGCATAATTTAAATTAAACAGTAAATATGGTAAGATATCTTGCCTGGGTCCTCAAGCTGCGAATGCCAATAGCCTGCTCTTGAAGTCTCTCCTGACTGGTCCAGCGACCGTATACATATAATATAACAATTCGATCATCAGACACAAAAGTGATACACATAGAACCACTACGCTGCTATTAGACACTGACTTAAGGGGTCACAACTGGTCAACTACAGGGTCGCGTGTGTACACAGTTAGAACATACACATGTTCTGTCCTCACTTATCGTATACCTCTAGGTAGCAAATTACCAAGGTCCTGTTTACGAAACTAATTACGTTTGCATAAAATAAATGTCCTTAATTATCATGTTAATGTGTACTTGGTCAATGTCTAGGTTTTAGGTAAATCATAAAGTTCTTCTTAACAAGTCATATTAATAGGGTAATTACTAATTATTAATTACTAATCTAATTAAACACACACACACCCATATATATTTTGTTTAGGTTTTTATCGTTCTCGTATCCGTTTGACGATACGACGACACCACAATACGTAAAGTATTAATAGAAATGACATGAAATACCTGGTCGTGACCGAGGGGTTCTGGGCTCATTGACGGCCTGCTCTTCCGGCGTCGCACAGAGCCGCAATGGCAGTAGTTGTAGTAGTTGTAACAGCGGCAGCAGCAGCCTTGGCAGCAGCTGCAGCAACGGTTTGGCGGGTGCTGGCGGTTGTGGACGGTGGTCAGGGTAGCTAGGAAGGTAATAGGCGGTAGTGTTGGCGGTTAGAGGTAATCGGGGTCGGGTAGAGATGGAGTCGGGGATGACGCGGGGTGGTGATGGTGAGGTTGATGATGGTGGTGTGAGTGGTGGTTGGCGATGGTGCAGGTGATGATGTTGATGGTGCTGAGGTGGTGGAGACGGTAAGGCTGGGGCGGTGGTTGGCGGTGGTGCAAGAGGTTGGAGGTGGTGGTTGTCAGGGAAGGGGTAGGCGGTCGGGTGGGCTGAGGTGGTGGTACCGTGTGATCGGAGGAAGGGGAAGGAGAAGAGGGTGATCGGCTAGAGTTTTGGTTTTCTAGGGTTAAGGAGAGATAGATGCATTTATATAGGTGAGAGGAATAGGGGTTTGGCCTCCGGAATTGGGCAGCCCTCTCCTTGGGATGGGGAATATGTCCACATGAAGGGGTGTATAGTGTACATGGGCTAGGTTGGGTCTAGATTTGTGTGAGGTTGGTCTCCAATTTCAAATAGGAATAGAAATTTAAGAAAAGTTGGATTTATTTAGGGTTTACATGGACGTTTGCAACGAATATTGTGTAGCTAAAATAAAGCACAATATGGAGTATTTAAGAGTTACACAAGAGTCGGAATAGTTGTTTGGCATGTCTAGGAAGTGTGTATAAAATTTGTTTGCAGGTAAATACTAGTGTAGTGCTCCAACTATCGAAGCAACGGTAAGAGGTATTAATTAATATAATTTTCACATTAATCTAAATAACTGCATTCAACTCTAATTGTCACCAATTTAATCCTAGTCTCTCTATCTAAACTAAATAAACCTAAATTTGGGCGAGGTAGTTTACAATCTACCCTCCTTAGAGCATTTTATCCTCGAAATTAAAATATACATATGGTAAGAACTAGTGACTGAAATTAAATGATACTTCATACCTAGGCCTTCGAAGATATGGGGATAACTCTGTCGAATATCATCCTCTCGTTCCCTTGTCGACTCGCCTGGTGCATGATGCCTCCATGCGATACGAACTAAAGGGATAGTCTACCCTCGTAATACCTTCTCGCTTCTTTCCATAATCTCTACAGGCTCCTCTTGGTATGACAAACTCGGCCCGACTGTGATCTCTGAGTGGTCAAGTACATGACTCGGATCTGGCATGTACCTCCTTAGCTGGGATATATGGAAGATGTCATGAACTCCTTCTAAAGTCTGTGCTAAGGCTAACATGTAAGCAACCTCTTTGATGCGTTCAAACACATCAAATGGTCTGATGTACCTCAGACTCAGCTTTTCTCTGCCTCCAAACCTGATAGTTCCTCAAGTGGAAGAGATTTTTAAAAACACATAATCTCCAACTTGGAACTCTAGGGGTCGTCGATGTATATTTGTCCAATACTTCTGTCTGTCCTGGTCGTAGGTGTCCTTGGATCTTCTTTACCTTCTCTACCGTATGAACAACTAACTCTGGCCCAAGAATTTGTCTCTCGCCCACATCGCTCTAACATACTGGGGACGACACTTTCTGCCATACAACGCTTCATAGGGAGCCATCTGAATGCTCGCTTGATAGTTATTATTATAGGAAAATTTGACCAAATATAAATGGTCTTCCCATGATCCACCAAAATCAAGCATGCACGCCCTCAACATATCTTCCAGTGTCTGAATGGTGCACTCGGACTGGCCATCTGTCTGTGGGTGATACAATGTGCTAAATTTTAGGCGGGTGCCGAGACTCTCTTGCATACTCTACCAAAAGTATGAAGTAAACCTCGTATCCCTGTCAGATACTATACTGACTGGCACTCCATGCAGTCGTACGATCTCCCTTATATACATATCTGCTAAGACCTTTATAGACTGTCCAACTCTGAAAGGTAAAAAGTGAGCGGACTTGGTGAGTCAATCCACGATCACCCATACTGCATTGCGAATACTAGGACTCCTCGAAAAGCCCATAATGAAGTCCATAATAATGTGCTCCCATTTCCACTCAGGTATCAGGAGTGGTTGAAGTAAACCTGCAGACCTCTGATGCTCAACCTTGACTTGCTGACACACAGGCACTTCGCCATAAAGTGGGCTATCTCCCTCTTCATTCTATGCCACCAGTAGTACTGCCTTAAGTCTCTACACATCTTCGTGCCTCCTGGATAAATAGAGTAGGTTGAACTGTGTGCCTCCGATATCAGCTTCTGACAAAGTTCTCCATTCAAAACATAGAGACGATCTCCACATCTCAAAGTCCTATCTTCATCTATGCGCAATTATGTCTGTATTCCGGCCTCTGTTCTCTGTCGAAGCCTCTAGAATCTGGCGTCTGTTGGCAAGACAGCCTTGATCTCTCAACTAATGTCGATTGCAACTGAAAACTCGATAACTGACCGTCTATTCCGAGCATAATGACCTCTATACCCATCTGCTCTAGATCTCTTAATAGATGTTGTTGGATAGTCAAAAAGAATGCCATGGGTCTTCTGCTCAATGCGTTAGCTACTACGTTGGCCTTTCCCGGGTAGTACTTTAGCTCAATCTTAAAGTCTATCATCACCTCGAGCCAATGTCTTTGTCTCTGGTTTAAGTCCTTCTGGGTATAGACGTACTTTAGGCTTTTGTGATCTGTGAATATCTCCACTCTTTCTCCATATAGGTAGTGCTTCCAAAGCTTCAAAGCAAAGATCACTATAGCAAGCTCTAAGTCGTGAGTGGGATAGTTCTTCTCATAGGTCCTTAACTGCCTAGAGACATAGGCCATAACCTTTCCATGCTGTATCAAGACGCATCATAATCCTTTCCCGGATGCATCATTGTAGATCACGAATCCTCCGGGTCCAGAAGGTATAGTCAAGATTGGTGCCATAGTCAGACGCTTCTTCAGCAATTCGAATATCATATGACACTCCTCTGTCTAGGTGAACTCCTGTTCCTTACGGGTTAAGCGAGTCATCGGCTCTGCGATCCTTGCAAAGTTCTCCATGAACCTCTGGTAATATCCGGCAAGTCCTAGGAAACTTCTTACCTCTGAGACATTGGTAGGGGTTGGCCATGTCTCTACTTAAGAAATCTTTGCTGGATCTACCGAAATGCCATCTTCTGGGATAACGTGTCCAAGGAATACGACACAATCTAGGAGAAACTCATACTTGCTCAGCTTGGTATAAAGCCTCTCACGCATCAGTATTTCCAATACTTTCCTCAAGTGCTCTTCGTGCTCCTCGTGGCTCTTTGAATACACTAAGATGTCGTCGACGAAGACTACCATGAACTGGTCTAGGTATTGGTGGAAGACTCTATTCATCAAGTTCATAAATATGGCAGGCGCATTCGTCAGTCCAAAAGACATCACCAAGAACTCGTAGTGACCATAACAAGTCCTGAATGTTGTCTTTGGAATATCTTCTCTTCGCACATTTACGTGATGATATCCTGATCTTAAGTTGATCTTCGTGAACACCACTGCTCTTGTCAGCTGGTCGAACAAATCATCAATTCGTGGCAAGGGGTACTTGTTCTTGATAGTCAAGACATTAAGGGCTCTGTAATTAATGCACATACGAAATGTCCCATCCTGCTTAGGTAAAAATAATACTGGTGCTCCCTAGGGTGATATACTAGGACAGATAAATCCCTTGATATGCAACTCCTCGTACTGTAGCTTCATCTCATCTAGTTCCTTCTTCACCAATCGGTATACATTTGAAGGTGTCGGTGCTGCTCCGGGTACTAGCTCAATAGTGAACTCCACGTCTCTATCTGGCAGTAAGCCTGGCAACTCCTCCAAAAAAAATATTCTCGAATTCTGCAACTATCGGTGAGGGTGCCATCTCCATAGCTATGTAAGCTCCAACTGTCTGTCCTACTCCTTGCTCGATGGTCCCTCGCATGTACTCAAACTCCGGTTGATCTGGCAGTCTAAAAGTGACACTACCCTTACGGCAATCCAGTACGGCATTATACTGGCTTAACCAGTCCATGCCTAGCACAACGTCAAAGTATGGCATAGGAAATACCAAAAATTGTGCTCTTATCTCTCTACCACACATAACTACCAAGCACGTTCTAATAGTGCTGGTAACCAGCACGATGCCTCCTCCGGTAAGAATCTTCTAACTCTTAGGTAAGGGGGAAGTAGCTACTCTATGCATAGCTATGAAACTACTAGATATGAAAGATAGCATAGCACTAGAATCAAATAATACAGTTGCAGATAATGATGCAACTAAAATGGTACTTGTGATAGCTTCCCCTTATGTTTCTTCCTCAGTTGCTGCTAGTGCAAAGGCCTGTCCGTGTCTCTGCCCTCCGGCCTACTGTCTGGCTCGGTCAAACTGCGTCTCCTGTGGGGCCCAGGATGGTCCCCTCTGTAATCCTCTGGGTGCTGGTGGACGTTGACCTCCTTGCAGGGGTAGTATCCTCGGGGCTGGTGCTGCTGGCCTTTGTCCTGTCTACGGTGCTACGTCTTTGCGCTGTGGGCAATCTCTGGCAAGGTGCTGACTCGCTCCACATATCATGCATAATCTAAGCTTCTTCTGACAATCTCTGATATCGTGTCCCCTCTTGCCACAACGGTGACAAGTTGGAAGCTTCTTGTGCTGGTATGGTACTATCCTTTGCTGCATTTATGCTCTGGGACGACGGATCGGTCCTCCTGCTCTGGGCTGGGCACTGGCTAGTATGGTCGTGCTAGAATATCTTGCTCCTCTTCCAATGGCCTCATGGATCCTCGCCTCTGAAAGAACCTCCTCATAAGAAATCCTCGCCTGGGTAGTGTTATACCTCTATAGCTCGAAAGTGAGGCCATGATGGAATCTCTGGGCCTTCTCTAGATCGTTGGGTATCAAGATGGCACCAAATCTGCTAAGTCGGCTAAAATCTACGTCGTATGCATCTACGGTCATATTACCTTGTTCTAGATTCATGAACCGGGAGTACAGGGCATTTTTAACTGTAGCCGGGAAATACTTCGCATTGAAGTACTCTAAGAACTGTTTCCATGTCAGGGTCTTGCCTATACTGCGCTCTATATAATCCCACCAGTGATGGGCACTGCCTTTCATTTGGGCCCTCACTGCGGTCATCCAAAGGTCTGGATGTAGTTGAGAAGCCTCTAGTAGCATCTCCATGTTGGCAACCCAATCAGAGATCTCCTCTGCAGTCTCGTTGCCCGAAAAAGTATATGGACCCATCTGGTGGAACCCTCGTACAGTACCAGTTGGATGAATAGGTGTAGGAGCTGGTACGGGTGCTAGGGTAGGTGTCCTCTCCAGAACTGCCATCAAACTATCTTAATATCTCGGTCTGATGCCACTGTGCCTGCATCATAGCCAGGAAGAACTGAAGCATCTGTGGCTGTCCATCTGATTATGGCATCTGAGGTGGATAGGGTGGAGGTGGTGGTATTGGGACCTCCGGCTGTACGGTAGGTGTCTCCTCAGATGTCGGCCTCTCGGTTTGTGGCATCAACATAGCCCCTGATGTCTGGCCCTCGAAATGCTACGTGGGGATCGTCTCGGAAGTCTGTCCTTCGTGCTGCTGTGTAGGATCGCCCTAAGAAGTCTCGCGCCAATGTATCAGCGGGGCCTGTAGAATTACCGGGGCCTGTAGTGGTGGTTACTCTCCAGGTGGTCCTTGGGATATCTCCTCTTTCTGGGTGGTATCGGCTGGCACCACGGCACCGGGCGCTCCTCATCCACTGCGCAAGTTCATCTTACTGTAAGAGATAGAACTTCATTAAAGGAGTACGGAATCAGGCAAACAGGATGCAAATATTTAGAAGTAATACGAAGGAAGTTCAAAGACGTAATCAAGGTAGATGAGACCTAGTAATTTCTATCCTATTGCAGGCTTGCTGGGCATATTACCATATTGCAAGCGATAAACATGACCTGCATGGGCCACCACTAAAACTATGTCACACTCCAGTCCTAAAATACACGGGACCAGGCCATGTGACAATAGCCAGCTAATACGTCTCCGAGGGATTTCCCAATTTAATGGATCCTACGAAGAGTACTCCGCTGTCCTAAAATACTAATAATTCCAAATTATCAAAACAGACAATCTAATATAATCCATAATATAACCAAGAAGTACTAAAATAAATACTGGAAATAAATATCAGTCTAAAATATCATAGTACAACCCAAAATGTCTGGTGGAAACAAACCCACTACTATGACAAAATAAAAGTACTAAAAGACAGATAAAAAGAGTAATGACTAGGGCATCGGCTGACTAGATAATGATGCTCCAATCTTAGGCAGAAGGCCTACCAAATGATCATGGGAACTGTGACGGTAGCACCTCTAGCTCCTCCTCGGATGCGTACCTCGTCTTATGTCCTGGTCCGTACACTATAGGGTAATATACCTTGTCCAAATCTGGAAGAAAACCAGGTCCTCAAAGGAACGTAACAAGATACAAAAATGCATGCCATATATATAAATACTGAATAAAATAAAGGGTCTGCTAGTCATCTAAGTGAATGCAATATGAGGACAACATTGGTACATATGAGTAGGTGTAGGCATAACGTCCAATACTCCGAAGAGCATGGTATCTATACATATAACGTCCATGATTCCGAAGAATGAGGTATCTGCAATATATATACGTCCGTATCGCTCCAAAGAATGCGATATCTGAATAAAGGAAGTCATTAGATCCGTGGTTCCTCCGAATACTATGGTGTCCAATGTGTGTATCCCATACGCTTATTAGTTGTCCTCTCCGCCCAATATAGATATACAAGTCGAATGTACGACATACATACCACATATCTATATGCTAAGTCTCTACTAATTATATAATCTTGAATTATGAACTAAACCATGATGCATATCACACGCACCGATAGCTAGTCGGGTACGCAAACTCGTATCCCAACATAAATTTGTCACCGTGATGCGTGTAAGAGTGTCAGGTCTCGGAAGATATTAAAGTATCCTCTTAATAGGTGTGAGTCTTCTAGTGACTAGGTCAAGTATACTACTCATCGACGCATTCGTCGACTGCACCCGAGTCAATCCCGGACGCGCACAGTTATATGAAATAAAGCAACAAGATATCATATAACATTTGCATAATTTAAATTAAATAGTAAATATGGTAAGGGATCTTGCCTGGGTCCTCAAGCTGCGAATGCCAATAGCCTACTCTTGAAGTCTCTCCTGACTGGTCCAGCGACCGTATACATATAATATAATATAGCAATTCGATCATCAGACACTAAAGTGATACACACAGAACCACTACGCTGCTCTTAGACACTGACTTAAGGGGTCACAACTGGTCAACTACAGGGTCGCGTGTGTATACAGTTAGAACATACACATGTTCTGTCCTCACTTATCGTATACCTTGAGGCAGCAAATTACCAAGGTCCTGTTTATGAAACTAATTACGTTTGAGTAAAATACATGTCCTTAATTATCATGTTAATGTGTACTTGGTCAATGTCTAGGTTTTAGGCAAATCATAAAGTTATTCTTAACAAGTCATATTAATAGGGTAATTACTAATTATTAATTACTAATCTATTTAAATGCACACACCCATATATATTTCGTTTAGGATTTTACCATTCTCCTGTTCGTTTAACGATACGACGATACCATGATACGTGAAGTATTAATAGAAATGACATAAAATACCTTGTCGTGGTCGAGGGGGTCTGGGCTCATTGACGGCCTGCTCCTCCGGGTGGGGCAGAGCTCCGACGTTGCACGGGGCTGCAATGGCAGCTGCTGCAGCAGTTGTAGCAGCGGCAGTAACAGCTTTAGCAGCAGCTGCAGCGGCGGCTTGGCGGGTGTTGGCGGTTGGGGATGGCAGTCAGGGTGGCTGAGAAGGTGGTGTGTGGTGGTGCTGGCGGTTAGAAGTAATCGGGGTCTGGTAGAGGTAGAGTCGGGGATGACACGGGGTGGTGATGGTGAGGTTGATGATGGTGGTGCGAGTGGTGGTTGGCGGTAGTGCAGATAATGGTATTGATGGTGCTAGGGTGGTAGAGACGATGGGGCTGGGGTGGTGGTTGGCGGTGGTGCAAGAGGTTGGAGGTGGTGGTTGTCAGGGAAGGGGTAGGCGGTCGGGTGGGCTGAGGTGGTGGTACCGTGTGATCGGAGGAAGGGGAAGGAGAAGAGGGTGATCGGCTAGGGTTTTGGTTTTCTAGGGTTAAGGAGAGATAGATGCATTTATATAGGAGAGAGGAATAGGGGTTTGGCCTCGGGAATTGGGCAGCCCTCTCCTTAGGATGGGGAATATGTCCACATGAAGGGGTGTAGGGTGTACATGGGCTAGGTTGGGTCTAGCTTTGTGTGAGGTTGGTCTCCAATTTCAAATAAGAATGGAAATTTAAGAAAAGTTGAATTTATTTAGGGTTTACATGGACGTTTACAACGAATATTGTGTAGCTAAAATAAAGCACAATATGGAGTATTTAAGAGTTACACAAGAGTCGGAATAGTTGTCTAGCATGTCTAGGAAGTGTGTATAAAATTTGTTTGCAGGTAAATACTAGTGTAGCGCTCCAACTATCGAAGCAATGGTAAGATGTATTAATTAATATAATTTGCACATTAATATAAATGACTGCATTCAACTCTAATTGTCACCAATTTAATCCTAGTCTCTCTATCTAAACTAAATAAACCTAAATTTGGTCGAGGGGGTTTATACCACCCGCCGCCGACGTGTGCCGTACTATCGCGTAAATGGGCTGAAAAGTCTATACCCATCCCCTGTTCCGATGAGTCCTGCTCTCTCCTCTCGTCTTATTTTTCGAGCGGTCTATTGTGACACATTCTCTGTGTAACCCCTTCGAAACTTGTGTAACTCGTTCTGGGTATCGCGTCTTGTGTCAGTCACAAATTGCGATACAAAATCAGGAAAATATTCCCAATTTCTAAAATTCAGAATTTGGCCCGAACTCACAAGTTCATGGCCGATTTAATCCCAACCTGGTTAATGTTTTCAAAATTTACCTGAACAATAATTTAGATAATATAATTAAGTTTTAAATCCTGTAATTAGTTTATTTTATTGAGCTGTAGATTGTAATTATTTTGAGGGTGAAAATAATCAAAAACTTGGTATTTAAAACCCTGATTTTTCTCGAAACTGGGTGTGCTCCGTTAACCGGTATGACTTGGTCGTGTGTGAACTTCACTGAAAGATGCGCACCGTCAATACAGACGTATAGGATTTCACGAAAGTTGATTTGGATGTGCGTGCACACCAGAATCAACGCGTATCCGTCGACAATACCCCGTATCGATCATGTTCTTAAACTCATTGTAACTTCGTGTATGCTTGTCATTTCAAAACAAAACTTGTGCCATCAGACTCATAGTGATACGCTGGTCCTGTGACCCAAGTTTGGTTCGATTTTGAGAACATTGACATAATCTCGTATCGTGGGCCTCTCGGCTCCACAGGACGCGCGATTTTGTGATCGGCTCCTCGGAATCCAGTTCTCCACATTTTGTTGGGTTCCTATCATCATTTTGGACTTGTAGACACTAAGTTTGATGAATTTGGAGGACTTTGTCTCTGGCATATTTTTTGGTACAAAGTTGGCCATATGTGGACCCATTTTTGACCAAAAACTGTCAATTTTGCCCCTGTATCCAAATTGGACTCATAGACAGGCAATTTTAGGTATTTTATATCTTCTGAACATGATAGTAATATTTATTTCAGGAATTGGAGGAGTACTTGAAGATCCTACGGATACTGGAGCAACTATTGGTATTCAAACCCAATGCAAGTGTACCTTGCCATACTTGCAGTAAATTAATTCATATTATTCTCTTGATCTATTTCTGTGATATATATGTTCAACCCAGGATCATGTAACATTGCTTAGCGTTCGAATAATATTCGGGTGTCAACGCCATACACGAAGTTGTGTAACGTCACCTAGAAGTTGATATCGCGACCATATACATCTTAATGCTTGCATTATCAAGTACGTACTACCATAGGACACTTGACACTATTTATGAGACATAATCTTCTTGAGATATTCATGGTGATTCTATATAGGTTATAGGATTCGTGACATAGACTTTTTACATATGCTTAGCTATCATTATGACTCGCTACATCAGTTAGAGGTCATGATCTTATGTGTCATAGACATGAGCCGTGTGATTACATTGGGTGGAAAGAGACATACAGGCTACAGGTTGATTATATATATATAACCCTTATTATTGCGGTGCTCAAGACTCTACACCCGAGCTTGGCCCATTACGTGATATCACTGCTACCGGCTCCCCGATACAGAGCTTGTAGCAGTTTCAGCCTGAGTTCTAGTGATGCTCTCAACTTGTATATCACTTAGCTGGTTACATAGTTTACCTTATTGATTCATTTATTATTATACTGTATTTATTTTGGCTTGAGTTATTCTTGTACCTTGCTATGTCCCCTGAGAACCTAAATCCAGATTATGTCCCCAGGTTTAGCAGAGGAGATCTACCCTGAGGTGTACGAGACAAGAGTACATTGGAGCAGTACCAGAACCCGAGGACGAGGTGATCGCTGGGGATTTCTCCCGAGTATCTGCTTTATCTATACTCAATTATTTCTGTTGTCTCATGTTTATTGAATTAATGTATCAAACTCATTATCAAGTTGTTCCCCGAGATATATTTTATTGAGACTTGATGTTGCTTTATATTTCATATTGATCGTATTTATTTCTTTAGATGAGATTAGTACCATAGACCCTTACTATTGTTTTACAGCTTAAGTACACCCTGATGGGTCCATTAAATTGGGTTTGTCAATCGGTGTGTACTGCTGGCCATTGCCACATGTCTAGTCCCTATGTATTTTGGGACTGGAACATGACATAATCGGTCAACTAGAAGGGTCGAGTGTACAAGTATCTAAATTGCACAAGTGTCATGTCACTCTAAACGTACATTCTCAAATATTACAACCAAGATTAACTAAGGTTCAAGTAGGTACTAAGTTGCTTTTCAACAAAATTTGGTAGTGTTAACCATCTAGGTTTCCATGTATGGGTACATCATATGTCCTCAAATACTGTACACAGCAAGAGAGTTAGCTACCAATATATTTACATCTCCAAATATCATGTAACACTATACATGTGTCGTAGCTAATAGGTTATGGTACATATATGATATTTTAGTCTAAGAACCTAGGGACTACATAAATATATGTCATACTAACAACCTAACCTATGAAATATACTAACTACTATTCCACACATGTATATATATACTAGATATTAGGGTTCACTAACAATATTGGTTCATGCAACAATAATAACAAGAAGGAGGAGGAGTGAATATGCAAACCTAGGGTTATCTTTAAACATGAAGGGGGTGCTCGGCCCGCGGCTCGTGGGTGGCCGGTCTCCGGCGGCTAGAGGTGCTCCGGCGTTTGGACTGCACAGTAGCAGCAGTAACAACAGTCGGTGAGGGTGGTGGTGGTGATGATGGCTGTGGGGATGAGGTGGCTGTCGACGGTGGTAGTAGTCGTGAGGAGGAAGAGAGAAAGTACGAGGAGAAGGTGGTCGATGATGGTGGTGGTGTTGGCTGTAGTGGTGGCTATGGTGGTGATGATAGCGGTGGTGAAGATGGTAGTGGCGGGATGGCTTTGGTGGTGATGGCAGGGGTGATGATGAGGCTGATTGTGGTGGTGGTAATGGTTATGGAGATATGGTGGCTGTCAACGACTATGGAGGAGGTGGTGGAGGTCGTAGTGATGGCTATGGTGGTGATGGCTAGGGGGAATGGCTATGGTGGTGATGATGGCGGTGGTGATGACTGTGGAGGAGTTAGTTAGAGAAGGAAGAAGGAGAAGAAAGGTAGTGGCTATGGTATTTGGTCGAAGGAGGTCAAGGTTGATAAGAGGAAGACGGTGGTGGTGACTGTGGTAGGAGTTAGCCGGAGAAGAAAGAAGAAGGAGGAGGGTGATGGCGTTAGGGTTCGGTTGGAGGGGAGTGTGGCTGCTGAAATTTGGAGAGAGGAAGGAAGAGTTAATATAGGAGAGAGAGAGAGAGAGAGAGAAGGAGGGCATGGGGATTAGGGTCGGCCACATGGCTATTTCTAGGGATGGGGGGAGATTCCTCATGAAGAAATGAGTGGTTGGGATAGGGTAAATTTGAATGGAGGGTGGTGATGATGAAGGTAAAAATTGGTGTATTATACACACAAAATAGGAGGAAATGTAGGCTGACTGGTCAAAGAATGGAGGGTATATTT
Source organism: Iris macrosiphon (assembly GCA_036927795.1). Classification (NCBI taxonomy): domain Eukaryota; kingdom Viridiplantae; phylum Streptophyta; class Magnoliopsida; order Asparagales; family Iridaceae; genus Iris; species Iris macrosiphon. Next base: position 63,469,092 of record JAYESA010000013.1, read on the forward strand.
CTTTATGGTTTTGCTCCAATGGGAGGTGGACACCTTGTTGCTTATTTGCACAAAAGCCCCTAACAATTTAGAATTTGCACAAACAAGGGAAATTGGGATTGGATGAGGAAAAATACCATATTTGGTGTGATATAGTGGATTAGAATGGTGTTGGACCTTGAGGGTGTGAGTGGAGGTTTGGGTTGGTATTGGATCTAGTTTTGGGTTAGGTTGGGTCATTACACCAATTTAATTAAAATTAGTGTCAATGGTATTCTTTAATAAATTGGAAGTACATAGGATTAAAATTGGGTGAGATACAAGTGTCATGGACGTAGAAGACTCAGAGTAGATTATTGACATAAATTGGGTTGCATAAAATGGATCGAGGTTATGTGTCCTATTTTGATTGAAATGAACAAAGATACAAAGTTAGATTTATTTGGGTTTAAAATAGATATTTGTAATAAATATTGTGCGACTAAAATAAAGCACAAGAGAGGGTATTTATGAGTTACACAAAGATCAGAATGGAAGGCTGGCACGTCTAGGACAAATGTATAAAATTTATTTGAAAGCGAATGCTAGTGTAGCGCTCTAAATATCGAAACAACGATAAGGTGCCCCAAGTGATATGAATATTGTACATTAATATAAAACACTATGTTCTAATTCTAAATAGCTCTAAATTAACCCTAGTCTCTCTATCTAAGCCAGGTGGACCTAAATTAGGTCAAGGGGGTCTACAATCTACCCTTCTTAGAGTATTTTGTTCTCGAAATTAAAACAGACATATGGTAAAAACTATTGACTAAAATTTAAATGCTACTACATACCTAGGCCTTCAAAGAGATGGAGAAAATGCTGTCGAATATCATCCTCTCGTTCCCAGGTCGACATGCCCGATGCATGATGCCTCCATGCAACACAAACTAGAGGGATAGTCTGACCTTGTAATACCTTCTCACTTCTGTCCAAAATCTCTACAGGAGCCTCATGATATGACAAACTCGACCCGACAGTGATCTCTGAGTGGTCAAGCAAATGACTTTATCTGGCATGTACCTCTTTAACTGAGATATATGGAAGATATCATGAACTCCTTCTAATGTCTGTAGCAATGCTAATCTGGCAACCTCTCCGATGTGCTCTAACATATTGAATGGTCCGATGTATCTCGGAATCAGTTTTTCTCTGCCTCCAAACCTGATGGTCCCTCGGGTAGGCGAGATTTTTAGAAACACATGATCTCCAACCTGGAACTCTAGGGATCGTCGGTGCGCGTTGGTCTAATGCTTCTACCTATCCTGTGCTTCTCGTAGGTGTTCTTGGATCTTCTTTACCTTCTCTACTGTATGAACAACCAACTCTGGTCCAAGAATCTGTCTCTCGCCTATATCACTCCAATACTGTCATACCCCAGTCCCAAAAATATATAGGACTAGAACACGTAAGTATGCCAGCCGCATGGATATGGCAACTCTCATATATGAAAACCAAAATCCATGCGTATGCTGTAATATGAATAACAATTCACAAGTAGTACAAACTATCTCAAGTCACAGGCATAATCTAAATCTCATCCACAAAAATCATATATAAATAAATAACCAATATCTATGAAACTAGATCTCAATATAAAGTATCTCAAGATGATAGTTGGATAGAAATAAATCCACTACCAACTAGAATAAAAACAAACACAATATAAGTACAATACTAACAAGCACTGAGACTCAAAGAGAAGACCTCCTCGAAAATATAAGTGACCAGTCTGGATCTGCGCTCTTGCGAATACTCATGAACATCTATACCTGGAAAGGGACCAGGTCCTCAGAGGGACATAACAAGATACATATAAGCATGCCATAAAGTAAATACTGAATAAATAAAGGGGTGTGCTAACCATCTAAGTGAATAAAATTTAAGGACAACATAGTATGTATGGGAAAGTATAGGCTAGACATATGCTGACGTAATTTACCAACCATTATTACTGGCTAGTATATGCCACATATGCCCCCATACAAGGGCGCTGTAATATAATAACGTCCAGCTCCAAAGAGCATGGCATTTGTATAGTATATCGTCCATATCGCTCCGAAGAACGTGGCAACAGTATAGTATATCGTCCATATTACTCCGTTGGTGTGGCAGCAGTATAATGGAAGTGGGTATCCCATACGCCTACTAGTCGTCCTCCCCTCCCAATAAAAATGTACAAGTCGCGAATACGACGTGGACATCTCGTACTATAATGCAAGTCTCTAAAGAAATAAACAACTAAGCTAAATACCGTCACACGTGTTGCTCACACCGATGGCCACTCAAGTATGAGGCACGCATTCCTACATGAACTCACTCTGTGACATGCAATGATATGTGTCAAGGCTTGGGAGTCATATCGATAACTCCACAACTTTAGGTGGGTTCACTAGACACTAGGTCAGACACAAATTCTAACGTCAACGCCTTCGTTGACTGCACCCGAGTCTCTCTCGGATGCGCACAGTTATATAATCTAAAACAATAAACATGCAACTAAAATAATAACTAAATTTAAATAGTACAACAAGGCAAGGTATACTTGCCTGGCAAGAAAGCTGTATAGTACCAATAACCTACTCCTGAAATCGCACAGAATGATCCAATAGGTCCTATATACATATAATATAATGCAATACAATATCAGCCAAACACTAGCACATACATAACCATAAATACTCTGAACTTAGGGCATAGCTAGGTATGACACTGGTCAACTAGGGTCAAGTGTGCATCTAATTGCATGGGTGTCGCATCTGTAATTGCTGTGCAAAACAGACAGTCAAAATGATACGGCCCGCCAGTACGTCAGTGTACATAATGGCATTCTTCTACACTCTTCTTAGGGTCAACATGGTCAAGGTAAAAACGAGATAATCCACAGTGTCCTAGGGTCGTACAATATAAATACATATATAGTCATAAGCATATAATTACTTATATAATACATCAATCTATATATGTATATATATATCACTTAAATTCTAATATGCGTATCTGTACGCATACAAGTCATTGGGTTCACCGACTCAGGGTCCGATATCAACTAACAGTCATAAAGCAATACTCATGTCCTAATAGCATATACACAAGCTTACATAAAAAGGAGGAGAGGGACAGGTTCAAACCTTGGGGTACGCACATGGGAACGACGGTAACGACAATGACGATGTTACGGTTGACGATGATGACGATGGCGATGATGATTGGGGTTATGATAAGATGATAGCTATGATAATGGCGATGATTACGACTATGATGACAATAATGATAGTGATGCTCATGGTAAACATGATGGTGATGATCATGATGATGATTACATGATGGTGATGACGAGGATGATAATATGGGTTTTGGTGATGACGAAGATGATGATGTGGACGATGGTGATGACGAGGATGATGATGTGGATGATGGTGATGATGAGTACAATGATGTAGATGATGGTGATTGTGTTAATGATTGATGATAATGATGTTGATAATGGGAGAATAATGATAATGATGATGGAGGGTTGATGATGATGATGATAGGTTGATGCAGACTGCCAGAGTCCGGCCAAGAGGAAGGTCCGGCCAAGGAGGTCCGGCCATGGAGGTCAAACAGGGAAGAATGAGGAGGAGTTCGTGGTCAAGGAGGAGGGGTTAAAGTCGGTCCAGCAGTTGTGGAGGTGGTCGAGGTACAAATCAGAAAGAGGTGATGGTTCCGGGTGAAGAGGTACACGCCGGGGGAGAGAATGGCGGGGGTTGAGGTAGTTCAGGCGAGAAAAGGAGGTCGAGGGAAGGAGAACGGAAGGAGGAGTTGAGGTCGGATGGGGTTCTTCGGCAGGACTGCTCGGTTGCTCAGGCGGTGGAAACTGCTCGACACTGTGCAGTCGGGGAAGATGAAGGCGGCCGGGGTCGGGATAACGGCTCCAGGCGAGGAATAGGGTCATGCACAGGTGTCGAGCCCGGAGGCTCATCGAGTGGGGATCCGGCGGGTTATCGTGGTGGTGGAGGTGGACAGAGCAGGGAGGCTCTGCGGGTGGTGAGGCGGTGGTCGGTTCAGGCGATGGAGTTGGCCGGTGGTGGGTTTGTTCTAGGAGAGGCAGGGACCAGGGCTCCAGCGAGGATGGCAGCGAGTTGATGGAGTGGCTCAGAGAGGGACTGGTCGGGTCTACGAGTAGCTCCGGCGGGAAGGTAGCCGGGAAGAGGAATTGTGAGGGAGAAGGTGAATAGTATGGAAAGGGGATGGGTTGGTATTCAACTATGGTTGATTCTAGGTTTAGGTGAAAAGAAATTAAAGGTATATTTATATATAAAGAAGTAGAATTTTAAGGTTGACCTAGGGTGGGCTTGGTCAACATCTTATTTTAGAATGGGCTTGGCCTCACATGTAGGTGTTTGGAGGCTATAAATTATATTATTTAAATACAATTGCTAGGATTAAATAAGGGCCGATGTTGCGCGTTGTACATTCCAAAAATTATGGGAAAAAATTATGTGAAGGAAAAAATGAGTTTTCTTCATGTATTGTCCAATGGTGTGGACAACTTATTACATTTTTGCATAAAAGCGCCCAACAATTAAAAAATTGCACAAAAATAGAAATTGGGTTAAATTAATTAAAATAAATGCGCAAGGTATTCTGGAATTAATTAGAAGTACATGAGAATAAAATTAGGTGGGACACAAGTATCATGGACATAGAGGGCTTAGAGTAGAATATTATCATATTTTGGGTTGCACGAAATGGGTCAAGATTGTGTCTCCAATTTTGATTGGAACGCACAAGGATACAAAGTCGTATTTTATTTAGAATAAATATAAACGTCTGTGACGAATGTTGTGCGACTAAAATGTAGTACAAAAGAGTATAATTATAAGTTACACAAAGGTTAGAATAGAAGCCGGTCACGTCTAAGATAAGGATGTAAAATTTATAGGAAGGCAATGGCTAGTGTAGTACTCCAATTATTGAAGCAACGATAAGGCGCACTAAGCGATATAAATATTATATAATTAAATAAAATAAAATATTCTAATTCTAATTGGGTTCAAACTAGCCCTAGTTTCTCTATCTAAGCTAAGTAGACCTAATTTTGGGTGAGGGGGTTTACAATCTACCTAACTTAAAATTATTTCGTCCTCGAAATTAAAATAAAGCATAGTTTGTTAATCCTTCACGTACATAAGGCAAGTCAATCGTAATCTTTTTGTGATAATTAAAATTCTAATCAATCCTTCATAATCACTTCAAAATTAAGATAGTCACTGTTCAAATCAAAATTTAACTTATCGTAATCTCTTCTCACTTTTTCAAATTATCAACATCCAATTTTAAATTAAATTCATATAACATCTTCAAGAATTAAATAATGCGTATAAATTTTATACCACTATTTCCAACTATCATAATCTCCTTTAGAAATAATTCTAATCAAATATTATTCATATCTTCAACTTATGAATTTTTGTACTCTTCAAATTTAAATTCAATTTACACCCTTAATATTTCACATAGGTAATCCCACAATCAATATTTAAATTTTAATTTAAGGCCTCAAATTAGGAAATTTGAAGTCTAATTCACCAATTGTTCAAGTCTAGATTTTCAATATTTATCCTCAAAGTTTAAATCGATGATTCAACCTTCAATATTCAAAATTTAAATCATATGCTCAAGTATAAATATTTGGTTCGTCATATCACAGTTTTTTAAAATTTATTAATCCTCATCATCTTAATCATTCTTCTAAAATTCTCAAAATTAAAATAACTTGAACCTCTCAATCTTATTTTACTCGATCACAATCTAGAAGAAATTTCTCTCAAGTTGATAATGCAACTTTTATCCAACTTAGAATTTATCGATCTATCACATAAGGCTCTTATATTTAAGAAAATTTATTCCTCAAATTTACTTAATCATGTTACACAATCCTCAAAAATTTTAACACCAAATATATCATATATGATATACCCTTAATCAGTTATAAAAGATAGTCATCCAGTAATATGATTGGCCTATGGGGTATATCTAGTACTCTCTGTATATCAAACTTATACTGAGCATGAGGTTTCATCTTTCCGAAATAAGAGAAGATGAAAAATAATAATAAAGAGTTCAAGGGGGAGGTAATAGAATAGAAGTGTGAGGATCAAGACGTTTAAAGAATTCTAATAGAAATTATCAAGGCAGTTATGGATTAAAATCCTATTTTGGTAATTCTTATTCACATATTCATGACAATACAGTTATATAACTGATACGATATGCTCAAACTTATCTAGAGGGCAAGTACATTCGTCTACTAGTCACTATATATCTCAATCCACGTAAAGTAGTTATGCGAAGGGCGAACCAAGTGCACTAAGGTTAGCTAGACCTTAATACACTGATTCTGATTTAGACAATGTATTAGTGTGTATACCCAATAATACATATATCATGATCAAGCTTGATAAAAGAATAAGCTTGCAAAACTAGGCTACAATAGCAGCATGAGTCAAGGTAGTACAAAAAATATAAGTACGCTAGATTATGATAAGAGAAGTTACAAAATAATTCAAGTTCATAAAAAGATAAGACTCTACAGTCTCTACGGTTGTCATACTAATTCCTTGTCTAAGTCGCTAGTCGACCAAATAGGGGTATGGGCCTCTAAGTTCTACAGTCTGAATAAATATTATCTTCGCATGCAAGTCTACAGTTTATGTCATTCAGTTATACTTCATTAATGGGTCAATAGGACTATGTGATACTAGGTGGTAAGGCATACTACCCAACTTTAAAAAGAATTAACTAATATTGTGACAGTCTTAAGGGAATTCTACAAAATAATCTTGCACTTGTAAAGAAAGCAGAAACTCTTATTGGGGTATACTAGGAAAAGATCTTGGTATTTATTAGGGTATCATATTTCATTATATAGGTAATGGTCATCTTAAGTCTTAATCATAGTGCTTATGGGACAAGTGTTAATAATAAGTATAGAAAAGTTACTGGCCTTCAAGGGAAAAAGTAATATAACTCGTATCGAGGTAGGGGTACATAATATGTGATTCAAACTAAAGGATAATCAACAAGTCATAATATATAAGAATAACTCAAAACTATCATGCTCTATCTACCAAGTACAAAAAATTTTAGAATTTAAATTTAGCAAACTATAATCCTACCATACTATATATCCTAACATAGAATAAAATCACTTGGCCTACAATCCTAAGAGTTATGTGGCACAAGTTGAAATATGTAGAATATGAGAACATAATTAGTTGTCGCACAACTAGCGAGCGTTAGGGTTCAAAGGAACAAGTCATAAAACTAAATAGTAAGACTCTAGATAATGTCATGGTTTATTGAGGGAAAGTGGGATGCTAATCTCTGTGTTCTAGGTATGATCAAGGAAAATATTATATTCATTCCTCTTGGCTTCCTAAGGTACTGTTCTACTGATATCAAGACAATGATCTAAATTTATAGTTCTCTAGTACTATCTTATTATGGAAGTTAGGTTTGGTCCTAATATTCAACCTTGGATTCCTATTGGTTCCCCAATGCTAGGGTCAAACAATATGGTCAAATTTCTAACTAACCCTATTAGTGTTTATACTACTCTCAAGTCATTCATAAACATATCAAGGGATAATGGTAACCCAATCTATAGATAAAGAATGCTAGTGTTCACTAGATATTCTAAACTTAGTGATATGTCAATACTCTAGTTGTATTCTTAGTAGGTGTGTTACACTAATTATCATCCTAATACAAGGATTCCTATATTCTAGCAGAGGCTATACTCAAGGATCTATTTAGGAAGTACAGAAATCAAGCAGAATACGATCATTCAAATAGAATGGATTGGAAGGAAGATGAGTCATAGTCAATTATGGATGAGATCCTATACTCTAATCCTAGGTGCAGGCTCGCTCGATACAGTAACATAACCGAGACAATATGCTCTCCAACCTGGAACTCTAGGGATCGTCGGTGCACATTGGTCTAATGCTTCTACCTATCCTGTGCTTTTCGTAGGTGCTCTTGGATCTTCTTTACCTTCTCTACTGTATGAACAACCAACTCTGGTCCAAGAATCTGCCTCTCGCCCACATCACTCCAATACTGTCACACCCCAATCTCAAAAATACGTAGGACTATGACACGTAAGCATGCCAGCCGCATGGATATGGCAACTCCCATATATGGAAACCAAAATCCATGCGTACGATGTAATATGAATAAAAATTCACAAGTGGTATAAACTATCTCAAGTCACAGGCATAATCTAAATCTCATCCACCAAAATCATATATAAATAAATAACCAATATCTATGAAACTAGATCTCAATATAAAGTATCTCAAGATAATAGTCAGATGAAAACAAATCCACTACTAATTAGAATAAAAACAAACACAATATAAGTAAAATACTAACAATTACTGAGACTCGAAAAGAAGACCTCCTCGAAAGTATAAGTGACCAGTCTGGATCTGCGCTCCTGTGAATACTCATGAACATCTACACCTGGAAAGGGACCAGGTCCTCAAAAGGACATAACAAGATACATAGAAGCATGCCATAAAATAAATACTGAATAAATAAAGGGGTGTGCTAACCATCTAAGTGAATGTAATTTGAGGACAAGTTAGTACGTATGGAAAAGTGTAGGCTAGACATATGCTGACATAATTCACCAATCATCATGACTGGCTACTATAAACCATATATGCCCCCATACGAGGGCACTATAATATAATAACGTCCAGCTCCGAAGAGAATGGCATCTGTATAGTATATCGTCCATATCGCTTCGAAGAACGTGACATCAATATAGAATATCGTCCATATCACTCCTTCGAGTGTGGCAGCAGTATAGTGGAAGTGGGTGTCCCATACGCCTACTAGTCGTCCTTTCCGTCCAATAAAAATATATAAGTCACGAATACGATATGGACATCTTATACTATAATACAAGTCTCTAAAGAAATAAATAACTAAGCTAAATACCATCACACATGTTGCTCACACCGATGGCCAGTCGAGTATGAGGCACGTATCCCTACATGAACTCACTCTGTGACGTACAATGATACGTGTCAAGGCCTGGGAGTCATATCGATAACTTCACAACTTTAGGTGGGTCTACTAAACACTAGGTCAGACACAAGTCCTAATGTCAATGCCTTCGTTGACTGCACCCGAGTCTCTCTCAAATGCGCACAGTTATATAATCTAAAATAATAAACATGCAACTAAAATAATAACTAAATTTAAATAGTACAACAAGGCAAGGTATACTTGCCTGGCAAGAAAGCTGCGTAGTACCAATAACCTGCTCCTGAAGTCGCGCATGATGATCCAATAGGTCCTATATACATATAATATAATGCAATACAATATCAGCCAAACACTAGTACATATATAACCATAAATACTCTAAATATAGGGCATAGCTAGGTATGACACTGGTCAACTAGGGTCAAGTGTGCATCTAATTGCATGGGTGTCGCGTCTGTAATTGCTGTACAAAATAGACAGTTAAAATGATACGGCTCACCAGTACATCAGTGTACATAATGGTAGTCTTCTACACTATTCTTAGGGTCAACATGGTCAAGATAAACACGGAATAATCAACAGTGTCCTAGGGTCGTACAATATAAATACATATATAGTCATAAGCATATAATTACTTATATAATATATCCATCTATATATGTATATATATATATCACTTAAATTCTAATACGCGTATGTGTACGCGTATAAGTCATTGGGTTCACCGACTCAGGGTCCGATATCAACTAACAGTCATAAAGTAATACTCATGTCCTAATAGCATATACACAAGCTTACATAAAAAGGAAGAGAGGGACAGGTTAGAACCTCGGGGTACGCATACGGGAATGACGGTGACGACGATGAGGTTGACGACGATGACGATAATGCGGTTGACGACGATGACAACGATGATTGGGATTATGATAAGATGATAACTACGATGATGGCGATGATTATGACTATGGCGACAATGATGATGGTGATGCTCATGGTGAAGATAATAGTGATGATCATGATGATGATTACATGATAGTGATAATGAAGATGATGATGTGGGTGATGGTGATGACGAGGATGATGATGTGGACGATGGTGATGATGAGGATGATGGTGATGATGAGGATGATGATGTGGACGATGGTGATAAGGATGATGATGTAAATGATAGTGATTATGTTGATGATTGATGATGATGATGTTGATGATGGGAAGATGATGATAATGTTGATGGAGGGTTGATGATGATAGGTTGATACAGACTGCTGAAGTTCGGCCAGGGGGAAGGTCCGGCCATGGCGGTCGAGCAGGGAGGAAGAAGGAGGAGTTTGTGGTCAAGGAGGAGGGGTTAAAGTCGGTCCAGCAGTTGTGGAGGTGGTCGAGGTACAGATCAGGGAGAGGTGATGGTTCAGGGTGAAGAGGTGCACGCCGGGGGAGAGAACGACGGGGGTTGAGTTGGTTCTGGCGAAGAAAGGAGGTCGAGGGAAGGAGGAGTCGAGGTCGGGATGGGGTTCTCCGACGGGACTGCTCGGTTGCTCAGGCGGTGGGGACTGCTCGGTGCTGTGTAGTCGGGGAAGATGAAGGCGGCCGGGGTCAGGACAGCGGCTCTAAGAGAGAAGTGGGGTCGTACACGGGTGTTGAGCCCAGCGGCTCGTCGAGTGGGGATCCAAAGGGTTGTCATAGTGGTAGAGGTGGACAGAGCAGGGAGGCTCTGCGGGTGGTGAGGCGGTGGTTAGTTCAGGCGATAGAGTTGGTCGGTGGTGGGTCTGTTCAAGGAGAGGTGGGGGCCAGGGCTCCAACGAGGATGGCAGCGAGTTGACGGAGCGGCTCGACGAGGGACTGGTTGGGTCTACGAGTAGCTCCGACGGGAAGGTGGCCGGGAAAAAGAGTTATGAGGGAGAAGGTAAATAGTACAAGAAGGGGATGGGTTGGTATTCGGATATGGTTGATTCTAGGTTTAGATAAAAACAAATTAAAGGTATATTTATATGTAAAGAAGTAGAATTTTGAGGTTGACCTATGGTGGGCTTGGTCAATATCTTATTTTGGGATGGGCTTGGCCTCACATGTAGGTGTTTGGATGCTATAAATTATATTATTTAAATACAATGGCTAGGATTAAATGAGGGCCGATGTTGCGCGTTGCACATTCCAAAAATTATGGGAAAAATTTATGTGAAGAGAAAAATGAGTTTTCTTTATGTATTGTCCAATGGTGTGGACAGCTTATTGTATTTTTGCATAAAAGCGCTCAATAATTAGAAAATTACACAAAGATAGAAATTGAGTTAAATTAATTAAAATAAATGCGCAAGGTGTTCTGAAATTAATTAGAAGTATATAAAAATAAAATTAGGTGGGACACAAGTGTCATGGACATAGAGGGCTCAGAGTAGAATATTATCATATTTTGGGTTGCACGAAATGGGTCAAGATTGTGTCTCCAATTTCGATTGGAACACACATGGATACAAAATCGTATTTTATTTAAAATAAATGTAAACGTCTGCGACGAATGTTGTGCGACTAAAATGTAGTACAAGAGAGTATAATTATAAGTTACACAAATATCAGAATAGAAGGCGGGCACGTCTAGGACAAGGATATGAAATTTGTAGGAAGGCAATGGCTAGTATATTGCTCCAATTATCGAAGCAACTGTAAGGCGCACTAAGTGATATAAATATTGTATAATTAAATAAAATAAAATGTTCTAATTCTAATTGGGTTCAAACTAGCCCTAGTTTCTCTATCTAAGCCAAGTAGACCTAATTTTGGGTGAGGGAGTTTATAAATACACTGGGGAATGACACTTTCTGCCATACAATACCTCATTGGGAGCTATCGGAATCCTCGCTTGATAGCTATTATTGTAGGAAAACTCGACCAAATATAAATGGTCCTTCCATGATCTACTGAAATCAAGCATGCTTGCCCTCAATATATCCTCCAGTGCCTGAATGGTGCGTTCAGACTGGCCATCCGTCTGTGGGTGATACGATGTGCTGAACTTTAGGCGGGTACCGAGACTTTCTTGCATACTCCACCAAAAGTAAGATATAAACATCGTATCCCTGTCAGACACTATACTGACTGGTCCCCCATAAGGTCACACTATCTCCCTCATATATATATATATCTGCTAAGACCTCTGTAGACTATCCAACTCTAAAAGGTAAAAAGTGAGCGGACTTGGTGTGTCGATCCACGATCACCCACACCACATTACGACAACTAGGACTCCTCGGAAAGCCTGTAACAAAGTTCATAGTGATGTGCTCTCATTTCTACTCAGGTATCGGGAGCAGCTGTAGTAAGCCTGCAGACCTTTGATGTTCAGCCTTGACCTGCTGACACACCAGGAACTTTGCCACAAAGCGGGCTATCTCTCTCTTCATTCTATGCCACCAATAGTACTGCTTCAAGTCTTTGTACATCTTTGTGCCTCCTGGATGAATAGAGTGTGCTAAACTGTATGCCTCCGACATCATCTTCTGACAACGTTCTCTATTCAAAACATAGAGATGATCTGCATATCTCAAAGTTATGTCCTCGTGTATGCACAATCCTGTCTGCATCCTGACCTCTGTCCTCTGTCAAAGCCTCTGGAATCTGGCATATATTGGCAAGGCAGCCTTGATCCTCTTAACTAATGTCGATTGTACCTAAAAACTTGACAACTGGCCATCTGCTTCGGGCATAATAACCTCTATACCCAACTGCTCCAGACCTCTCAATAGGTGTTGCTGGGTTGTCAAAAAGAATGCCATGGGTCTCTTGCTCAATGCGTCAGCTACCACGTTGGCCTTTCTCGGATGGTATTGTAGCTTAATCTCAGAGTCTGTCATCACCTTGAGCCAACGTCTTTATCTCTGGTTCGGGTCCTTTTGAGTATAGATGTACTTCAGGCTTTTGTGATATGTGAATATCTCCAACCGCTCTCCGTATAGGTAGTGCCTCCAAAGCTTCAGGGCAAAGATCACTGCGGCAAGCTCCAAGTCATGAGTGGAATAGTTTTTCTTATGGGTCCTCAGCTGCCTAGAGGCATAGGACACAACTTTTCCATGCTGCATCAAGACAAATCATAATCCCTTCCCAGACACATTAATGTAGATCATAAATCCTCTAGGTCCATAAGGTATAATCAAAATATATGCCGTAGTCAGACCTTCTTTAGTTCATCGAACACTATCTGACACTCCTCTGTCTAAATAAACTCCTTCTCCTTGTGGGTCAAGTGGGTCATCGGCTCTGCGATCCTCGCAAAGTTCTCTACGAACCTCCGATAATATCCGACAAGTCCTAGGAAACTCCTCACCTCCGAGATGTTGGTAGGGGTCGGCCACGTCTCTACTGACAAAATTTTTGCTGGATCTACTGAAATACCATCTTCTGAGATAACGTGTTCGAGAAAAGAGACACGGTCTAGGAGGAACTCATACTTTCTTAACTTGGCATAGAGCCTCTTACGCCTCAGCGTTTCCAACACTAACCTCAAGTGCTCCCCATGCTCCTTATGGCTTTTTAAATACACCAAGATATCGTCGATGAAGACTACTATGAACTGGTCTAAATACTAGTGGAAGACTCTGTTTATCAGGTTCATAAATACTGCAGACACATTCGTCAGTCCAAAAGGCATCACCAAGAACTCGTAGTGGCCATAACGAGTCCTGAATGTCATCTTTGGAATATCTTCTCTCTGCACCTTTACCTGGTGATACCCTGATCTCAAGTCAATCTTCGTGAACACCACTGCTCTTGTCAGCTAGTCGAATAAATTATCAATCCGTGGTAGAGGGTACTTATTCTTGATAGTCAAAGTATTAAGGACTTTGTAATCAATGCACATACGAAATATTCTATCCTTCTTTGGTACAAACAACAATGGTGCTCCCCAGAGTGATACACTAGGATGGACAAATCCTTTGATTTGCAACTCATCTAACTGTAGCTTTAGCTCATCCAGTTCTCTCTTTGCCAACCGGTACACATTTGAAGATACCAGCGCTGCTCCAGGTACCAACTCAATAGTGAAATCCATCTCTCTATTCGGCGGTAGGTCTGGCAACTCCTCCGGAAAGATATCCTTGAACTCTGCGACTATCGGTGGAGGTGCTATCTGTAAAACCCCCTTCCTAGAAAATCGTATATACCCCTTTATTTATTAATTATTAATTTAATTATGGTAATTATGTGCTAAATAGGAGAAATAGATTTTTAATAATTTTTATGTTAGATGTTCGGACACTTAGAGGACTTGTGGGACTATCAAGAATTTTTAGAAATTTATTCCATGTAGGAGACCCCTTGAGCTGTTGCTAGCCTAACGATGTGCATTACCCTAATCTATAAATCTTCTTATGAATATATATATATAGGTATATACAAATATATACATATGTATATATATATTTTATTAATAGGAAAAGAAAGGATTAAGTAAAAGAAATTATTTAATAATAAGCTTAACTAAATATAATAATAATAATAATATTAATAACAAATAAATTACTAAGTAGACATCCTTTAGCATTCAGCCATATTCTCATTAGCTAATTCCCTTGCTATCAACGCCTTAGCAAAAAAAATTAACTTGCTGATGCAACCCAGTCAGCCAACTATGACCCGCCATTTTTTTTTTTGCTTCAGCCCTTTCCTCCAGCAGCTTCACCCGCGGATCCGCTCCACTCTCCCTCTCTCTCCCCTTAATATATAACATATATATATATATTGTTAGCTCTCATAAAACTCTAACCTAAATTTTCAGACCTTCTCTCCCCATCTAGAGCCATCACCGCAGCTAGAGAAGCCCCACCAAGCCATCCAACCATCCCGTCGACGCCGACCTCGCACCCTGCAGAATCCCACTCGACGTACCTTCGCTCCGGCGTAATTTTTCGTCGACTCGCTCAACAAAACGCTGTTCCGTCTTCATAGGTATGATCACCCCTTAACCCTCTTCCATATTCGTTTGATAGCCAACCTCGGAAAACGTGTGCCCCTAGGTAAAAAACAGCGTCCAAAGTGGACGGACAGACAGAATTCTGGAATCGCAGAATTCCAGAATGACCACCCGTATTGCCGAGTTCGTATCTCCCACCACAGAGATCCGAATTCGGTAATTCTTTATGATACCTGTAGAATACCTGACCTAGTTTATTTTCTGTTAATTAACCCTATGCTATTAGTCGCTGTGGACATAGTTAAATTCGTCACAAAACTGCGCGCACCCACTTTTCCGGTTTTCTAAAAGTTGGGAAACGGAGCGCGCCCGGCCAAACGGGACCATCCCGCCGTGTGCCAAGTGTACCGAATGGTGCACGCAGCATAACCAGACACGTGAAAATTTGTAGGGACTGATTCGAACGTGTGTGCGCACCAGAATCAGGCCGTATCCGCGGACACATTTCGTATCGCAACTTTTGTGGAACTCGCGCGTATTTTGTGCATGCTTGTCAGATTGCGACGAAACTTGCGCCGCTGGACTGGTGGTAACGCGCTGGTCCTGTGACCCAATTTTCACGCATTTTTGAGATGGTTGACCAGATCGCCAATTGGCGGGCCCACAGTTGACTTTTTGGACAAAATAGTATTCGGCTCATCGAAATCCATATTTGGACATACCGTTGGGTTCGTATTAACATCTAGATTTGTTTGACCTATAATTTGTTCCATTTAGAGACTGTTACCCTTGGCACGCTTTTCGATGCAAAGTGGGCCACATGTGGACCCCACTTTTATCCGAAATTACCGTTTTGCCCCTGTGTCCAAATTGGACGAAAGGGATGTGCTTTTTAGCTATTTTGCTCATTCCGGAAACATTGGTGATGTCTATTCCAGTATTCGGAGACATTTGTTCTGAGGCCATAGCTTCTGGTCCTGTGTATTGGACATCTGGACGTGATATTTTTGCAGCTTCTTGCCAGGCAAGTATACCTTGCCATTGTACTGTTATTTATATTCCATATGTTGCATACATCTTTATTTTCTATTTTTAGTTCATATATTTTAACTGTTATATAAAATGTGCGCGACGGTGACGTCGCGATATGTTTTTATTTATGTATTGCATTGACCTTGTTTATGAGACTACCCCATTATCATGTAGCATAATTAGGTTTCATTTGACTGTGACACATATTTTTATACGAGTTGTGAGTCTTATATAGATCACGGACGCACGTATTGACTGATCATCGGTACGTGTGGGACGTGCGTTAGGAATAACTGCTGTTAGAAATTTTGCATGCTAGAAAACTTAGCAGTTATTAGAGGTATATGGACATAGTCTATTGTAGTACGGTGGTCCCATCCTTGTCCTTTTTTGGTTGCAGGATTGGGCTAGGGTACTAAGGATAGGCTATGGACCAAATTGTGTCATGGATGTGACATGCTTAGAGCATTGGGTGGGGAGAACAACAAGTAAGGCATTTGGGCTCCTTTGCACTTTTCTTGTGTAACCCGTACGCTCCGCCGGAGATACGCGGTCATGATAACCCCTATATATTATCATGGCGGGCCTCCGGTATTCGAAAGACGCCGTGCCTTTGTAGGCCCCTGGATCTCCAAGAGAACTATGCCAATCCCATTTATGGCCAGATAGCCCACTTGTTAGAAAGTTGTTCTTAACTGCATTCACTTTAGACGGTTAGGCGATCCATTGGATATTTATTTCAGTACTTTATTAGCATGTGTTTAAGTATACTTGTTATGTCCCTCTGAGGACCTGGTCCGCTGCCAGGTGTACCTGTTCTTGAGTATTTGCAGGAGCGCAGATTTGGCAGGATATAGATGCTTCATGGATGTCTTCTCTCCGAGCCGTGATTGGTAGTTGGTACTTATATTGTTTGAGTGAGTTGTACTTATATTGTATTTACTTTTCCCATTTGAGTTGGTAGTGGATTTGTTTCCATCCAACTATCATCCTTAGATACTTCTTATTGAGATCTAGTTTCATAGATACTGTTTAATTATCTCTATATGATTTTGGTGGATGAGATTTAGATTTTACCCTGTGACTTGTATTACAGTTATACCACTTGTGGATTTGATATTCATATTACAGCGTACGTGTGGATTTGGTTTCCATATATTGGAGTTGCCATATCTATGCGGCTGGCATACTTACGTGTCCTAGTCCTACGTATTTTGGGACTGGGGCGTGACATGTTTTTGTGGTGGCCCATGCAGGTCGAGAACATATTGTCTCGATTACGTTACTGTACCGAACAAGCCTGCACCTAGGACTAGAGTATAGGATCTCATCCACAATTGACTATGATTCATCTTCCTCCTATCTGTTCTATTTGAACAATTGTATCTTGCTTGATTCTTGTACTTCCCTAATAATTCTTTGAGTATAGCCTTCTGCTAGAATATAGGAACCCCTGTTATTAAAATGATAATTAGAGTAGTACACCTATTAAGAATACAACGAGAATATAGACACCCCACTAAGTTTAGAATATCTAGTGAACCCTGGAACTCCTTATCTTTAGATTGGTATACCATTACCCTTTGATGTATTAAGAAGACTTGAGTAGTATAGACACTACTAGAGATAGTTAGAAGTTTTATAATAATGTTTGACCCTAGTATTGAGGAACCGATGGAGAACCAATATTGAACATTAGGACTGAACCTAACCTTCATAATTGGATAGTATTAGAGAACTATAAAACTTAGACCATTGTCTCATTATTAGTAGACAATACCCTAGAAAGCCTAGAGGAGTGTAATCAACACTTGTTCTTTGATCATACCTCGAACATAGTAACTAGCATACCACTCCCCTTTAGAAAACCATGATGCTATCTAGAGCTTTCTATTTTAATACCTTGTTTCTCTGTGACCATAGCGTTCGCTAATTGCGCGACGACTAAATTATGTTCTTCTTCTTTCCATCCTTCAATTTTGTGCCATCTGACGCTTCTGATTGTAGACCGAGTGATTTCATTCTATGTTAGGATATATAGTTTGTTAAGGTATAGTTGTAATCTTGAATTTTGAATTGTGTGCCTTGTAGTTAGAACCTGATAGTTAAATTGTTCAATTAGATTGTGATAATTACCCCTAGTTGTAGACCACGTAATTTGTACCCTCACCTCGACACAAGTTAGACCCTTCCTCCTTAACGGCCAGTAACTCTTCTATCTTTACCATTGACACTTGCTTGTAAGTGCTATGACTAAGACTTAGGATGACCATTACCTACATAAAAAGGATACCCTAATCAGTACCAAGATCTTTCCTCATATACCCTAATAAGAGTTTCAGCTCTAATTGCATGTGCAGAATTATTTTGTAGGACCATCTTAAGACTGTCACAGTATTAGTTAAATTTTTATAAGTTGGGTAGTATACCTCACAACATAGTATCACATAGTCTTTTGCCTTATTATTATTGAAGTGTGAATGAATGACATTTAACTGTATGCTAGCTTAGGACGACATTGTTTTTTTTTCCAGACTGTAGAGCTTAGAAGCCATACCCTGCTTTGTCAAATATCGACCTAGACAAGGAATTAGTATGATAACTGTAGAGATTGTAGAGTCTTTTATTATTATTGCTTATGTTATTTTTGCTTCTGCGAACTTGGATTGTTATGTACCTTCTTTCATCATAATCCAGCGTATTTATGTTTGTTGTACTACCTTGACCTATTGCTGCTATTATAGCCTAGTTTTTGCAAGCTTATTTTTTTTATCGAGCTTGCTCATGGCATATGTATTATTGGGTGCACACAATGATACAATTGCCTAATCAGAATCGGTGTATTAAGGTCTAGCTAACCTTACTGTGCTTGGTTCGCTCTTCGCATGACTACTTTACGTGGATTGAGATATATGGTAGTAGACAGATATACTTGCCCCTAAATATGTCTGACACATCGTATCGGTTACATAACTGTACTGATACGAGCATGTAAATAGGAAATTACCAAAAATAGGATTTCAATCCACAACTGTCCTGACAACTCTCTTTTCGATTCTTTAATCTCTTTGAACCTCGTACTTGTATTCTGTCACCTTCACTTTGAGTTCTTTATT
Source organism: Iris macrosiphon (assembly GCA_036927795.1). NCBI lineage: Eukaryota > Viridiplantae > Streptophyta > Magnoliopsida > Asparagales > Iridaceae > Iris > Iris macrosiphon. The sequence goes on from JAYESA010000013.1 coordinate 63,488,214, forward strand.
ATTTCTCTCCGTCTTCCCCTTTTTCGGAAAGACGAAACCTCGTGCTGGTGTAAGTTAACACTGATAGTACTAGCTATACCTCATAAGGCTAAACACATGACTTAGTGACTCTCTTTTATAATTGGTTAAGGGCATATCGTAGGTGATATGTTTGGTGTTAAACCTTTGAGGATTAAAAATCATGATTAAATAATTTGAGCAATAGTTTTTCTAGATGTATGGCCTTAGGTGGTAGATGGAAAATTTTAAGTTCGGCAGATTGTGAACCCCTCACCCAAAAAAAAAAAAAAAATGACCTACTTGGCTGAGTTAGTGAGACTAAGCTTAGATTGAATCCAGTTAGAAGTAGAACACAGTATTTTTATTTAATTTTGCAATATTGTATCACTTAGTGCCCCTTATCGTGCTCCGATAATTGGAGCACTACACTAGCCACTGCCTTCCTACAAATTCTACACCCTTATCCTAAATATGCCCATCATCCAATTCTCATCTTTGTGCAATTTTCCAATTGTTGGACGCTTCTATGCAAAAGAGCATTTATGTGTCCACACCATTGGACACGACACATGAAGAAACCTATTTTTCGCTTATATGGATTTTTCCATGAATTTTTTTCGGGATGTGCAACGTGCAACATCGCCCACCCCTTTAAACCTAGCCTTGCATTTTAAACAATGCAAATCTTATACCATCATTGTATTCTATCATGGCTTAATTTTAATTTCGAGGACGAAATTTTTATAAGTTGGGTAGAATATAAAACCCCCTTCCTAGAAAATCGTATATACCCCTTTATTTATTAATTATTAATTTAATTATGGTAATTATGTGCTAAATAGGAGAAATAGATTTTTAATAATTTTTATGTTAGATGTTCGGGCACTTAGAGGACTTGTGGGACCATCAGGAATTTTTAGGAATTTATTTCATGTAGGAGACCCCTTGAGCTGTTGCTAGCCTAACGATGTGCATTACCCTAATCTATAAATCTTCTTATGAATATATATATATAGGTATATACAAATATATACATATGTATATATATATTTTATTAATAGGAAAAGAAAGGATTAAGTAAAAGAAATTATTTAATAATAAGCTTAACTAAATATAATAATAATAATAATATTAATAACAAATAAATTACTAAGTAGACATCCTTTAGCATTCAGCCATATTCTCATTAGCCAATTCCCTTGCTATCAACGCCTTAGCAAAAAAAATTAACTTGCTGATGCAACCCAGTCAGCCAACTATGACCCGCCATTTTTTTTTTGCTTCAGCCCTTTCCTCCAGCGGCTTCACCCGCGGACCCGCTCCACTCTTCCTCTTTCTCCCCTTAATATATAACATATATATATATATATATATTGTTAGCTCTCATAAAACCCTAACCTAAATTTCCAGACCTTCTTTTCCCATCTAGAGCCGTCACCGCAGCCAGAGAAGCCCCACCAAGCCATCCAACCATCCCGTCGACGCCGACCTCGCACCCTGCAGAATCCCACTCGACGCACCTTCGCTCCGGTGTGATTTCCCGTCGACTCGCTCAACCAAACGCTGTTCCGTCTTCATAGGTATGATCACCCCTTAACCCTCTTCCATATTCGTTTGATAGCCAACCTCGGAAAATGTGTGCCCCTAGGCGAAAAACAGCGTCCAAAGTGGACAGACAGACAAAATTCTGGAATCGCAGAATTCCAGAATGACCACCCGTATTGCCGAGTTCGTATCTCCCACCACAGAAATCCGAATTCGGTGATTCTTTTTGATACCTGTAGAATACCTGACCTAGTTTATTTTCTGTTAATTAATCCTATGCTATTAGTCGCTGTGGACATAGTTAAATTCGTCACAAAACTGCGCGCACCCACTTTTTCCGGTTTTCTAAAAGTTGGGAAACGGAGCGCGCCCCGCCAACGGGACCGTCCCGCCGTGTGCCAAGTGTACCGAATGGTGCACACAGCATAACCGGACACGTGAAAATTTGTGGGGACTGATTCGGACGCGTGTGCGCGCCGAAATCAGGCCGTATCCGCGGACACATTTCGTGTCGCAACTTTTGTGGAACTCGCACGTATTTTGTGCACGCTTGTCAGATTGAGACGAAACTTGTGCCGCTAGACTCGTGGTAACGCGCTGGTCCTGTGACCCAATTTTCATGCATTTCTGAGACAGTTGACCAGATCGCCAATTGGCGGGCCTACAGTTGACTTTTTGGACAAAATAGTATTCGGCTCATCGGAATCCACATTTGGACATACCGTCGGGTTCGTATTGACATCTAAATTTGTTTGACCTATAATTTGTCCCATTTAGAGACTGTTACCCTTGGCACACTTTTCGGTGCAAAGTGGACCACATGTGGACCCCACTTTTACCCGAAATTACCGTTTTGCCCCTGTGTCCAAATTGGACGAAAGGGATGTGCTTTTTAGCTATTTTTCTCATTCTGGAAATATTGGTGATGTCTATTCCAGCATCCGGAGACATTTATTCTGAGGCTATAGCTTCTGGTCCTGTGTATTGGACATCTGGACGTGATATTTTTGCAGCTTCTTGCCAGGCAAGTATACCTTGCCATTGTACTGTTATTTATATTCCATATGTTGCATGCATCTTTATTTTCTATCTTTAGTTCATATATTTTAACTGTTATATAAAATGCGCGCGACAGTGACGTCGCGATATATTTTTATTTATGTATTGCATTGACCTTGTTTATGAGACTACCCCATTATCATGTAGCATCATTAGGTTTTATTTGACTGTGACACATATTTTTACACGAGTTGTGAGTCTCATATAGATCACGGACGCACGTATTGACTGATCATCGGTACGTGTGGGACGTACGTTAGGAATAACTGCTGTTAGAAATTTTGCATGCTAGAAGACTTAGCAGTTATTAGAGGTCTATGGACATAGTCTATTGTAGTACGGTGGTCCCATCCTTGTCCTTGTTTGGTTGCAGGATTGGGCTAGGGTACTAAGGATAGGCTATGGACCAAATAGTGTCATGGATGTGACATGCTTAGAGCATTGGGTGGGGAGAACAACAAGTAAGGCATTTGGGCTCCTTTGCACTTTCCTTGTGTAACCCGTACGCTCCGTCGGAGATACGCGGTCATGATGACCCCTATATATTATCATGGCGGGCCTCCGGTGTTCGAAAGACGCCGTACCTTTGTAGGCCCCTGGATCTCCAAGAGAACTATGCCAATCCCATTTATGGCCAGATAGCCCACTTGTTAGAAAGTTGTTCTTAACTGCATTCACTTTAGACGGTTAGGCGACCCATTGGATATTTATTTCAGTACTTTATTAGCATGTGTTTAAGTATACTTGTTATGTCCCTCTGAGGACCTGGTCCGCTGCCAGGTGTACCTGTTCTTGAGTATTTGCAGGAGCGCAGATTTGGCAGGATATAGATGCTTCGTGGATGTCTTCTCTCCGAGCCGTGATTGGTAGCTGGTACTTATATTGTTTGAGTGAGTTGTACTTATATTGTATTTACTTTTCCCATTTGAGTTGGTAGTGGATTTGTTTCCATCCAACTATCATCCTTAGATACTTCTTATTGAGATCTAGTTTCATAGATACTGTTTAATTATCTCTATATGATTTTGGTGGATGAGATTTAGATTTTACCCTGTGACTTGTATTACAGTTATACCACTTGTGGATTTGATATTCATATTACAGCGTACGTGTGGATTTGGTTTCCATATATTGGAATTGCCATATCCATGCGGCTGGCATGCTTACGTGTCCTAGTCCTACGTATTTTGGGACTGGGGCATGACACTATCCCCATAGCTATGTAAACTTCAGTTGTCTGGCCTACTCCTTGCTTGATGGTCCCCTGCATGTACTCGAACTCTGGGTGATCTGGCGGTCTAAAAATGATGCTACCCTTCGATAATCCAGTATGGCATTGTACTGGCTCAACCAGTCCATACCTAGCACAACGTCAAAGTTTGGCATCGAGAAAACCAAAAATTGAGCTCTTATTTTCCGACCATACACGACTATCGAGCACATTCTAATAGTGTTGGTAACCGATACGATGCCTCCTCCGGTAAGAATCTTTCAACTCTTAGGTAAGGGGGAAGTAGCTACTCTATGCATAGCTACGAAACTACTAGATATGAAAGATAGTGTAGAACCTGAATCAAACAATACAGTCACAGATAATGATGTAACTAAAATGGTACCTGTGATAGCTTCCCCTTTGGTACCTCCCCAATCACTGCTAGCACAAAGGCTTGCCCACGCCTCTGCCCTCCGGCCTGCTGTCTGGCTTGATCAAATTGTGCCTCGTATGGGGCCAGGGATGGTCCTCTCTGAAATCCATCGGGTGCAGGTGGACGTTAACCTCATATATGGGGTGGTATCCTCTGGACTGGTGCTGCTGGCCTCTGTCCTGTCTGCGGTGTTGTATCTTTGTACCATGGGCAATCTCTGTCAAGGTATTGACTCACTCCATAGATCATGCACAATCCAAGCTTCTTCTGACAATCTTTGATAACATTTTCCTTCTTGCCACAATGGTCATAAGTCGGAAGCTTGTTGTACTGGTATGGTACTAGCCTCTATTGTGTCTGCGCTCCTAGACGATGGATCAGTCCTTCTGCTCCGGGCTGAGCTCTGGCTGGTACGTTTATGCTGGGATACCTCGATCCTCTGCCAATAGCCTCCTGGATCCTAGCCTTTGACAGAACCTCCTCATAAGAGATCCTTGCCTGGGTGGTAGTGTACCTTTATAGCTTATAAGTCAGACCATGATGGAATCTCCTGGCCTTTTCCAGATTATTGGGTATCAAGGTGGCACCAAATCTACTAAGTCGACTGAACTCTGTGTCATACACGTCTACAGTTATGTTTTCTTACTCCAAGTATAGGAACTAGGAGTACAGTGCATTCCTGATCGTAGCCGAAAAGTACTTCGCATTAAAGTACTCTAGAAACTACTTCTACGTCTGCTTCTTGTCGATGTTGCGCTCCATGGAGTTCAACCAGTGATAGGTATTGCCTTTCAATTGAGCCCTCACTGCGGTCATCCAAAGGTTCGAAGGCAGCTGAGAAGCCTCCAGCAGTATCTCCGTGTTGGTGACCCAATCGGAGATCTCCTCTGTGATCTTGCTGCCCAAAAAGGTATTTGGGCCCATTTGACGAAACCCTTGAATAGTACCAGCTGGCCGAACAGGTGTAGGTGCTTGTACGGGTGCTGGGGTAGGTATTCTCTCCAGAACTTTTATCAAGCTCTATCTTATAGTCTCTGCCTGATGCCACTGCACCTGCATCTTAGCCTGGAACAACTGCAATATCTGTGGCTGTCCCTCTTGATGTGGCATTTGAGGTGGAAAGGGTAGAGGTGGTGGCAATGGGACCTTCGGCTGCGCTGTAGGTGTCTCATATGATGTCGGCCTCTCAGGATACGATATCAGCGTGGCCCTCGAAGTCTGGCCCTCGAGGTATTATGTTGAGACAGTCTGAGAAGTCTGGCTCTCATGCTGCTGAGTCGGATCGATCTGAGAAGTCTGGCTCCAGTGTATCAACGAGGCCTTTGGTATCACCGGAACCTGTGGTGGTGGCTGCTCTCCTGGTGGTCTATGGGATGTATTCTTCCTCTGTGCGATGGCGGATGGCACAATGGCAATGTATGCCTCACGTCCGCTACGCAAGTTCATCTCTCTGCAAGAGATAGAACTATATTAAAAGAGTACGAAAATAAATAAACAAACATGATGTAGATATTCAAATAATTAAATATGAAGGAGGTTCAAAGACGGTAGTCAAGGTGGATGAGATCTAATAATTTTTATTCTATTGCAAGCTCGCTGGACATGACATTATACCACAAGCAATAAATATAGAGAGACCTACATAGGCCACCACTAAAACCATATCATGCCCCAGTCCCAAAATACACGGGACCATGCTACGTGGTAATGGCCAACTGATACGACTCCGAAGGATTTCTCAATTTAATGGACCCGACGAAGCGTACTACACTGTCCTAAAATACTATCAAGTCTAATATGCTAGCATACAACAGGTATATGTCTGATCTCATCCACAAAATATAAACAAGAAGTGCTGAAATAAATACTGGAAATAAGTGCAGAGTTTGAATGTCATAATATAATCCAAATAAGTCTGATGTGAACAAACCCACTATAATAATAAAATAAAAGTACAAAAGGACAGATAAGAGTACTAGGCTAGAACATCGACTGACTAGATAAGGATGCTCCAGCCCTAGGCGGAAAGCCTACCAGTGATCAAGAAAACTCTGAAGGTTATACCTCAAGCTCCTTCTCGGTCGCGTACCTCATCTCCTGTCCGGGCCCGTACACGGTCGGATAGTACACCTCATCCAAATCTGGAAGGAAACTAGGTCCTTAGAGGGGCATAACAAGATACAAAAATATATGTCGAATATAAATACTGAATAAGAAAAGGGGGGGTGTACTAACCATCTAAGTGAATACAATATGAGAACAACCTTGGTACGTATGGGTAGGTGTAGGCATAACATCCGACACTCCAAAGAGCATAGTATCTACACATATAACATCCATTATTCCGAAGAATGAGGTATCTGCATATATATATATATATATATATATATATATATATATATATATATATATATATATATATATATACATCTGTAATGCTCCGAAGAACGTGGTATCTGAATAAAAGAAGTCATTGGATCCGTGGCTCCTCTAGACACTACGGATTCCAATGTGTGTATCCCATACGCCTACCACTTGTCCTCTCCATCCAATGCAAATATACAAGTCGAATACACGATGTGCATACTATGTAACTACATGCTAGGTCTCAAATAATTAGACTAACCTAACTACGCACTAAACCGTGATGCATATCACACGCACCGATAGCTAGTCGGGTACGCCAACTCGTATCCCAATATGAGTTTGTCATCCTAATGAGTATAAGAAGTGTCAAGATCTTGGAAGATATCAGAATATCTTCACAATAGTAGGTGAGTCTGCTAGTGATAAGTCAATACACTATGCATTGACGCAATCGTCGACTGCACCAGAGTCATTCTCAGACGCGCACAGTTATACATGATATTTGCAACAACATCTTATGAAATAATTAATAACTTGAATTAAATAGTAAATAAGGCAAGGTATACTTGTCTGGATCCTCAAGCTGTGAATGCCAAAATCTTGCTCTCGAAGCCTCGCCCGAACGATCCGACGATCATATATATATAATATAATAGCCATCAATCATTATACTAGTATGCACAGAAATATAACTACACTGCACTTAGAAACTAATGCAAGTAGGGGTTATAATCGGTTAACTAGAAGGGTCGAGTGTGCAAGTGTCTAAATTGCACAAGTGTCATGTCCCTCTAAACGTACATTCTCAAATATTATAACCAAGATCAAATTAGGTTCAAGTAGGTACTAGGTTGCATTCCAACATAAGTTGGTAGTGTTAACCATCTAGGTCTCCATGTACGAGTACGTCATATGTCCTCAAATACTGTGCACAACAAGACAGTTAGCCACCAATATATTTATATCTCCAAATATCGTATAACACTATATACGTGTCCTAGCTAATAGGTTAGGGTACACATATGATAATTTAGTCTAAGCACATAGGAACTACACAAATATATGTCATACTAACAACCTAACCCATGAAATATACTAACTACTATTCCACACACACACACACACACACACACACACACACACACACACATATATATATATATATATATACACACACACACACTAGATATTAGGGTTCACTAATAATATTGGTTCATGCAATAACAACAACAACAAGAAGGAGGAGGAGTGAATATGCAAACCTAGGGTTATCTCTAAACAGGGAGGGGATGCTTGGCCCACGGCTCGTGGGTGGCTGGTCTCCGGCGGGTGAAGGTGCTTCGGCATCTGGACTGCACAGTAGCAGCAGCAGCAGCAATAATAGGTGAGGGTAGTGGTGGTGATAATGGCTGCGGGGATGAGATGGCTATCGATAGTGGTGGTAGTCATGAGGAGGAGGAGAGAAAGTAGAAGGAGAAGGTGGTCGATGATGGTGGTGGTGTTGGCTGTAGTGGTGGCTATGGTGGTGATGATGGCGGTGATAAAGATGGTGGTGGCGGGATGGCTATTGTGGTGATGGCCGGGGTGATGGTAAGGCTGATGGTGGTGGTGGTGGTGGTGATGGCTGTGGAGATGTGGTGGTTATCGACGACTGTGGAGGAGGTGGTGACAGTCGTGGTGATGGCTATGGTGGTGATGGCTGGGGGGAATGGTTATGGTGGTAATGATAGCGGTGGTGATGACTATAGAGGAGTTAGTCGGAGAAGGAAAAAGAAGGAGAAGGAAGGTGGTGGTTGTGGTATTTGGTCGAAAGAGGTCAAGGTTGATGAGAGGGAGGCGGTGGTGGTGACTGTGGTCAGAGTTAGCCGGAGAAGGAAGAAGAAGGAGGAGGAGGGTGATGGCGTTAGGGTTCGGTTGGAGGGGAGTGTGGCTGCTAAAATTTAGAGAGAGGGAGGGAGAGTTAATGTAGGATAGAGAGAGAAGGGGGGCATGGGGATTAGGGCCTGCCATATGGCTATTTCTTGGGATAGGGGGAGATTCCTCATGAAAAAATGGGTGGTTGGGATGGGATAAATTTGAATGAAGGGTGGTGATGATGTAGGTGAAAAGTGGTGTGTGGTACACACAAATTAAGGAAAAAATATAGGGTGGTCGGTCAAAGAATGGAGGGTGGGTTTCTTTATGGTTTTGCTCCAATAGGAGGTGAACACCTAGTTGCTTATTGCACAGAAGCCCCTAACAAGTTAGAAATTACACAAACAAGGAAGATTGGGATTGGGTGAGAAAAAATACCATGTTTGGTGTGATATAGTGGATTAGAATGGTGTATGATATTTTTATGAACCTTAAGGGTATGAGTGGGAGTTTGGATTGGTGTTGGGTCAAGTTTTGGGTTAGGTTGGGTTATTACACCAATTTAATTAAAATTAGTGTCAATGATATTCTTTAATAAATTGGAAGTGCATAGGATTAAAATTGGGTGGGACACAAGTATCATGGACGTAGAAGACTCAGAGTAGATTATTGTCATAAATTAGATTGCACAAAATGGATTGAGGTTGTGTCTCCCATTTTGATTGAAATGGACAAAGATGCAAAGTTAGATTTATTTAGGTATAAAAATAGATATTTGTAACGAATATTATACGAATAAAATGAAACACAAGAGAGGATATTTATGAGTTACACAAAGGTCAGAATGGAAGGCTGGCATGTCTAGGACAAGTGTATAAAATTTGTTTAAAAGCGAATGCTAGTGTAGCGCTCCAAATATCGAAACAATGGTCTCACCTCTATCTTCAACTAGAAAGCGGTTTCACAATTGTTCTTCACACCGCCATTTGGTGGGTTTCTATCTCATTATTCTAGAATAATCTATGTCCAATTTTCTATAAGGTGCACCAAGTGATACAAATATTATACATTAATCTAAAATACTATGTTCTAATTCTAAATGGCTCCAAACTAACCCTAGTCTCTCTATCTATGCCAGGTAGACCTAAATTTGGTCGAGGGAGTTTACAGCCTCGTGTTGCTGTTACTGCTCTGTTGTTCTTATCTGGTCTGAAGTGACCTAACACCAAGTCCCCCTTGCTAAATCCCCTAGTAGCATCTACTACTTAATCTCTGTAGTGCACTTTTAAGTGCACTGCCTGTATCTATCCTCAATTACCTCACTCCCAATCTAGCCACTATACTTTAACCCATACAAATACATAATATCCACACTAACAGTCACCACTTCCCCTCTTCACACACATTTGCATACTAGTGCCCCCTCTTCGATCACCCTCACATCATTACACACATGAACACTCCATAAATCACTCACACACACAACATAGTCACGTACACATCAAACACAGTTTACTCTACACTCCTTCACACTGACACACTGACACGCTGACACACGAATACACACACACACACACACACACACACACACACACACACACACACACACACAAAGCTCTCAATACACTAGCACTAGACCAAGTACCAAACACTTGGTGGGCACACTCAAGTATCATTATGATACACACCATAACTCATGATACGATTGTGATACACACTCAAAACATCCTGATACACTCCTAAAATCCAATTAACACATCCAATATATCAACTATAACATATAACATGTATTATAGTTATTTAAATGCAATAAATAAAATTTGGCATGTTAGAGCCTACTATACATGCAAATACCACTCCTACGATCCCGTATCACGACGTATCGCGATACGCACTTCCCGTATCCAATTGTGGACATATACACCCTTATAAATTATGCACCTCACTCTAAAATCACCAAAGAATTAGTTTATCAAACACCTAATGGCCAAAATTTGGATTTTTCTTAATTTGGCCACAAAAGTCAATATAACTATCCCAATATAGCTTATTAGGACCTAGTTCTTTCTCCTATAGGTATTTCTTAGCCATAGAAGGGTTCCTAAGGGTATAATACCATAAATTAACCATAAAATTGAAGAAAAATAGGAATTGTACCTATTAGGAGTTGAATCCCAATAAAACTCCTTCGGTTGGATACGAAATGGACACAAGCTCCTAGAATCTCCTCTCCAAGTAGTGCTCCTTGCAATCCAAGCTCCTAGGCCTCCTTTTGAATAAAATGAGAGGAGGTTTGAGAATGGGTGGATTAGGTTTTGTACTTAAATTTGGAGAAATTTTGGGGATAAATTGATTAGGAGTGAAATGAGCTATTAAATGAACTAATAAAGGGTTAAATACCCCTAGGCTAGGGCCGACCACCTCCTTCTATGGTTGTGTGTCATTCACAATGTCTAGAATGCCCCTCTTTGCTTGTCATAAAGAAATATTTAATTATAGAGAAGGTTCTTTACTAAGTGGAAGAAATATTTTATTCATTCTCCTTAATCTAATGAGTCAAACCATGACTAAACTAAATAATTGAACCAATGGGCCAAGTCAAGTCAAGTTGGGTCCACTTGGACCCACTAAAACTAAGTCTAATCAATAGGCTAACTCACTAACCCACTAGTCACTAACCCACTAGTCATATAATAATAAATATTATTATCACTAATAAAATTCTTAAATAATTATTAAAATGAGAAAAATATCCCTCTTATGAAATTATGTGGTTACAATCCTACCCTCTTAGAAAAATTTTGGCCTCAAAATTTAAAGATGGCCGTACCCCCCTCTAGGTTGAAACCTGAATCCAATCTAAATCATACAAGCATGCAAATTAAAGAATTTACTAATTATTATCATATGCATAGTTATAATCTCTATCTATCATGATATTGTAGTCTCTATCAAGGGTATACTACTAACTATACTAACTATATAACATAAAGCAACTATAAGGTATTAAGGAATAAATTAAATCAATAGATAAAAAATGAAAGAAAGAGCAGAACTTGTTAACCCATCACATGTAGCATCGGCCACCTCAATCGTCATCACAAAATTTTTGCCCTACTGGGGTGTCTTCCTATGCTGGTGTCGGGCATTTTGTTGTGCCATATGTGGCCTAGCTATATCTCTATTACTGTCGGAACACCTGCACTCCTATACCACATGATACCCCCTTTTCATACCCTGTCTTAATATCACATTGATACATTCAGCTAATACTATCACCCACTATAATACTCACTGATACCAGACTGACACACTCTACCTATCATATACCACTCATCCTAGTCTTGGTGCACCCTGATCCCTTGAACACTCTAGACAACATTGGTACACTAGTTCTATAACTATACTAGACACATGCACTTAATACTCTAGGTTACCAACTACTAACTATATTCTAACACCCATCTTAGAACTATTGCTATAAATGATTCTATACTATGAGTTACTTCTAGACATATACACTAACACCTAATACTCATATACCCAACCAGGAACCACTTTCAGACTCATAAACTGCACTCCCAATAATTAACACTGATACTCAACTAGACACCAATATATCTGCAAGTTACCAAACTACTACACCATCCAAAGAAGTCTCAAAAACTAACGAAGGCAAAACTATATAAGGAACTGAACTAGAGGCACTAAAGATATCCTTATCTTGAGCTAATAGGGGTGATGGAACAAAATTCAATGATAACAATACTGAATGATATAGGCGATATGTTAAGAACTAATTTAAGATACAATATAATAATCATACACGTCTATATGAAATCATGTTACCCGAAATCCTCGTTATGCCAGAAAGCATAGCTGCGATTAACTATAGAGTCCGTAACTAAGGTACATACCTATAGAATTATATTATCTAGAATTTTTATCCTGCCTCATGCTTGGCTGCAAAAACTCTAAATTCTATAACCAAGATAAATATATCCAAATTCAGGCTCTATGTCTTCGCTATACCAACTAATACGGCTGTGATAAACTCTAGACTCCATAACTAAGGCAGATGATTACCTTTCTCACTTTTCTTATCAAAATATGTTATTAGAATATACCTCACTATAGTCCATAAAATTTATCTCGATACAAGAATCAAATTCAACAACAAATATATAAAGTGAACAAAAATAAGGGAATCAGATTTTGAAATAGAGTTTATAGTAAGATTCTCAAGTGTCATCCCAGGAATCTCTCAAGGAATCATAATTTGTGATTGAGTATTCTTTTATCCTATATTCTATCGCAGGCTCGCAGTAGTACAACTAAGTTATTGCACTATCACGATATCGTACTAATTGCGAAGCTAGACCTGCATAGGCCACCACAAAAATATGTCACAGCCCGCATCCGGATGATCGGACACGAGTACATGGGTAAGTCAAGCCTACGTCGTAGCATCGGCGATAGAATACTGTCTAGGTCAACAATATTATCTATCCATCTTACACAATAATATATAAAATATGTCAATAGTATTCTATAAGAAGGACAAGATAATAATATATAATGATAAATACTCAATCACAATAATCTATAAGGAAGAATATGGCATGATAAGATATAAAATAATTAAAGTCACTAAGTCAAAATACTAGAATAACAACAAAATATCTCAAAGCTAAGAGTCTAGCAATAACAAAAAAAGTCTAGGAGTAATAATAGTACATCTCAAAGTCTAAGATGCTGGAGACAAATCCAGTACCCAAATGATAAGTAGAGATAACTAGAGTAACTTGTGACACCGGCTAGACCTTCCGGTAATCACTCCTGAATTATAGTGTCCCTGGTTGCTACTCCCCCTGTGGTCCATAATGAGTCGGACACTAATCCTCTAAATCCTCTAAAAAATATATTCAGTCAAGATGGAGCGAATATAACCCAATAATAGTTCCAAATTAATTTATAATGACTATAAACAGTAATAGAGGATGTAATTCAAGACGAAAAAGCAATGAACAAATATCATAGTATGGCAGAAAGAGAGACAGATAATCTAGAGCAATAGTACACAATAAAATAGAATATAGAGAAGATTTGTAACTACACTAAGTGTTTGAAAATACTAGTTAGATATGTGATCAGTTTGGATTAAATATTGTCTACCTTAATGAGATAAATATTGGTAAACATTGGTTACTTTAACATAAAAACTTGGCTAAATTATGGCTACTTTAACAAGATAGCATTGGTTAAACATTGGCAACTTTAACAAGATAACATTGGCTAAACATTGGCAACTATAACAAGACAACATTGTCTAAATATTTACTACTTTAACATGACAACATTGCCTATTATCCATGCAAAAATACAAGGAACAATATAAGAGGAAAATAGCATCCTATGACTGGAGATCCAATATGTGTACTGGTATGTGTACCATCGTATCAAGAATCAAATAAAATATTTCTAAATACTTATATTATAGTAATTATCAAATAATAAAAGCTATCAGATAATGTATTCACATGTGGTCCTTAGCAAAGGGTGCAAAACGGTATCCAAACTGGTGTCACACTGACCTATATAGAAAATTCTATGTTATTTGGTGTAATAAATTGATAAACAAGCTTAAATAAGCTAAAATATAGTTTTCTAGGTCGAGACTAGGTCATATTGGTCAAACTAGGCCAAACTAGGTTGGTGGTACCTTGATTCTAGGTCCAAAACTAGTTTCTAGGATGGTTACAAGGCTATACTAGTTGATACTAGGCTATACATAGGTTTCTAGGTCCATATCTTGAAGGTATTGGCTAAACTAGCTAATATCACTAAGTGTGTGTGTGTGTATATATATATATATATATATATATATATATATATATATATATATATATATATATATATATATATATATATATATATAACTTATGAATATATTAGTTATATCTATTATTAAGTAATACCTTAGTATATGAGTTATTATCAAATACCTTAACCTATAACACTTACCTTACATACCTTAATTATATAATTACCTTAGTTGTATACTTGATATCTCATATCTTGATACCTTAACTATAACTCATAACACATACTCTATTATATATCTAATACCTTAGTACTAGATACTACCCCCGCTAGTACACTATTCTTTCACCATAATAACCTGTCTACACCTACACTTAGTATCTTAGTAACTATCTAACACAATACTTCATTACCCATATCCAAACTTAATACCCAAGCTTGTCACTACCACATTTTCTAGGAAAGGATATTTTGGTCATTTCATAATTAGTTAAATATTGTACATGTTGAATATTTATTTATTGTATTATTTATTTATTGTTAAATGTTAGTTTATTATTTTAGACTTGTGTTAGTAGACCTAACTAGTTTATATTAGATCCATGGACTAACATTTAATTTTAGTTAAAATTAAGCCCAATAAGAAGTCCAACATTAGGAGGATGATTAATTAAGTTAAACCAATTAGACTAGAATCTTCCTTCCTTATTTTTTCATGAGAAGCCCCAAGGGATATTTTAGACATTTTATAGTAGCTTGAGGAAGGAGGAATGTGGCCGACCTAGTTAATAATGGAGGAAAAAATCTCTCTCTTTATTTTTTATTTCAAATCTAGATCTAAAATTTCCTAGTATATATATATATATATATATATATATATATATATATATATATATATATATATATATATATATAAGATTAATTAGTTTATATTAATAAGCTAGTAATTTATGTATATATTGTAAATAAGTTGGTATATATTATATATGAGATTTATATAGTCATAAGTACTAATTAATATTAGTTAGTATTATTTCTAGATTACCTTGGGGTACACCAAGGTAATGAGAGTGGAGATATCTTGGGTACAGGTATTGAATATTGAATACTAGTTAATATTAGTTAGTATTATTTCTAGATTACCTTGGGGTACACCAAGATAATGAGAGTGAAGATATCTTGGGTACGGGTATTGAATATCCGAAGAGGTACGTTAGTATATAGTTTAGTATAGTATTATTATAAGTTTAATATGTATTAGTGTATAATAAGGAGTATAAGTATTAGTAATATGTTAGATATTGAATTACCTTGTGATACCAAGGTAATGTCAAGGTATTGGGTTTGTCACGACCCGCACTCGGATATTTGGGTACGAGTACGTGGTTACGCCCAGCCTATGTCGCAGAATCAACGGTAGAACGATGTCTGGGTCATTTCTAATTATCTAACTTCTCAACAATATAATATGGTACCTGTCAATCATCTTAACTCCAAATAGAGGAGCAATATGGTATCTCACAAGTATATATAATCTCAATCACAAAATAAACTAAGGAAGAATAATGCACGAATGGAATAACGAAGGAAAGAATAAAGCTATAATACACAATCTGAAATAATATACAAGATGTAAATCCATCCAAATAATAGTCTAAAATAATCCAATACAAATATAATCTAGACCTCCTTAGGATCTGCAACTAAGTCCTCCTGGTCAATAGGAGTATCCTCTATAGGTACGCCGTCCTACGGCTCGTAGAATATGGGACACTGCTCTATAAGCCAGTCATCTGAAAAAATATATCCAGTCAGGATTAAAGCGAAGTATATACCTCTGAAAGTAGTTTAAATAGCATATTTGAGCATATAAATAGATATAGAAATAAAATACAAAATCACTAACATATGAATGAATGAACAATATATATACAGGTAAAGTACGAGAATTTAGAACAATAATATGAATATCTGCAATATGATAAAATAACAGCAATCTAAACTAATGTGCCTCAGAATACAAGTTCATTATGTGATCAGTTTGGGTGAACATTATCAGGTAAGATGATTACATAAGGTATATAACCAGAATATTCACGATGTAACAATGGGGCTTTGATCACATAATCAACTCCTACTCTCCCACCCCCCACTAATACCGATGGATCCAATCACGATACGCTATGAATACGAAATATAATCACTGAACACGAACAATGGGTGTACACGAATATCATAACCACCAAATATGAGCAGTGGGTGTACACGAATAAGCACACTGAACACGAGCAGTGTGTGAACACAAAGTATCATCAATACCCGATATACACGATGAGATATAATATACACGAGTAACCGCTGAACACGGTAGGGGATAACATCTTCTGACGGGATCCATATAGTACCAGTCCGTAAAATCACTGTGTCGAAATTAATGTATACAATTCTAGAACATGCATATATATAATATTATAAATTAAAAACTATCAAAGAAATGTACTCACATGAAGTCATGAGCAAGGTGTGTCTCTCGATGCCCAAGCTGGTGTCACACAACCTAGATATGATATATTGCATCAATACAAGGTTCAAGAATAAAAATCAATGAAGTTGATGCAATTCTAGATCGATATACCATTTTTAAGTCAAACCCATGAAATCTAGGTTGCAAGAGTCTAACACTAAGTCACTTAGTTGATACACTATGAAACTATGCTATACTAGCCAAGCTAAGAAACAACAAGGCACTCAAAGAACCGTATACTAAGATACACAAGTTTATTTATAATAAAAATAGTATTTTAGGTATATATACAAGTCAAATATTATAATACTATAATAAATTAATTGAAATAGGATACCTTGGCCTTGCACCAATGCGTATCGCACCTATCTCGACACCCAAACTTAATACCTTAGGTATCGACACAATACCTTGGTAATACCTTGGTATCCTGAGGTAACCCAACTCTAACATAAAACTAATACCTACATATAACCAAGCTAATACTAACTATATAAACTACAATATAATATATATAACTAACTATTAACAAAATATGCATACATAGCAAACTATTTACTAACATATATATATATATATATATATCTACACTAACATATATATATATATATATATATATATATATATATATATATATATATATATATATATATATATATATATATATATATATACTAGCTACTACTAGCTAACTTAATAGTTCAACTAACAACTAAACTAATACTACATGAAACACTAACTAAAACAACTAATTATACCTTGCTAAACCAAACCTTAAGTACCCAAACCCAAGACTGAAACTAACCTAGTGAAACTGATACAAGGACACCGATATCTCAGACTACTACCCCTTAAATACAACTAATCAGTGAACTGTGCTTGCAGAAACTGCACAGTGACTCGCTGAGCCCAATACTGTGCAGTAAGAACTTCACAGTAAACTCGCTGAACTCGACTGCAATATCTGTGCAGGGCACAACATCCCTGATACTGCTCTCTGTCATACTACGTTGTGGCAACTGCTCCCTTCGCTTGCTCGAGTCGCTATCCACCGTGCTCTCCCTGCTTCCCTTGGCTCAGTTGATGCCTCACACACTACTGTGAAGCTTGCATCTCGACAGTGTTGCTCACTGCATAATGCTGCAGGTGCCCGAGGTTGCACCCTGCTTCTTCCATTTATTGTTGATAGCTGCCACTTCACTGACACAACCACAAACACCATTACATATATACCATCACACACACACACACACACACACATATATATATATATATTGACACACACACATACATAAACTCAAATACACTATTATATATATATATATATATATATATATATATATATATATATATATATATATCATCTAATTATTATATATATATATATATATAATTACACATGCACATATAACAAAAAGGACCAACAACAAACACATGGAGTGCACCGCACCCGTATCACACTTTCTCTATGATACACTTGCGATACGGCTCCAACACACAACCAAACGCATCTCGGAGGACATGAGCAAGTCTAATATACTAATTATGAATAACACGTATAGTAATTAGAGTATCTATGTGTCTGTGTCATAATGTGATATGTACAAGATCTCGTGTCGGAGAAAATCCCCCAAAATCAACCAGTTTTATCAAATTGACGAGATATGGCCTACACTTATCCAATTGTGGACACGACACTAGTCACAAACAAGCAATCACATGTCAATTAGATCTATTAGACCCAATGACAACCACTACATGTGCCAATCTCAAAATTCTCCTAAAATTGGCACCAAATTGGACATAACTTCCACAGTATGTCTCCGATGAACCTAAAACCAATTTTTATGGGTAGCCTATGCATGTGAGTTGATTTCTCATGGTTAAATCTTAGATCTAGAGTCTATTAGACGAGAGAAAACTAAAATATATCTATTGGGAGATGGATTTCTAATAAAAAGTCTCTAAGTGCCAAGTATTTCCTCTCCTTGTGGCATAGATCCTTGATGTAGAAGCCTCAATGAAGAATTAGGAAAAGAATTGGTGGAGAATTGATAAAGAAAATAGAGAAAATTGGAAGAAGGAAATTATAGATCTAAGAATTTGGGAATTGGTAAAATGAAATGGTTTCTTTCTCCTCATGAAGTGGCCGGCCATATAATCCCCCTCCATGCAATATAAAATATGCCAAATACCCCTTAAGACCTCTCATGAAGAAATTAATTAGGGAGGGAAGGTTCTAGTCTAAGGGTTTCTTAAATTAATCTAACCTCCTAATCCATGAGCCTAATTCATGGGCTCAAACGAAACTCATCCAAAATATTGGGTTCATGCATTCTAATAAATAGGTTTGGTCCATTACACAATTTTAAAATAAAACTACAACTAGCAATTAATAATAATATAATAATTAAATTATCATACATGTAGAAATATTAAATATAATTAATCCTAAAATTATAATTATCCATGTCAATTACCAACTACCCTTGAATAAAAAAGTGAGGGTGACAGGGTTTTACTCAAGGTATTCGGTTTGCACATCAAGATGGAAGTGTAGGTGGTGTGATACCACATTTGGTTCAAAGTCAATGTATCCACTTATCATTAATTTAGTTAGAAGAATTATATATTATTGTTTGTATACATATTATAATATTTTTATATCTAATAAATTGTATATCTTATGATACGGTATCTTGTTGATTCCTAGTATCCTAGTATGGCCTAGTTACATAGTGTATGGACCCAATATCCTAGAGATGGACTTATACAACCTAGAAATAACTAGTTTGACCAAGTTTGACTAGTTTGACCTAGAGTTGACCTAGTTTGACTATTTTAACTTAGAAATGGCTTTATGACCTAGAATTTGATTATTTTAACTTATTTTTATTCGAAAATTTTGTATTGATATAATATTATATATTTAGGTCTTCGAGGCACCGTATCAGATATTTTTGATACTATTTACCAAATTTCAGGCGAGTATATTCTCTTATAGTTTCTTATTTATGATATCCTTTATGTCTCTTGTATTTATTATAGATATCCTTGATTTTTTGACATGATGGTTATACAGATTGGTGTATCCGGATCTCATCATGAGATGTTATTCCTTTATATTTATGGTGTATCTTGTGTAAACCTTATTTCTTGTTCTTCTTGTATATACACAAACATTGATTCTTGGGAAGCCTAGCTACCTACCCAGTTAATCCCGTGTCATAACATACCATGGTTTGATCCACTATACCAGTCGGGGACGAGAAATATGTAGTATAGATATGTGATCATACCCTCATTGTGCATATCTTTTTCCTTTAATAGTGTTAATCATATACCGTACGTATGATTAACTAGGCCATAATCCTTGTGCAAGTTCCCAAGCCGATCATATGTTAAAGCTGGTACTCACTCACTTAGTAGTAGTATTTTTTTATTCTTTCCTATAATGCTCATTATTGTATTTATTTTCAATATTCCTTTATTGCGTATCTCTTGTACCTTTATATTGCATCTTGTATATTCACTCTACTTACTGTTACATAGTTTATATCATTTATTAGAACTGCTGTTAGAGATGTACTTTGCTCCTTTCCTAACTGAATATATTTTTTCAGATGACACTAAGGAGTGGTACCCCACTCACTACGGGCCTAAGGATGTCATAGGCTTAGCGCCAGAGACCGTGGCTCAGGAGGGTCTCATCCCGACTGAGACAGATGACCCAGGACTCGTAGTACAGTAGTTAGACTCTTTTGTACTGGATTTGTCTCCAGCATATTGTTATTAGTATATTTTTGATATGACTCATTGGATATTATTGTCTTGTGAGCTATATTGTGACTTTTCTATTATTTTATCATATTCATGCGTTGTTCCATCTTATAGATCTGTGATTGAGTATTCATAATTCAGTTTACATTGGTAGCATTATTATATCTTTATTGTTAGATAGATAGTTTATCCAAATAACGTTCTACCACCGATGCTGTGGCGTAGGCTGGACATTGTTCACTACTCGTGCCCTTACACCGGGTGCGCGTCATGACAAAACTCGATACTAATATCTCAACTTACCTATATACCAACATACCTTAATATCTATGACTAATATTAGTATCAATCCCCCTTTGTCTCTACGAGGATACCCTAAACAACTCAACACACCAATACCAAGACCAATATCAATACCAATCACCCTTATGATACTAACTTGCTGTTATCCATACTTCTATAGCTAACTAAACTCGAGTGCACTGTCAACCCAATCAATATTGTTGTTGTTGTTGTTCCAATGTTGTTACTGCAATATGAAGCTATTGCCTCATGTTGCTGTTACTGCTCTGTTGTTCTTATCGGGTATGAACAGACCTTGCACCAAGTCTCCCCCTTGCTAAATCCCCCAGTAGCAGCTGCTACTTTTATCTCTCCAGTGCATTCTTAAGTGCACTGCCTGCATCTGTCCCCGATTACCTCACTCCCAATCTCACCACCAAACTTCAACCCACACAAATACATAATATCCACACTAACAATCACCATGCACACTAACAGTCACCTCTAGTGATATGCCATGGGCTTATATTCCTATATGAGCCATGCACATATGGACCAATTAGAATGGATTTCTATATCTCATGTGCACTAGTACACTATATTCCTATTAGTCCACATGTGCATTGGCTCATGTAGGAATATGAGCCTATGGCTCATATCCTTTTTTTAATATATATATATATATATATATATATATATATATATATATATATATATATATATATATATATATATATATATATATATATATATATATATATATATATATATATATATATATATATATCCCTCACTTTTCCAAATAAGGATAATTTAGTCATTTGGCCTAGTTATTTTATTTTTAAAAATTATATTTAATTAGAGTGCTATATATATTTAGTAAAATCTGACTTAGATCGGGGTGGGGATACTAGTTACGTGTCCATAATTGGACATGAGTATGCCGTATCACGATACAGTATGATACCATGTGATACTGAGCTATATTTTGTGTGTTTTGTATAATTACTTCTTAAGTCCTATTATAGCATGTTGCATTAGTTATATTAGTGTATACTTGATATGTCTATAAGATTATTGTGGAGGAATTTAGGTTTTGACACCTCAATTAGATGTATATCATAATTTTTCCTAAGTGCACACTATAGGTATTTAATTTAATGTCATTTGTAATCGTGAGTGTAACTCATATATCCTAATTGTTATAATTATATGGTTACCAAAGTTGTATTATATATATATATATATATATATATATATATATATATATATATATATATATAGTGTATGCATATATAGTTAATCTTGGGCATCATTGTGAACCATAGAGGTAAAGGTGAGTGATTAAATAGGAAGTGTGTGTGTGTGTGTTTATTGGTTAGTTGTGGCACTAATGTTTCTGGCATTAGGAAAAGGGGAATAGGAATGTGATCAGTCACTAAGATCATGATGTTAAGTCTGTATTATTTGATAATAGTAGTGAGCATTTCCAGTAGAAGATGTATGTGTATAAATGAATAGTAATGACTGTGTGATGTGGGATAGCTCTAATACTCGAGCAGTGAGTATTATGGGACCGCATTGAAACTCAATTAGTTATTGTGATCATGGTGTGTTCAAGTACTCAAGTATTTGATTTGTGGGAGTGTCAAGTAGGGGTGACACTGATAGGTATCGGTAAGTGATTAACCGATAATGATGTTTGTTCAGTCGTATATACTATGAGGGAAAAATCTATGGGGTTGGTGGTATCATAGATTTAAGCATTGGTCAATAGCAGTATCAGGGACAAGTTTGGTGCAACTGCAGTATACAAATGCACTACAATATTGCTGGATTGAGGAGGAGGTCTCGAGTAGCATCAGATGCTAAGTATGGATGGCAGCACTTGAAGTGGCAGTGCACTTAAAGTGCACTGCAAATTATAGTAAAGAGTTTGTGTTGTGGGTTTAACATATATCAATAACTTGGTGATCAAGTATGAAGGTGTTATGTCAGTGGTGGTTTTAGATGGTTACTTTAGTTAGTAAACATTCAGTCAGTGGTACCAGTTGTTATATCAGATAGGTTAGTTTATATGAGATCAATTAGTGTATTAGAGTTTAACTTTTGGTATGTATCAGTAATTAGTTGTTAGTGTAGACTTGAGTGGCAGTTAGTAAATTAGATAAGTATCAGTTAGTTGCAATGGTAGGTTGATAGTTAAAGATATTAGTTAAGTTCAATTAGTATCTCTTTACAACAGTAGAGTAATAACTATGCTAGTACAGTTAGTATAGTGCTAATTAGTTAGTTAATTAGTTAGCATATCACTAGAGGTCAGTTAGTATATATATAGATATAAAAATCAGTTGGTGTATTAGAATTTTGGTAGTGAGTCAATAGTAGGTATCAGTAATTGGTATGTAGTGTTAGTTGTATAAATATTCTATATCAGTTAGTTAGTGACTAAAAGCAGTTAGAAGATGACAGTTGAAAAATTGTTGGCTCAGTTAGTTAGATATAGTAGAGATAAGTAGGTGTATATCAGTTAGTTCATAATTGAGAATGCTTGGTACTATATTATTATTACCCATTTGTTAACAGTTAGTATAGATGGTGTCAGTAATGTTAGTATAATAGTTAGTATATAATAGTTAATTAAGTTAGATGATTAATATGTAGTGATATTATACTATTGTATTAGTTGGTTATGTAAGCTAGTTAAATGTTATTTAGTATATCGTATTAGTTAGCTAAATACTAATTAGTAATGTATAAGGAGAGTTAATATTGATTTATTAATTTAGGTAATGACCTAGTCTAATTATATAAGCTACTATTAGCTAGTTAATAACCAATATAGACTTATGACCTTAACTTGGAACTAGAAATTGGTGTTGACCTAGTATAGGCCTAGAAAGCATGTTTAATGCATTTTTAGTTCGATATCACTTTATCATATCTATTTTGACATGCCATTCATATCTAGGTGTGATACCAGCTTGGACACCGAGTGACATTATTTGCTCCGGATAGAGGCGAGTACATTCTCTGATAGTTTCCTTATTTGACAGCCTCTATGTTTTATATATTTAGTATTGAGATATTTGATTCCTGACACGATGGTCACACGGATTGGTATACGTGGATCCTTGTCATGAGATATTATTATCGTGATAACTCAGTGATCATCGTGTCGTGCTTCATGATTACTCAGTGATTACTGTGATATCTTTATAGTTATATAGACCGTGTTCATAGTGCATGATATTATAGACTGTAAAGTGTGATATACGTGTTATAATGTGTCATAATTTAGATCGGTGTAATAGTTGGGGGAATGTGGAGATATTAGTGGATATATTATCATACCTTATAGTCCATGATATAGTATAGCCTATGATAGTTAGCAGATCATGCAACTCACGTGTGATCACGCTAGCTCACATTTTATATATAATCTATGTTAGGCCCAAACCGATCACATTATCTTACTAATATTTTAAGACACATTTATTATTATTATTATTATTATTTCTTTTATTCTAGTTTATTACCTCGGTGTTCCTTACCATATTGTGCTCATCTCTTGCCATTATTTACTATGATACTCTTTCTCGTGATATATGGTAGTTTAGTTATTTCCTTCATTTATTTTCATTGCTATTGTTGTTTCATAGTTTTTTTAACTATTGAAATTGCTATTGGGTTATACTTTATTCCAATTCTAACTGGATATATTTTTTAGATAATTCATTAGAGGACTGATCTCCTATATATTATGGGTCGCAGGATGGCGAGACAGTTGAGCCAGTACCCGTAGAGCCTCTTGAGATAGTACCACCAGCTGGAGAGACTAAGACTTTTTATTATGAGTTGTATTGATTATTGGTAGACTTCATAGCATATATTATTATTTGAGACTTATGTTAAGATTTGACTTGTATTATGAGTATGGTATTTTTTTACTTCTAATCCTTATCATGCCATTCTTCCTCTAGTTTGTTTTTGTGATTGGGTATTGTTTGTCATTACGATATTATCATATTTTCCTCTATTTGGAGTTGGGATAGCATGACATATACAATATTTATATATTGTATGAGATGTGTAGATAGTTATGTTGACCCAGACAATATTCTACCGTCGATGCAATGGCGTATATTGGGCGTTTCACCACTTGTGCCCTTATTTCGGGTACGGGTTATGACACTATATATATATATATATATATATATATATATATATATATATATAATTTTGTACTAGGTCTAGTGGTAGTGTATTGAGAGCTTTGTGTGTGTTTGTGTGGGGGGGTATATATGATACGCACCATAACTCATGATACGGTTGTGATACGCACTCAAAATACCCCGATACACTCTCAAAATCCAATAAAAATATCCAATATATCAAGTGTATCATATATAACATATATTATATCTATTTAAATATAATAAATAAAATTTGGTATGCTAGAGCCCACTACACATGCAAATATCACTCCTATGACACCGTATCGCGACGTGTCACGATACTCACTCTCCGTATCCAATTATGGACATGTACACCCTTGCAAATTATGAACCTCACTCTAAAATCACCAAAGAATTATTCCATCAAACACCTAAAGGCCCAAACTCGGATTTCCCCAAATTTGGCCACAGAAGTCAATGTAACTATCCAAATATAGCTCATTAGGACATAGTTCTTCCTCATATGGGTAGTCCTTAGCCATGTAAGGGTTCTAAAGGGCCTAATACTATAAATTAACCATAAAATTAAAGAAAAATAGGGATTATACCTATTGAGAGTGGAATCCCAATAAAACTCCTTCGGTTGAATACGAAATGGACACAAGCTCCTAGAATCTCCTTTCCAAGTAGTGCTCCTTACAATCCAAGCTCCTAGGACTCATTTAGAATAAAATGGGATAAGATTTGAGAATGGATGGATTAGGGTTTGCTCTTAAATTTGGGGAAAATTTAGGAATGAATTATTTAGGAGTGAAATGAGTTATTAAATAAACTAATAAAGGGTTAAATACCCCTAGGCTAGGGCCGGCCACCTCGTATTGTCACGTCCCAGTTTCAAATATAAGGAACTTAGCTATGTGGCATTGGCCAGCGGGTACATTTCGACGGTGTCAAGCCCCAGTCCTAAAATACACGGGGCCAGGCCACGTGGCAATGGCCAGCTAATACGACTCCGAGGGATTACCCAATTTAATGGATCTGACGAAGCGTACTACGCTGTCCTAAAATACTAACAAGTCTAATATACTATCATATAGTAGGTAAATATCTAATCTTATCCACATAATACAATATAAGAAGTACTAAAATAAATAATAGAAATAAGTATGAAATCTGAATATCATAATATAATCCAAATAAGTCTGATGGAGACAAACCCACTGAAATACAATAATGGAATAAAAGTACAGAAAAAAGTAATATAACTAGACTAGAGTATCAACTAGCTAGATAAAGATGCTCTAGTCCGAACAGCTGCATACCCAAATCATGGAAACTCCTCTGGAAGTGCCTCAAAGTCCTCAATTATGAATCCTGTCTCTACTCCTGCTCCGTAGATGGTCAGGTATAAGTGCTCGTCCGAATCTCGAAGGGAACCAGATCCTCAGAGGGACGTAACATGATACAAAAATACATGCCATAAAGTAAATACTGTGTAAACTCGAGGGTGATCTAATCAGCTAAGTGAAATTCACTTGAAGACAACCTTGGTACGTATGGGTAGGTGGAAGGTATAAAGCGTAGCGTTGAGCCAGAGGCTAAGTACCTGGCATTAGCTGTAAACTAGATGCCAGGAGTATATGCTGACTATAACACCGATCATGATAACGCGCAGCTAGTAACCTCTGCCGGATGTATCGACAAGCATATACGCCCATAACCGGGTAACACATAGCCCATAACCGGGTAACACATGGCCTATAACCAGGTAACACATAGCCCATAACTGGGTAACATTGAGGCTCACGACCCCGTAGTTTACTCTAAAACTACGGTAGCCAAATGTCTGTCCCATATGCCTACTAATTGTCTTTCCCTCCCAATGCCAATGTATAAGTCATAAATATGACGTAGACATCTCGTACTATAATGCAAGTTGCTATAGAAATAAACAACTAAGCTAAATACTATCACAAGTGCTGTTCACACCGATGGTCAGTCGAGTATGACGCACACGTCCTTACATAAACTCACTCTGTAACGTGTAATGATACGTGTCAAGGCCTGGGGAGTCATATTGATAATGCTACAACTTTAAGTGCGTCCACTAGACACTAGATCAGACACAAGTCCTAACGTCAACGCCTTCATTGACTGCACCCGAGTCTTTCTTATATGCACACAACTAAATATTAAAACAAATAAATATGCAACTAAATCATATCTGAATTTAAATAGTACAACAAGGTAAGGTATACTTGCTTGAAACTCTGGTATGCACAAGTAAAGATCCAAAACCAACAGCCAAGGTAGTATCATCTTGGATGCCTACGAATAAATAACAATAAATATTAATCACTATTATACACTAAGCTAATTACGTACACAAGTACGACTTACGTAACATCACGAGTTATATAAATACCAATTAAATATTCTAATTAAATACGATGACTAGGGTTGACTAGTCACGGGTCAAGGGGGTAGGTGTACACTAAAGTATTATTTCCCACATGTTACAATCACTATCACAACTATGATTAGTGTAGGTACTAAGTCACACCTCTAACGCATGGGTACCAGGTATCCTACTTATTTCCAGGATACGTCTGATGTGGATAATTATCTAGGTCTCTATGCATGGGAATTATAACTACACTGCAATTAGGAACTGACGCAGGGGGGTCACTACTGGTCAACTAGCAGGATCGCATGTGCACACAGATAACATGCACAAGTGTCCTATCCTCGATTACCGTGTACAACAAGGCAATAAATTATTAAAATATGCTACAAAACTAAATGACGCATAACATAAAATACAAGTCCTAGTTAACATGCTAGTGTGCACAAGGCCAGTTGTCTAAACCTTTAGGTCAACATAAGTATTTCTTATTAAATAATCATATTTACTATAAGGTATACTCTAACACTAATTTTATTCTAACACATGTACACCTATACATGAGGGTTCACATAACATGGTTCAAATAATAATACATCGACGTATTCGTATATGACGAAAATAAGAAAGTATGTGTACCTATTCGATCGTGGCCAAGGGGGTGTCTATTGCACGAGGGGGCCGATCTCCGGCGGTGTAAAGTAGCTATAACAGCTACAGTGGCAGCAGGGTGGTGCTTCAGACACAGCAACACATAGCAGTAGCGTCAATGCAGCAGCTTGCAGTGGAGGCGGCAGGGTGGTGGGTGGTCATGGTATGGTGGCGAGCTGTTGGCAGTGGCGGGACGGTGGCTAAGGCGGTGGTGGTCTCCGGTGATGGTCGGCCGTGGAGTTGGATGGGTGTTGGTGATGATGCTATTGGTGATAGTGTAGTTGGTAACAGTGGTTGTGACGGTGATTACTGATGGTGGTGGAATCGGTGATGATGGTGGCGGTAACGTTGAGGTAGGGATGGTGGTGGTGGAGGTGGCCGGGTAGCTGTGGTAGCGGTGGGGGGTGACTAGTGATGATGATGATGGGTTGTTAATGGTGATGTTGGTGACAGGGACGACGATGGTGATGGTGATGGTGATGACGGTGGTGATAGAGATGGTGACGACGGTGGCGGTGGAGATGGTGATGATATTGGTGGTAGAGATAGTGGTGACGGTGGTGGTGGAGGTGGCTGTCTGTGGTAGCGGTGGAGGTGACTGAGGAAGGAGGGAGTCGGGTCGAGGAAAAGAAGTCGGGTTGTTGATGATGATGATGATGGTGGTGGAGGGAGGAGGCGAAGATGGATGTGATTACAGTGGCAGGCGGTGCTGTGGTCGGGGTCGAGGTTGAAGGGGGGGACAGGCGGAGGAGGACGGTGGTCGGAGAAGATGGGCTGCTGTAGGAGGTGGTCAGGGAAGAGGGGAGGTGACCGGGTGAATAAGAAGGTGTAGTATATTTTTAGGGTTTTTGGTTAGGTAAGGTGTTGTTAATATTTAGGGGGGAGAGAGAGAGAGTAGGTGTATATATAGGAGAGAGAGAGAGGGGGGATCTTCTTAAGATTAGGGTCGGTTGGGTATTTTTTTAGGGTTGAGGGAACACTCTACATAAAGGAATGGAGGGTAGAGATGACTTTGGTGATGGGGGTTTGAAATAGAGGGTGGAGATGTAAGGAGGAAAAGTTGTATGAAGTACAATAAATAGGGGGGGAGGATTGTAGGTAGACCGGTCAAAGAGAGGGGATAATTTTTTCATGTGTTGGGTCCAATGAAGGGTGGACACCTTATTGCATATTTGCATACATGTTTTTTAACAATTAGGAAATTGCACAAATAGTAAAATTTGGGATTGAATGAGGCAAAACACCATATTTGGTGTGATGTAGTAGGCTAAAATGGTGTGTGGTATTTAGTATGAACCTTGAGGGTGTGAGTTGTCATGCCCCGGTCCCGTAGTACCGTTCGTCCTCGCTTTGGCCCCTATGAAACTGATCGTCCTCGCACGGGCGTGATGCCGTACAAGCCTAAAGTGCGCTTGCACAAGGCCAAAGCTTTGAATAAGGGCAAGTAAGTTATTCAATACTGAAGCAACGACACACATATATTGCAGAAAAGTAAAGAACACAATGGCACATAAAAATAAGCTCTTTTATTGATAATCAAAATTGTTACAAGCAACACATGGCCGAGGTTACAGATCACTCAAGTACTCTTTCTCTCGATTACAATGACACTGTTCCATATATTATGTCCCTCTATACAAAACCAGCTCAAAGCAATCTTGATACGGCTCAAGGCATCAACTCCAGATTTTTGGCTCCTTAGGATGAGGCACGACTATCGCTTTCTCGGACAATCAGGCACCTGAGAATAAGCAAACTGTTGGTAGGTCAGCACTTTTAGAAGTACTGGTAAGTATAAAATAACCGAATAGAAGCTACACCCCCTAAAATCCACACTAAGTAAGCATGTGGCAAAATATTTCATTACTAGTGATCTTGCTACTTTTACCTAGGTTTATTTTATGCAGCTCAGGCCTATAGTCATATTACATCTTTTTGAAAACATAACTTGGAAACAGTTTTGCATATTCAAAATATACAAGCAAGCTATAGAGGCAATGTTCTATCGTGCAGTGCGCAGTATATATTGTGAGCTATATTCAGTACTCTTAGGAACAAGATTCTCTAGTAGATTGTTCATCTCATATCATGACAAGTATTTCAAGTAGACTATTTCAACTCGATGCAATAGGACAGCAGCATACTCCATGTAAAATAGATGGATCACATTTAGCATAATTTATAAGGGACATAAGAAAATACAAGTGATCACTTAATCAGTGATTCTTACCCAAAGCCGAATGGTTATCCCTACAACAGACATACAAGTTAGCAACAATTTATATAAATATATTTGTATAAGGTTTCTCTCCCTGTCCGTCTCTGCATCAAACAGTTAGGTATGCAAGAAGGCTAGCCTAGCATGCGCCCTAACTACATGATAGCACCCTCCACGAGATTAGCAGTTGGGACGTACAAGCCTATCTCACTAATAGATGGGTCTACCCTCCCGTAAGTAAGGTGTTTTAAGCCTCAGGGTATCTAGATCTCTCCTAGGCCGAACGATCCCACTGCCCCAGGAAACGCTCGAGAGATAACCTTGTGCACAAGTTGTCCTGACCAAATGCATGAATGCAAGCTCATATCAGATAAATATGCTATCATGCAACTAATGAACAATGAACAAGCACACAAGCAAGCACATCAATCAAGCGATAGGGCCGGAGCTCTCAATACTCTTGCCTAATAGTCACACCCTCCCGCAAGTAAGGTTTTTTTTTTAAGCCTCAGGGTGGACTATTAGTCTAGATTCACAAGTTCAGGCCATTCACCAAGTTCAATCTCTTTACAAGCAAACAAAGAAACATATTCAAGCAAGCTAACTCTTTAAACAAGTAACAAGCAAGAATAGTTCTATAATTCTAGCATGCAATTCTATCTCTTGGACAAGCATTCAAGTATTCTAGTTAAGTATACGATATCAAGAATAAGTGCAAGCAATCTTTTACTCTTTCTTGTTAGCATGGCAGCGGTTCGTTCAATAGCGATATCGTGTAACTAAGCATGCAATATTTCTTATACTCTGGACTTAGCATGGCAAGGTTCTTACTTATTCAGACAAGCATTCCCAGTTCTCTAGTTAGACAAGCAAGCAGATTCATTTCAATGACAAGCTATGTGAGTTCTCTTATTAAGCATACTGAGGCAGGTTCTATCATTCTTCTTATGAAAGAATCTTCTTAAGCAAACAAGCATTCAAAAACTTAGATTCATTATTAAGTCGTACAAGAATCAAAGAATGCAGTTCTGCCCACTCACATTGATCAATCGTCTTATAGTTCAGTCGAGAACTCTCTGAGAAGACTTTCGTTCGAGCAAGCATAGTGATATCACTTGTACATAGTGCCTACGCGGAGCGGGGCACTACATACTTACCCACCAATAATGAGTTTTATCCTTAAAATTCAAGAAGAGACTCACACAAGAATCTCGAGTAGTGATAGTCCTCATCCCTCACTACTCCCAATCAAAACTCTAGCAATCATAACTCA
This sequence comes from Iris macrosiphon, assembly GCA_036927795.1. Lineage (NCBI taxonomy): Eukaryota > Viridiplantae > Streptophyta > Magnoliopsida > Asparagales > Iridaceae > Iris > Iris macrosiphon. The sequence continues at coordinate 63,519,818 of JAYESA010000013.1, forward strand.
ATAAAACTCTAGCCAACAAAATTATAAATCATATCTCAAGCAACAAAAACAAATCCAAAAAAAGTTTGCTGGCAACTTTGAGAATATTTACGGACTTATTGTATGGAACGTTCATTATATCACACATCGGGCACATCTCAGAGTCGGCAACAGGATGGGCAAAGAATCGAGTTGCTCTGATTCAATTATGTCATGCCCCGGTCCCGCAGTGTCGTTCATCCCCGCTTTGGTCCCTACGGAACCGATCGTCCTCGTACGGGCGTGATGCTGTGCAAGACTAAAGTGCGCTTGTATAAGACCAAAGCTTTGAACAAGGGCAAGTAAGCTATTCAATACTGAAGCAGCGGCACATATATTGTCACCCCCATATTTCAGATTAGGGGTATTTTGGTCTTTTCATAATTAATGTGTAAATGGTTGCCTGATAATTAATTATATTTAATTGTCGTAATTTTCTTTCATTGTTGTGCCTTACCGTTTCTTCGATATTTGGAGTGCTACCCTAGCCTTTGCCTTCCAATAAATTCCATAATCTTGTCCTAGACATGCCTGCCTTCTTTTCTGACCTTTATGTAACTTATAATTATGTTCTCTTGTGCTTCTTTTTAGCCGTATAATTTTTGTCGTAGACATTATTATTTAAATCCAAATAAATTCAATTTTGTATCCTTGTGCGTTCTAATCGAAATTGGAGACACAATCTTGACCCATTTTGAGCAACCCAAATTAGGACAATATTCTATTATGAGTCTTCTTGATTCATGATACTTTCTCACTTAATTTTGACCCCATGTACTTTTAATTTATTTTATAACACCAATTGTATTTATTTTTAATTAATTAAACCATAAACCCAACTTTGTATAATTTTCTAATTGTTGGGCACTTTTATGCAAAAGTGCATTAAGGTGTCCATCTTGTTGGACACGATACGTGAATAAACCCATTTTCCCTTCATGTATATTTTTTTACAAAATTTTTGGGAGTATGTAATTCAACATCAACCTCCTTAAACCATGGCCTTCCAAACCTTGAACCAATACAATCCTAGCAATTTATTTTGGATCCATTTGAATCATGGCCCTTGAAATATCTCTATGACAAGGCCCAATCCCAAGGAGATTTGACCAAGTCAATTTCTAGGTCAAACCAAGACCTATATATATATATATATATATATATATATATATATATATATATATATATATATATATATATATATATATATTCCTTTTCTTTTCCTTTAAACCAAACCAATACCAAGCAGCCGACCCAATCTTCCCTGTTCATTCATCATCCCCATCCCTAAACCGCCGGAGTTTCGAACCTCTCACTGGAGAATCCTCCGCCCGGCCAGGCACTCGCTACCCCAGCCGCCTGCACGACCCCACTCTCCAACAGCACAACCACCACCATGCTTCACCCTCTGCTCCTCCCCGTCAACCCGCTGAACGAGCATCGACCCGACCTATCCCTCTTCCGTCATACTCGCCGAGTCGTCGGGTTCGACGACTGCTGAACCGCTGGAGACCGCTGTACCGAGCCATCTCCTTCCTGTCGAGTCCTCCATCCCGCCAGGCCTGTCGATCTTTGCCTGAGCCCAGTCCGGCCACCCCTCATCTTCCTCGACCAGAGCTCCACCTCGACCCTGTCTCCTTGCCGAGCCGACTCTCCCTAATCACCTGAACAGCCTCCTTCCCTTCCTCCGGCGAAACCCGACAGCAGCTATCAGCTCCCCGACTGTTCGACCTCCTCTTCCTTCCTTCCTTCCACCTCTAGTCATCTCCCCTTGATAGCACGTTCCTCCCCTCCGTCGTTCTCCTCCACGAATCTCCACCTTCAACCTCCTTCGAACTGCCCCGTGGCCAACCACTGTACAGTCCTCCTCTACCATGATGCCAGACTGAACCTCCCTCTCGACCCGCAACTCGCCTGAACCTTCCCCCTCCCCTCCTACCTGAGCAACTCCGGCAGCCCTGCCTCCTCCTCTTCGATCATAATTATCATCACCAACACCTTCATCTTAAACTTTATCACACCATCGCCATTGTCGTCATTAACGTCATCGTCATCATCGTCATCACCGCTCTCGTGCACGTGCACACCGAAGCCAAGGTGAGGAGCATTTCTCTTATGATTATTGTGTACGCATACATACGCATATACGTATTTTGATGGGTAGTATGTATGTATATACATATTATATGTTGGTACATGGGTGTAGGCACTTAGTGTATGTATTAGTTTTCAGTATGGGTTAATATACGTATATCGTATATTTGGTATATATATATATATATATATATATATATATATATATATATATATAGAATAAGGGAGGTGAGATGGCACCTCACTCAAAAAACAAGGGTGGCAGTGACGTGGCACAATTCCAACCACACATTTCATAATTGGCAATTTGTACTTAACCCCCTCCCCTCGTTTGTGTGGTTGGGATTGTGCCACGTCACCGCCACCCTTGTTTTTAGAGTGAGGTGCCATCTCACCTCCCTTATTCTCTCTCTCTCTCTCTCTCTCTCTATATATATATATATATATATATATATATATATATATATATATATATATATATATATATATATATATATATATATATATATATATATATATATATATATATATATATATATAGTATGAACTCAATTAGTATATATCTACATATGTATATGTATTATATATGTATTTAATTTGGTGTATATGTATATTGTAAGTATTAATGCTAGTTAATAATAATATAACTATATATGTACTAGGTGACCCGAGTGTAATTATGGATACCCCGTAGCTACCTTGACCTGTGACCATGTAACATGTCAGCAGACTGCCATATGTACACTAATGTACTGGCAAAACCATATCATAGACTGTCTATTATGCACACTAATTACAGACATGGCATCCGTACAACGAGACGCACACTTGATCCTAGTTGACTAGTGTTACCCTAGTGTAACTGCTGAGTTCATCGTAATTATATTGTATATGTGCTATTATAATGGCTGATGCTATATTGTTTTATATTATATGTGTATAGGACCATTGGATCGTCCTGCGAGACTTCAGGAGCAAGACATTGGTATTGACAACTAAGGACCCCAGGCGAGTATATTCTCTGATAGTTTTTTATTTATGATATCCTCTATGTTCATTGTATCTAGTGTAAATATCCATAATTCTTGACACGATGGTTACACGGATTGGTATATCCGGATCTTATTATGAGATATTATTTCTTGTATATGGAGTATCTTGTACAAGTCTTGTTTCATTGTTTATCTTGTGCATGTACAGACACTAATTCTCGGAGAGACTTACTACCTTTCTAGAGAATCCCGTGCCATAGCGTACCATTATTGGATCTACTATACCAGTCAGAGGTAAATAGTATTTTAGTGTAGATATGTGATCATACCCTTCATGTACAAGTCTTGTTCTCATGTTAGTGTTGGTCATACACTGCACGTATGATTAGCCAGGCCATATAGCTCTCGTACAAGTTCCCAAGCCGATCACATATTAAATCTAGTACTCATACACTTAGTCATAGTATTCCTGTTCATTGACATATTGTTCCTTTCCGTATTTATTTATAGTATTTCCAGTATTTTCTTTATTGTATATCTCTTGTACATATATATGCATCTTATAGTTTTTTATCTATTTACTGCTACATATTTTATATCATTGATATAGAACTGCTGTTAGAGATATACTTTGCTCCAATCGTGACTGAATATTTTTTTCCAGACTGTGACATAGAGGACTTGTTTTCAGCATACTTGGAGACTGGATGTTATTGATTGCAGGTTAGACTATTTATTGTTGTTTAGACTTGTCTTGTATTTTATTTGCTTTCTTCGATATCTCATCGTGCTCTAGTTTATGTGATTGAGAATTCCATATTATATTATGATATTTGTGTATCCTTATGGAGTTAGATATTCTTGTGAGATTGATTAGATAGTATCATAACCTAGACAGTGTTCTACCACCGATGCTGTGGCGTAGGCTGGACGTACCCACGCACTCGTGCCCCTATACCGGGTGCGGGTCATGACATTTTTTTAGTGGTGGCCCATATAGGTCAGATTTTACAAGTTGTGCGATATCGTGGTAGTGCGACGTCTTAGTTATACTACTGTGTACCTGTGATAGGATATAGGACATAGGGTACTATAATGAGAGAGGATACTCAATCATAAATTTTTGAAAGATTCCTGGGACGACCCTTGAGAATCTTATTATAATTCCTAATTTAAATCCTTTCCCCCTTTGTTTTTGTTCGTTCTCACTTGTTGATATTGAGTTTGATTCTTGTTGATCAGTTATTAAATTTAATTCTTGGTATCATTATTGAGTTTTGATTTTATATCGAGATGAATTTTATAGACTAGAATTTATGGTATCATCTAATAACATATGTTGATGAGAATAGTGGGAAAGGTAAAATGTCTACTTTAATTTTGGAGCCTAGAGTTTATCGCAGCCACATTAGCTGTCGTGGCGGAAACATAGGAACCTGACTACGGATATACATATCTTAGTTATGAATTTAGAGTTTCTCGTAGTCATACCGGGTGGCATGGCGAGGATTCTAGATAACGTGATTATAGAATTGAATACCTTAGTTATGGAACCTATCGTTTATCGCAGCTATGCTTACTGGCATGGCAAAAATTCTGAGTGTCATGATTTCGGACAGACGTGTATGATTATCCGGTTGTATCTTAAATTGGTTCTTAAGGTATCATCTCAATACTTTTTTTTTGTTATTACAGGACTTTGTTCCATCGCTTCTTTTCTTTACTAGCAGTAGAAATACCTTCGGTCCTTAATCCAGTTCCTTTTTGAGCTTCTTTTCCTTGAGGATTCCTTGTTAGTATGATAATTAGTGACTTACAATTATGTTTGTGTCTTGTATCAGTGTTAACTGAGTGTGACTTATGAGTTTATAAGTGTTTCTTAGTTGGACATGTGAGCAGTAGGCATTAATCTAGAGTTAACCCGTAGCATAGTACCCTGTAGCAATAGTTCTATAACAGGTGTTATTATAATTAGTAATGGTACTATAAGTAGAAAGAGGAGTAAAGAGTATCAGTGATGGTTCTAAGAGCTAGTATTAGAGTCAGCATTCTAGTTCTGGAGAGTCATAAATTTATGTAATTAGATGATCCATTTAAGCAATTAAGTATCGAGGAATTGTATTATAAATTAATGGAGCATGATATTCAATTTAATGGTTGATTACTTGGGTGTGTCAAGAGTAAAGAAATATATATGCATAAAGGATATTAATGAGATGCCATGGGTAGAAAAATATCAAGATGGATTATGCAAGGTATGAAGTATATCACAGACTAGTGTGACAGGCTGTAAAAGATTAAAGGAAGATACGTATACATAAATTGAGATATGGAACCATATGCCGCCCATGAGAGTAAAGTAAAACAGGTGTATTATAAAAGGTGCAAGTGATCATGAGTTCTAATAAGTGTGATAAGATAATATAATAATAAAATTAGTGTTAGCATGCCAATAGTGCTAGTATTTCTATATCAAGGTTTTGTTAAGAATTGTGCTATTAACAATAAGTACTTCATGTGATAATGTTAGATTGGTGTGTCAGTTAATATGGATAAAAAATTATTGGAAGTAATAGTACAAGTAATCCATGCAGTGCAATATTTAGTACGTAGTTGAGGGTTGTAGACAATTGGTGTATTTGTGTGTACCTTGAGTATTAGAGACTGTGAGTATTTATATGTATACTTGTGGATTAAATTTATAATTTGAAGAGTAGAAATAAATTTTAATTTTTTAGAATTTTTGAGGAGTTGAGATTTTATGTTATTAAAATTTTTGAGAATTCAAATTTAATTAAATAAATATAGTCAAAGCTATAAAAATTTTGGAAGTGATAAAAAATTTATTTCGATATTTGAGTATTTGACTTTTGAGGAAAGTGTGTGCATTTATTTTAAATTGTTTGAGAAGTTAAATTTTGAGGATTTTATTTTGAGGATAAAATTTTATGATGGATAAGAAATGTATATCAGTATATGAGTGGATGAAGTGCATGTGTAAGGATCTGTTGGCTTGAGCATGCCTGAGATGGCACTGCAAACTGATTTGGGTGTCCATCTAGAGTTGCATTAGAGGAGTAGTACTTAGTGTGTTATGTTGCACTTGGCGTGCACTTGAGAGATAAGAACAAATAGTATAAACAATTATACTAGGTAAGAGAGCTAGCAGTTAGTATGCTTATAATAGAGACAGTGGTACCTAAAGGGATACATGTATCAAACTTTGGATGCATCATTAAACCAGGGTTGTGATAGTAGGTTCTTTTCTTATCTTCCTTTTTTGTCTATTTTTATTGATTGATTGATTTCTTAGTACCGTAGTTGTATCAATGATTCTCTTGCTAGAATATAGTTAGTAGTACATCCTGGCAGAGACTGCAATACCATGATAAACATACCATGACTATGCATATTTTCCCTAGATTGTATGTTGTATGACTGTAGGTAGGATTCTCTTAGACTTTGATTATTAAGGGTTTGATCGTAGTAAAGAATTAATGAAGAAGTTATGATTTAAAAAAGAGAGACAAGGTGCCTTAAATTTCGAGGATAAACATTAATTTTAAATAAAGAGTTAAGGACTTAATATGACAGGATTGACGATCTTGTTAAAATATTGATTTATGAAGATTATGAAATGATTGAATTTGTCATTAAATTTTGAGGAATTTAAGAAGATTATCATTGTATTTATTTGACTGCAAGATATAGATTTATTTTGAATATTGCAATTGAAGATTTTGCGAGTATTATATTATTTGAGTATTGTGTGAAAAAAGAATCAAGGAATAAGATCACTAATGGATTAGTATTGGAATTCAGATTTTTGGATGAGAATTTAATTTTTTTATAAATACGCACTGATTGGACTTAAATTAGAGGAGTAAGATGATTAATGGAATAGTATTTTCGGATGAGATTTCTTAATTTTTATAAATGTGCATTGATTGAATTTAAATTAGAGGATTGGATATTCAATTTTTGAGTATTTAGATATGAACTTAAAATTTTGGAGGAGATAATGATAAGAATGCAATTTGATTTTATATTAAAGATTTTCAGGAAATATGATACTTATAGAATTTTAAAAATATTATGAAATAATAATATGGATTACTTCATGATTATATGATTTGGTGAATTTAATTTTGATGGAAAAAATAATAATAATATAATGAATAAATAAAACTATTGAGGATCTTAAATTTCGAGGACGAAATTTTTTTAAGGAGGGTAGACTTGTCACCCCCATATTTCAGATTAGGGGTATTTTTGTCTTTTCATAATTAATGTGTAAATGATTGCATGATTATTAATTATATTTAATTACCATAATTTTATTTTATTATTACGCCTTACCGTTGCTTCGATATTTGGAGCGCTACCCTAGCCTTTGCCTTCCAACAAATTCTACAACCTTGTCCTAGATATGCCTGCATTCTTTTCTGACCTTTGCGTAACTTATAATTATGTTCTCTTATGCTTCTTTTTAGCCGCATAATTTTCATCGTAGACGTTATTATTTAAATTTGAATAAATTCAATTTTGTATCCTTGTGCGTTCCAATTAAAATTGGAGACACAATCTCGACCCATTTTGAGCAACCCAAATTAGGACAATATTCTATTCTGAGTCTTCTTCATTTATGATACTTGTGTCCCACTTAATTTTGACCCCATGTACTTTTAAATTATTTTAGAACACCAATTACATTTATTTTTAATTAATTAAATCATAAACCCAACTTTGTGCAATTTTCTAATTGTTGGGCACTTTTATGCAAAAATGCATTAAGGTGTCCATCCGTTGGACACAACATATGAATAAACCCATTTCTCCTTCATGTATATTTTTTCCATAATTTTTGGGAGTGAACATCAACCTCCTTAAACTATGGCCCTCCAAACCTTGAACCAATACAATCCTAGCAATTCTTTTTGGACCCATTTGAATCATGGCCCTTGAAATATCTCCATGACAAGGCCCAATCCTAAGGGAATTTGACCAAGTCAATTTCTAGGTCAAACCAAGACCTATATATATATATATATATTCCTTTCTTTTCCTTTTCTTTTCCTTTAAACCAAACCAATACCAAGCAGTGGACCCTATCTTCCCTGTTCATTCATCATCACCATCCCTAAATCGCCGGAGTCCCGAACCTCTTGCCGGAGACTCCTCCGCTCTACCAGGCACTCGCCACCCCAGCTGCTTGCACGACCCCACTCTCCAACAACACAGCCACCACCAGGCTTTACCCTCCGCTCCTTCCTGTCAACCTGCTGAACGAGCATCGACCCAACCTGTCCCTCCTCTGCCATACTTGTTGAGCCGCCGGGTTCGACGACTGCTGAACCGTCGGAGACCGCTGCACCGAGCCATCTCTTTCCCGCCGAGTCCTCTAGCCCGCCAGGCCTGTCGATCTTTTCCTGAGCCCAGTCCGGCCACCCCTCATCTTTCTCAACCAGAGCTCCACCTTGACCTCGTCTCCTTGCCGAGCCGACTCTCCCTAATCACCTGAACCGCCTCCTTCCCTTCCTCCGGCGAAACCCGACAGCAGCCATCAGCTACCCGCCTGTTCGACCTCCTCTTCCTTCCTTCCTCCCACCTCCAGTCATCTCCTATCGACAGCACGTTCCTCCCTTCCGTCGTTCTCCTCCACGGATCTCCACCTTCAACCAACCTCGAACTGCCCCGCGGCCAACCGTTGTACAGTCCTCCTCCACCATGATGCCAGACTAAACCTCTCTCTCGACCCGTCGCTCGCCTGAACCTTTCCCCTCCCCTCCTGCCTGAGCAACTCCGGCAACCCTGCCTCCTCCTCTTCGATCATCATTATCATCACCAACACCTTCATCTTAAACTTTATCACACCATCGCCATCATCGTCATCAACGTCATCATCATCATCGTCATCACCGCTCTCGTGCACGTGCACGCCGAAGCCAAGGTGAGGAGCATTTCTCTTATGATTATTGTGTATGCATACGTACGCGTATACATATTTTGATGGGTAGTATATATGTATACATGTATTGTATGTTGGTACATGGGTGTAGGCACTTAGTGTATGTATTAGTTTTCAGTATGGGTTAATATACGTGTATCGTATATTTGGTATATAATTGGTATATATGTATATATATATATATACATATATATATATATATATATATATATATATATATATATATATATATATATATATATATATATATATTGTATGAACTCAATTAGTATATATCTATATATGTATATGTATTATATATGTATTTAATTTGGTGTATATGTATATTGTAAGTATTAATGCTAGTTAATAATAATATAATTATATATGTACTAGGTGACCCGAGTGTAATTACGGATACCCCGTAGCTACCTTGACCTGTGACCATGTAACATGTCAGCAGACTTCCATATATACACTAACGTATTGGCAAGACCGTATTATTGACTGTCTGTTATGCACAACAATTACAGACATGACACCCATGCAACAAGACGCACACTTGACCGTAGTTGACTAGTGTCACCCTAGTGTAGCTGCTGAGTTTAGCGTAATTATGTTGTGTATGTGCTAGTATAATGGCTGATACTATATTATATTATATGTGTATAGGACAATTGGATCATCCTGCGAGACTTCAGGAGCAGGACATTGGTATTGATAGCTAAGGACCCCAGACGAGTACATTCTCTGATAGTTTCTTATTTATGATATCCTCTATGTTCATTGTATCTAGTATAAATATCCATAATTCTTGACATGATGGTTACATGGATTAGTATATCCGGATCTCGTCATGAGATGTTATTCCTTGTATATAGTGTATCTTATACAAGTCTTGTTTCATTGTTTATCTTGTGCATGTACAGACACTGGTTCTCGGAAAGACTTGCTACCTTCCTAGAGAATCCTGTGTCATAGCGTACCATGGTTGGATCTACTATACCAGTCGGGGTAGGGAGTATTTTAGTATAGATATGAGATCATACCCTTCTTGTACAAGTCTTGTTCTTATTTTAGTGTTGGTCATATACTGCACGTATGATTAGTCAGGCCATATAGCTCTCGTACAAGTTTCCAAGATGATCACATGTTAAATCTAGTACTCACACACTTAGTCATAGTATTCTTGTTCATTGACATATTATTCCTTCCCGCATTTACTTACAGTATTTCCAGTATTTCCTTTATTGTATATCTCTCGTACATATATATGCATCTTGTATATTTCCATCTATTTACTGCTACATAGTTTATATTATTCATGTAGGACTGCTGTTAGAGATATACTTTGCTCCAATCCTGTCTAGATATTTTTTTTCAGACTGTGACATAGAGGACTTGTTTCCAGCATACTTGGTGACTGGATGTTATTGATTGCAGGTTAGACTATTTATTGTTGTTTAGACTTGTCTGGTATTTTGTTTGCTTTCTTCGATATCTCACCGTGCTCTAGTTTATGTGATTGAGAATTCCATATTATATTATGATATCTGTGTCTCCTTATGGAGTTGGATATTCTTGTAAGATTGATTAGATAGTATCATGACCTAGACATCGTTCTACAGCTGGTGCTGCGGCGTAGGCTGGACGTACCCACGCACTCGTGCCCCTATACTGGGTGCGGGTCGTGACACATATATTAGAAAAAAGTAAAGAACACAATGGCACATGAAAACAAGCTATTTTATTGATAATCGAAATTGTTACAAGCGGCACATGGTCGAGGTTACAGATCGCTCAAGCACTCTTTCTCTTAATTACAATGATACCATTCTATACATTATGTCCCTCTATACAAAAGCAGCTCAGCAATCTCGATACGGCTCAAGGCATCGACTCCAGATTTTCGGTTCCTTGGGATGAGGCACGACTATCGCTTCCTCAGACGATCAGGCACCTGAGAACAAGCAAACTGTTGGTGGATTAGTACTTTTAGAAGTACTGATGAGTATAAAATAACTGAACAGAAGCTATACCCCCTGAAACCCACACTAAGTAAGCATGTGGCAAAATATTTCATTACTAGTGATCTTGCTACTTTTACCTAGGTTTATTTCATACAGCTCAGGACTATAGTCAGATTACATGTTTTTGAAAACATAACTTGGAAACAGTTTTGTATATTCAAAACACACAAGCAAGCTATAGAGACAATGTCCTATCGTGCAGTGTGCAATATGTATTGTGAGCTATATTTGGTACTCTTAGGAACAAGATTCTCTAGTAGACTATTTATTTTATTTCAAAACAAGTATTTCAAGTGGACTATTTTAACTCGATGTAATAGGGCAGCAACATACTCTATGTAAAACAGATGGATCATATTTAGCATAATTTTTAAGGGACATAAGAAAATATAAGTGATCCTTACCCAAAGCCGAACTATTATCCCTGCAGCAGACATACAAGTTAGCAATAATTTATAAAAATATATTTGTATAAGGTTTCTCTTTCCCTGTCTGTCTCTGCATTAAACAGTTAGGTATACAAGAAGGCTAGCCTAGCATGCATCCTAACTATATGATGGTCCTCTCCACGGCATTAGCAGTTGGGACGTACAAGTCCATCTCATTAATAGACGGGTCTACCCTCCAAGTAAGGTATTTTAAGCCTCAGGGTATCTAGATCTCTCCTAGGCCGAACGATCCTAGTGCCCCAGGAAACGCTCGAGAGATAACCTTGTGCACAAGTTATCCTGACCAAATGAATGAATGTAAGCTCATATCAGATAAATATGCTATCATGCAACTGATGAACAATGAACAAGCATGCAAGCAAGCACATCAATCAAGCGATAGGGTCAGAGCTCGCAATACTCTTGCCTAATAGTCACCCCCTCCCAAAAGTAAGATTTTTTTAAGCCTCGGGGCAGACTATTTGTCACTACCACATCCTGAAAATAGGGGTATTTTTGACTTTTTATATATTATTAATATTGTGGTAGTTATTTTTTTTTAATTATTGCATGATATGTATATTTAATTTAAATAATTACATGAGATATGCATTTATATATATATATATTATATATAGTGTTTTCTAATGTTTGAGCTAGTAGACTTGACCTAGAAGCCCACTAGATGGACACCTAACTAAATTATAGGGTTATGAATTTAATTTGTATCATTTATGATTTAATTATTTGAGGTTATAATTAATTACCATAATTTTATTTAATTATTGTGCCTTACCGTTGCTTTGATATTTGGAGCGCTACCCAAGATTTTGCCTTCCAACAAATTTTATAACCTTGTCCTAGACATGCCCATCTTTCATTCTGACCCTTGTGTAACTCATAATTATGCTCTCTTGTACTTTATTTTAGTCGCACAATATTTGTCGCAGAAGTTTATTTAATTTCTAAATAAAATCTAACTTTGTATTATTGTGCGTTCCAATCGAAATTGGAGACAAAATCTCGACCATTTTGTGCAACCGAAATTAGGGTAATATTCTGTTCTGAGTCTTCTTCACTAATAATACTTGTGTCCCAACCTAATTTTAGCCCCATGTACCTTGAATTAATTTTAGAACACCGCTTGCATTTGTTTCTAATTAAATTGTGGATACCAACTTTGACTAATCCAATTTTAACCCAATTTAATCCAAATACCCTATTAATTAAGCCTATACAAAACACACAACACCTCCTCACCCTATAAAATACCAAATACCAATTTTTCCACCAATTTTATATTATTTTATGTGTCTGTGCAAATACCTAAATTTAAGGGGGCTCATTTACAAATGTTGCATTAGGTGTCAATACCCCATTGGTCCAAACCAAATAGAGAAGCCCTAATTCTTGACTAGTCAACCAACCCCTCTCCTTGTATGAATAATTTCTCTATGATGAATCCTGGCCACCCATTTAAAATGGGGCTCATCATCACCACATATTCCCACATCACATCCCCTGTTTAATGTCTTCTCAATACACCCTTTCCCAAGCATGCCCTAATCCCCAAACCTTGGAAAACCCCTACCTCTCTCTCTCCTCACTCCTCACAAAACCGTAGCCCCTTCTTTCTTTTTCATTTCTTCTTCCCTTCTTCTTCTTCTTCTTTAAAAAAAAGAGGGGTAAAATAAAACCATCTCCACCACTATCACCCGATCCCGGCCAAGCTCCGATCAGCATTCGGCTACTGTTCCTTCTCCGACCACTGTTCGACCTCGACGGCCGAACCACCACCACCCCGTATCATCAGAACCACCACCACTGCAACCTCCCCCGCCTGAGTTCAACTCCATCGAGCCAACCACCCGCCGTGACTCGACCGGAATCGACCCCGGCTGCTACTGCTTCAACCCCGGCGAGCCCGTCCCTCCCCGCCGAGCCGACCACCCTGCTGTCCGCCACATCTCTGCCATATCCCGACCACCCTACATCTCCTTTTCCCGAGTTCCTTCCTCCCGCTGCCACCATTACACCACCACTCTCCACCACCCTACACCACCAGTACCACCAGCATCACCACCCTGCTCTCCTCTCCTCTTGTCGACTCTTCTCGAGCTCCCTCCTTCCGCTTCAACCTCCTCCTCCGGCCACGAGCCACCACCACCATCATCAGTTCAGCCATTACGAACACCATTAACATCTCGGCCATCCACCTTGCCTTTCCCTTTGACCCGCAGCCTATCCCGACCTGTCGTTCCTCAGCCCACCGTCTTCCTTAACGGGACAGCAGCCAGCCCTACAAGTCCTCCACACGATGACTCGCTCGACTCCTCGCCTCCATCATGTTTACCCTTTCACCAAGCCGGACTCGACGAGTAGCAACCATCAGCCGGACTCGACGAGCAGCAACCATCAGCCGGACTCGACGAGCAGCAACCATCAGCTCGGCCATATCATAACCATCATCGACATCACCTCCATAATCGTGATCAACACCTTCACCATTATCTTTGCCACCATCATCGCCTTCATCATTACGATCATCGTCATCGTCGTCGTCATCTTCGTCTTCGTCGTCGTCGTGGACACTGTCGTCATCCCCGTCGTTGTCGTGTCCGCACACAGGTTCGGTTCTCCCCCTCGCGTATACGTATGCGTATACGTATTTAGTGTATGGGTGTACAGATGTATGTATATAGTATATGTATTAGTATATGTATTATTCGTATGTATACACATATACATATATATAGTATATTTTTCAAATTAGTATATATGTATTCAATAATATATGTTAGTATGTATATATATATATATATATATATATATATATATATATACATACATACATATATACATGTATATAGTATATGTATTATTTGGTACATATATATATAAATATAGTATACGTATATTTTCACTTGGTATATATATATATATATATATATATATATATATATATATATATATATATATATATATATATATATATATTTAGTATACATATTCTTTTGTATACATATAAATATTGGTCGTTATATATATATAAATATGTGGTATGTATATATAAACATATATATATATATATAGTATAAAATCCTATTTAGTGTATATACACATATACATATTTTTGTATGTAATTATTTGGTATACACACACACACACACACACACACACACACATATATATATATATATATATATATTTATTTATTTAATTAATGATATATGCTAATTGATAATATGTATAATTATAAATATACTAGGTGACCCAAGTGTAATTACGGATACCCCGTATTTACATTGACCTGTAACCCGATAAATTATTAGAAGACTGCCATATGTACACTCACGTATTGGCAAGACCCGTACTATTACTGTCTGTCTGTCTGTCTGTCTTGCACAGCAATAATAGACACGACACCCGCATAATTAGACGCGCACTTGATCCTAGTTGACCAGTGCCATACCTAGCGTAGCCCCTGAGTTCAATGTATTTGTGATTGTGCTAGTGTAACGTCTGATACAAATATTATATTTTATGATATATCTATAGGACTGTTGGATCATTCAGACGATACTCTGGAACAGGACATTGGTATTACCAGCTAAGGACCCAAGGCGAGTACATTCTCTGATAATTTCCAATTCTTTGATAATTTTGATAATTCCAGTATCTAGAAATGTTATATCTGATTCTTGACACTGTGCTACACGGACTAGTATATAGATTGGATCTGCAGTCATGAGATGTTACATTAATTATTGTATTGACATTGTACACGACATTGATATTTAGACCTTATACATGATATATTGGATATTGCTCGTGTATCATGACGTGTCATGGTTGGATCCACTGTACTAGTTGGTGGTGGGGAAGTAGTTAGTGAGAAATATGATCAAATCCATATTGTACAAGTATAGAATAATGTTAGTGTTAATCATACTCCTCACGTATGATTAGCCAGGCCATATAGCTCTCGTACATGTTCCCAAGTCGATCACATATCGAAGCTACTATTTCAAATACTTAGAATAGTTACAGTTCTCTATTTTAGATCATATACTACATCACCCGTATATGATATTGTATCTTATTCTCTTCATTTCATATATGCACTGACTGTATCATATTGCCTATATTGCCTGTCTCTTTATTTTGCCACTGTATTTATTTATTGTCTTCTCTCAATATATAGCATCATCTGTTTATTGTTTTATAGTCCTTATCAATTAAATGAAACTGTTATTTGAGATGTACTTTTCTTCTTTTTGACTGGAAATATTTTTTCAGACTATGCCTTAGAGGACTGATGTCCAACATTTTATGGACCACAGGAAGAGTAGCTGCAGACTTGGACCTGGTAGTTCAGTTGTGATTCCGGGAGGTCTAGCCGGAATCACTAGTTATCTAGTTAGTTTCTTTAGCAGATTATTTAGTACCGGATTTGTCTCCGGCATACTTGTTGAGACTTGGATATTATTGTTGAGTTAGATTTTATTTCTATTTAGACTTGTGTTGTATTTTATTTTATTTCTTTGATATCTTATCGTGCTGTAGTTATGTGATTGAGTATGTTGTTCATATTATATTGTGTCATCCATGCCTCCTTATAGAGTTGGATGCTCGTGTGAGATTGTTTTGATAGTATCATGACCTTGACAGCATTCTACCGCCAATGCTGCGGCATAGGCTAGACGTACCCACGTACTCATGCCACAGAATCCGGGTGCGGGTCATGACATATTTTTAGTGGTGGCCCATGCAGGTCAGACTTCGTAAGTTGTGCAATGTCGTGGTAGTGTGATATCTTAGTTATACTACTGCATGCCTGCGATAGGATATAGGTCATAGGATACTAGGATGAGAGCGAATACTTAATCACAACTAGGAATATCTCTAATCCATTTATCTTGTTATCCTTATTCCTTCTGAATGTTGCTTCTTTAGAACTTTAATGTCTTTCCTTGATTATATCGTATTTATTACCTTAATTGATTCTTTGGGTCTGTCTTCAGGATGCCGCCGAAGACAAGATATATGAGAGTAGGAGCATCTGCTTTAGAGGGGTCTGCCACCTCTCCACCTGATGGACAGATATCCGTAGTTCCTCCTACATCTCCGGTGCATGTGGGAGTATCTGTACTTTTCGGGGGTCCTCCTCCCCCACCTGTTTAGAGGATTGCCACAGCTGTGACGAACAACCTTCCACCTCCATCGACTTTAATTTCCGAAGGTGTACCCATTGACAGGACACAAATGTTTACTTTAATCCAGGGCATGGTAGACGCTCAGCGAGTTCAAGCTGAGGCTCAGAGGGTGCAAGCAGAAGCATACCAGGCACAAACTGAGCTGATGAAAGAGAGCATTGAGAATTCTTATCAGGTGGCTCTCAAAGCTGTGGAGAGAGTAGCACAACACCAGCAGTTTTCTGGCCAGCAATAGCAGAGATCAGGCACTATAGTGGACTTTAAGAGGATGATGCCTCAAGAGTTCAAGGGTATCGAAGGGATACTCTACGCTGAAGACTGGCTAGAGGATATAGACAGGATCCTGTGATTGGCCTAGATTCCGGAGAGCTTGCAGATAGAGGTGGCTAGCAGTCATATGTTCGATATTACACTCACGTGGTATCGCATAGAGCCAAGACTTACTGCACAAGGACTTACTTGGGAGACCTTCAAGGAGCTTTTCAAGGAGAAGTTCTTTCCTGATGTGTCCTTGGAAACTTTGGAGAGTTAGTTTTATGACTTGGTCCAAGAGAATATGTCAGTCGATGAGTTCGCTGCATAATTCTGTCGATTGAGCAATTTTGCATCATCTATTATTCGGGACCCAGGAGATCGAGCCCAAAAATTTAGAAAGGGGCTGACGAGAGAGATTAGATCGCGCACTTCTGGTCGTTGTACCGCTACCTTTGAGGATATCTTGATGGATGCCCAGATTACAGAAGAGGATCTGGATCTCAGGCCTAAGAGGAGTCATAATATTTTTGGAGATACGAATGGTAGCGCGGGACCAGCCAGGCATCCCCATATTCAGCAATAGTCGTGGGTATTTCAGTATTAACAGCAGTACCAGGTACCAGTTCGTGTTCAGCAGGATCAGCAGCTGTAGAAGCATAAAATATGCTGGGAAATTATACGCGTATTATACAATCAAAACCCCTAACATACATGAAGTCCGCGTAAAACAGAGCTTTAAGGTTGTTTGGCATAAAATAGGGCTTCAGAGTTGTACGCGTAAAATAGAGCTTCAAGATTATATGGCATAAAATATGACTTCAGAGTTGTCCACATAAAACAGGGCTTCAGAGCTGTCCGCGTAAAGCGGAGCTTCAAGGCTGTTTGGTGTAAAATAGGGCTTCAGGGCTGTCCGCATAAAATTGAGCTTCAAGGCTGTTTGGCGTAAAATAAGGCTTCAAGTTGTCCGCGTAAAGCAGAGGTTCAAGGCTGTTCTGCATAAAAGGTTGCTATACCTTCCTGCGTAAAGTTTAAAATATTTATTTTTAATGCAGAATAAAGTTGTACGAAAAACTCTTTGTATTCCTCGGATGAATTTGTCAGACAAATCAGTGAACCTGACATCTGACAAAAGTACTGCACGATGATCGAGAGGACGGTTGTGATGATGATTTTGCACAGAGACCCAGGTTATCATTTAGCGACATATTCTTGATACAAGTCATTTTTACGTATTCAAAATAGAGTCTTTAGAATATGCTGCCTATTCTACATTGATAGAAATGAGTTTTTACGCTCAAAATAAGACAAAATTAGACGCCACATCAAAAGCTGTTTCTTGTATAGAGCTCGAGGCATATCTCTGCATTTAATGCACGAGATGGAGGCATATCTCTGCATTTAATGCATGAGATTTTGTTTTATTTTTAAAATTTATCATGACTGGGAAAGCTAAAACTGTGACTAATACGTTCACATCACCATCCTTGCATTTTACGCCAACCAGGCTATTTTTAACTATAGGAGTACGCCGTATGCTATTTCCTCGAAATACGCTAAATCGGCTATATTTGCAAAGGTACGTTGATAAGGCTATTTAGCCCAGAATACGCTCAAGACCTCAGTCGTGAAGGATAATTGGCTATTTTATGCTGGTTATCTATTGTTCATGAATCATCAAATTTTATGCAGGGGCAGTTACCTACATGGCTTGTATGCTATGATCTTCGAGAAGCAGTTATACGCGTGACCTTATAAAGAGACACGTGTCATACGCAGATTCAGAAGATTATTTGAACGTGGGTAGCAGTTGTTATAACCGTAGCGTAAAGGATGCAATCTTCTTCACAGTTTGGCCTTTTACGCCAACAAGATAGTTATTTGGCTTTTACGCCAACCATTTTATGCAGGGGCAGTTACCTACATGACTTGCATGCCATGATCTTTGAGAAGCAGTTATACGCGTTACCTTATAAAGGGACACGTGTTATACGCAGATTCAAAAGATAATGGGAATGTGGGTAGCAGTTATCATAACCGTAGCGTAAAGGAGGTAATCTTCTTCACAGTTTGGCTTTTTACGCCAACAAGACAGTTATTTGGCTTTTATGCCAACCAGGCAGTTATTTGATTGATCTCTATTAATAGAGACCCCTGGTCACGGAAAGAAGATATCAAGGTTTTGGTTGACAACTTTGGCAACAGGAATTCGACCTCACTTGCAACTTTCTTTTGGCCGGCTTTTGCCTTCAGTTCAAAGAAAGTTTGAAGCTTCTTCTACAGCACTTCTTCATCATCGTGTGGTCCAAGGAACAAAGTGGTCGACCGCAGATCAGACTTCTATAGCAATACTTTCCTAGAATTATTTTATTGTACTTAATATCCTCGTATAGGATTAATTATACTTTCCTTTTTTCTCGTTTGTAAGCAAAGGTTTCGTACAAACCTCTTTGTTTATATCCAAACAGCAGTAGCCTCCGAGAGAGACACGACAGACTTGTCATTTCTGTAAGAAGCCAGGTCACCTTTGGGAGAGCTACAGAACGAGGCTAGGACTTTGTTTGCACTGTGGCACTGTGGGACATCGAGTGAGGGATTGTCTTCTAGCTCCTTATCTTCCTAGCTAGCGAGCAGCTCCAAATCATAGAGATCCAGTTAGGCCACCTGTGGAACCGCAGATTGCTCAGCACCCACGAAGGGAGACACCCCAGTAGGGCGGGGCATTTGCGATGACGGTCGAGGAGACCGATACTGCAGGTAATATGTTAGCAGGTTCTGTTCTTTTCTTTCCTTCTATCCTTTCTATTTGATTGATTGATTGATTCCTTAGTACCGTAGCTTATATTCATGATTTTCTTGTTAGAATGTAGTTAGTAGTACACCCTGACAGAAACTGCAATACCATGACAAAAGACACCATAGCCATACATATTTTTCTTAGATTGCATATTGAATAACTGTAAGTAGAATTTTCTTAGACTGTGATTATTGGGGGTTTGACCGTAGTAGAGTTAATGAAGAGGTTATGACTTGATAAAGAGAGACAAGATTCTTAAAATTTTGAGGACAAGCATTAATTTAAATAAAGAGTTAAGAATTTAATATGACAGAATTGATAAATCATTGATTTTATGAAGATTGAGATATGATTGAAGTTATCATTAAAATTCAAGAAAATTAAGGAGATTATCATTATATTTATTTGATTACAAGATATAAATTTAAAAATTTATATTATGAATATTTTATTTGAAGATTAAATAAGTATCGTATTTTTTGAGTATTATATGAAAAAAATCGAGGAATAAGATCATTAATAGATTAGTGTTGAAGTTAAAATTTTGGGATAAGGATTTAAATTTTTCAGGGATACAATAATTACAGAATTTTGAAAAATTGTGAAATAACAATGTGAATTATTTCATGATTATGTGGGTTGATAATTTTAAACTTTGATGGAAAATAATATAACGAGTAAATACTATTATTGAGGATCTTAAATTTCGAGGACAAAATTCTTTTAAGGAGGGTAGACTTGTCACTACCACATCCTAAAAATAGGAGTATTTTTTACTTTTTATATATTATTAATATTGTGGTAGTTATTTTTTTAATGATTGCATGATATGTGTATTTAATTTAAATAATACATAAGATATGTATTTATATATATATTATATATAGTATTTTCTAATATTTGAGCTAGTAGACTTGACCTAGAAGCCCACTAAATGGACACCTGGCCGAATTATAGGGTTATGAATTTAATTTGTATTATTTAGGATTTAATTATTTGAGGTTGTAATTAATTACTGTAATTTTATTTAATTGTTGCGCCTTACCGTTGCTTCGATATTTGGAGCGCTACCCTAGCTTTTGCCTTCCAACAAATTTCACAACCTTGTCCTAGACATGGTCGTCTTTCATTCTGACACTTGTGTAACTCATAATTATGCTCTCTTGTGCTTTATTTTAGCCGTACAATATTTGTCACGGACGTTTATTTAATTTCTAAATAAAATCCAACTTTGTATCGTTGTGCGTTCCAATCAAAATTGGAGACACAATCTCGACCATTTTGTGCAACCCAAATTAGGATAATATTTTGTTCTGAGTTTTCTTCACTAATGATACTTGTGTCCCAACCTAATTTTATCCCATGTACCTTGAATTAATTTTAGAACACCGCTTGCATTTATTTCTAATTAAATTGGGGATACCAACTTTGACTAATCCAATTTTAACCCAATTTAATCCAAATACCCCATTAATTAAGCCTATACAAAACACACAATACCCCCTCACCCTACAAAACACCAAACACCAATTTCCCCACCAATTTTTTATTATTTTATGTGTCTGTACAAATACCCAAATTTAAGGGGGCTCATTTGCAAATGTTTCATTAGGTGTCAACACCCCATTGGTTCAAACCAAATATAGAAGCCCTAATTCTTGACTAGTCAACCAACCACTCTCCTTGTATGAATAATTTCTCCATGACGAATCCTGGCCACCCATTCAAAATGGGGCTCATCATCACAACACATTTCCACATCACATCCCCTATTTAATGTCTCTTCAATGCACCCTTTCCCAAGCATGCCCTAATCCCCAAACCTTGGAAAAACCCCACCTTTCGCTCTCCTCACTCCTCACAAAACAGTAGCCCCTTCTTTCTTTTTTATTTCTTCTTTCCTTCTTCTTCTTCTTCTTCTTCTTCTTCTCCTCCTCCTTCTTTAAAAAAAAGAGGGGGGAAATAAAACCATCTCCACCACTATCACCCTATCCCGGCCAAGCTCCGGTCAGCATCCGGCCACTGTTCCCTCTCCGGCCACTGTTCGACCCCGGCGGTCGAACCACCACCACCCCTTATCATCAGAACCACCACCACTGCAACCTCCCTCGCCTAAGTTCAACTCCCTCGAGCCAACCACCCGCCGTGACTCGACCGGAATTGACCCCGGCTGCTACTGCTTCAACCCCGGCGAGCCTGTCCCTCCCTGCCGAGTCGACCACCCCGCTGTCCGCCACATCTCTGCCAAATCCCTACCTTCCTGCATCTTCTCTTCCCGAGCTCCCTCCTCCCGCTTCCACCATTATACTACCACTCTCCACCACCTTACACCACCAGTGCTACCAGCATCACCACCCCGAACCATCCTACTCTCCTCTCTACTTCCCGACTCTTCTCGAGCTCCCTCATCCCACTTTAACCTCCTCCTCCGACCATGAGCCACCCCACTATCATCAGTTCAGCTACTACGAACACCATTAACATCTCGGCCATCCACCTCTCCGTTCCCTTCGACCCGCTGCCTATCCCGACCTGTCCTTCCTCAGCCCACCGTCTTCCTCGATGGGACAGCAGCCAGCCCTGCCACTCCTCCACACGATGACTCGCTCGACTCCCTGCCTCCATCATGTTCACCCTCTCACTAAGCCGAACTCCACGAGCAGCAACCATCAGCCGGACTCGACAAGCAGCAACCATCAGCTAAACTCGACGAGCAGCAACCATCAGCCGGACTCGACGAGCAGCAACCATCAGCCCGGCCATATCATAACCATCATCGTTATTACCTCCATAATTGTGATCAACACCCTCACCATTATCTTCGCCACCATCATCGCCTTTATCATCACGATCATCGTCATCGTCATCGTCATCATCATCATCGTCGTCTTCGTCGTCGTCGTGGACACCGTCGTCATCCCCATCGTCGTCGTGCCCGCACACAGGTTCGGTTCTCCCCCTCGCGTACACGTACGCGTGTACGTGTACGTATTTGGTGTATAGGTGTATGCATGTATGTATGTAGTATATGTATTAGTATATGTATGATACGTATGTATACACATATATATATATATATATATAGTAGATTTTTCAAAATAGTATATACGTATTCAATAATATATGTTAGTATGTATGTATTGATATATATATATATATATATATATATATATATATATATATATATATATATATATATATATATATATATATATATATATACATATATACATGTATATAGTATATGTATTATTTGGTACATATATATATATATAAATATAGTATACATATATTTTTACTTGGTATATGTGTATATATATATATTCAGTATACGTATTCTTTTGTATACATATAAATATTGGTCATTATATATATATAAATATGTGGTATGTATATATAAACATATATATATATAGTATAAAATCCTATTTAGTGTATATACACATATACATATTTTTGTATGTAATTATTTGGTATACATATATATATATATATATATATATATATATATATATATATATATATATATATATATATATATATATATATATAAAATTAATTAATGATATACGCTAACTAATAATATGTATAATTATAAATATACTAGGCCACCCGAGTGTAATTACGGATACCCCGTATTTACATTGACCTGTAACCCTGTAAATTATTAGAAGACTGCCATATATACACTCACGTATTGGCAAGACCCGTACTATTACTGTCTGTCTGTCTTGCACAGCAATAACAGACACGACACCAGCACAATTAGACGCACAATTGACCTTAGTTGACCAGTGCCATACCTAGCGTAGCCCCTGAGTTTAATGTATTTGTGATTGTGTTAGTGTAACGTCTGATACAAATATTATATTTTATGATATGTCTATAGGACTGTTGGATCATTCGGACGATACTCTGGAATAGGACTTTGGTATTACCAGCTAAGGACCCAAGGCGAGTACATTCTCTGATAATTTTTAATTCTTTGATAATTTCTATAATTCCAGTATCTAGAAATGTTACATCTGATTCTTGACATTTTGCTACACGGACTAGTATATAGATTGGATCTGCAGTCATGAGATGTTACATTAATTATTGTATTGACATTGTACACGACATTGATATTTAGACCTTGTACATGATATATTGGATATTGCTCGTGTATCGTGACGTGTCATGGTTGGATCCACTATACTAGTTGGGGTGGGAAAGTAGTTAGTGAGAAATGTGATCAAATCCATATTTTACAAGTATAGAATAATGTTAGTGTTAATCATACTCCTCACGTATGATTAGCCAGGCCATATAGCTCTCGTACATATTTTCAAGTCGATCACATATCGAAGCTACTATTTCAAACACTTAGAATAGTTATAGTTCTCTAATTTAGATCATATACTACATCACCCGTATATGATATTGTATCTTATTCTCTTCATTTCATATATGCACTAACTGTATCATATTGCCTATATTGCCTGTCTTTTTATTTTGCCAATGGATTTAGCATCATCTGTTTATTGTTTTATAGTTCTTATTAATTAAATAGAACTGTTATTTGAGATGTACTTTGCTCCTTCTTGACTGGAAATATTTTTCCAGACTATGCCTTAGAGGTCTGCTGTCCGACATTTTATGGACCACAGGGAGAGAAGCTGCAGACTTGGACCTGGTAGTTCAGTTGTGATTCCGGGAGGTCTAGCCGGAATCACTAGTTATCTAGTTAGTTTCTTTAGCAGATTATTTGGTACCAGATTTGTCTCTGGCATACTTGATGAGACTTGGATATTATTGTTGAGTTAGATTATTTCTATTTAGACTTGTCTTGCATTTTATTTTATTTCTTCAATATCTTATAGTATTGTAGTTATGTGATTGAGTATGTTGTTCATATTATATTGTGTCATCCGTGCCTCCTTATGGAGTTGGATGCTCGTGTGAGATTGTTTATATAGTATCATGACCTTGACAGCGTTCTACCGTCGATACTGCGGCATAGGCTGGACGTACCCACGTACTCGTGCCACATAATCCGGGTGTGGGTCGTGACACTATTAGTCTAGATTCATAAGTTCAAGCCATTCACCAAGTTTAATCTCTTTACAAGCAAACAAAGAAACATATTCAAGCAAGCTAACTCTTTAAATAAGTAACAAGCAAGAACAGTTCTATAATTCTAGCATACAATTCTCTCTCTTGGACAAGCATTCAAGTATTCCAGTTAAGCATACAATATCAAGAATAAGTGCAAGCAATCTTTTACTCTTTCTCGTTAGCATGACAGCGGTTCGTTCGATTGCGGTATCGTGTAACTAAGCATGCAATATTTCTTATACTCTGGACTTAGCATGGCAAGGTTCTTACTTATTTAGACAAGCATTTTTAGTTCTCTAGTTAGGCAAGCAAGCAGATTCATTTTAATGACAAGCTATATAAGTTCTTTTATTAAGCATGCTGAGTCAGGTTCTATCATTCTTCTTATAAAAGAATCTTCTTAAGCAAATAATCATTCAAAAACTCAGATTCATTATTAAGTCGTGCAAGAATCAGAGAATACAGTTCTGCCCACTCACATTAATCGATCATCTTATAGTTCGATCCGAAACTCTCTGAGAAGACTTCCGTTCAAGCAAGCAAAGCGATATCACTTGTACATAGTGCCCACGCGGAGCGGGGCACTACATACTTACCAACCAATAAAGAGTTTTGTCCTCAAAATTTAAGAAGAAACTCACACAAGAATCTTGAGCAGTGATAGTCCTCATCCCTCACCATCCCTAATCAAAATTCTAAAAATCCTAACTCAATAAAACTTTAGACAACAAAATCATAAATCACATCTCAAGCAACAAAAACAAATCCAGAAAACTTTTGCCGGCAACTTTAAGAATATTTATACGGACTCATTGTATAGAACGTTTATTGCATCACACATCGGGCACATCTCAGAGTCGGAGGCAACGGAATGGGCAAGTAAGATATTCAATACTGAAGAGCGGCACACGGGTGTGATGGGCAAGTAAGCTATGGAACCGATCGTTCTCGCACGGGTGTGATGCCGTGCAAGCCTAAAGTACGCTTGCATAAGGCCAAAACTTTGAACAAGGGCAAGTAAGCTATTCAATACTGAAGAGCGGCACACATATATTGCAGAAAAGTAAAGAACACAATGGCACATAAAAACAAGCTCTTTTATTGATAATTAAAATTGTTACAAGCGGCGCATGGCCGAGGTTACAGATCGCTCAAGCACTCTTTCTGTCAATTACAGTGACACCGTTCCATACATTATGTCCCTCTATACAAAAGCAGCTTAAAGCAATCTCGATAAGGCTCAAGACATCGACTCCAGATTTTTGGTTCCTTGGGATGAGGCACGGCTATCACTTCCTCGGACGACCAGGCACCTGAGAACAAGCAAACTGTTGGTGGGTCAGCACTTTTAGAATTACTGGTAAGTATAAAACAACCGAACATAAGCTATAGCCCCTGAAACCCATACTAAGTAAGCATATGGCAAAATATTTTATTACTAGTGTCTTGCTACTTTTACCTAGGTTTATTTCATGCAGCTCAGGACTATAGTCAGATTACATCTTTTTGAAAACATAACTTGGAAACAGTTTTACATATTCAAAACACACAAGCAAGTTATAGAGGCAATATTCTATCGTGCAGTACGCAACATGTATTATGAGCTATATTTGGTACTCTTAGGAACAAGTTTCTCTATTAGACTATGTAGAAGCATAAAAAATACGCTACAGGATTATACGCAATATGCATGAAGCCCGCGTAAAGTAGAGTTTCAGGGTTGTGCGGCGTAAGAGATGACTTCAGAGCCATTAGCGTACATCAGAGTTTCAACGCTATTCAGCGTAAAATATAGCTCCTGAACAACCCGCGTAATGCAGTATTTCCAGACTGCTTCAGCATAAAAGGGTTACTACATCGCCACTCTGGCATAAAACCCATCTGCTTTTAATGCAGCATGGAAGTGTACGAGGAACGCTTCATATTCCTCGAATGAACCTGTCAGACAGTACAATGAACCTGACTCCTGACAAAGAGTACTGTACGACTATCCAGACGACGGCTGTAATGATGATTCGACACAAAGCTCCAAACTGTTATTTAATGACAAAGCCTTGATATAAGACGTCGTTTACGTATTCAAGTAATAAGCTGCCTAGTTTTACATAGGCAAGCAAGAGCTTTTACGCTCAGGATGAGACAAAGCTGACCGCCACGTCAAAAGCTGCTCTTTGTACAGACCTCGAGGCACGTCTCTACAGTTAATACGCGAGATGGGGGCAGATCTCTGCATTAAATGAACGAGATTTGGTTCTACTTTTAATGACTGGGTGAGCTATAATTAGGGCTAATACGTCCACATCACCATCCCTGCACATTACGCCATCAGGCTATTTTCAGCTATAGGAGTACGCCGCACGCTATCTCCTCGAAATACGCCGATCTGGCTATTTTTAATTATAGGAGTACGATGTACGCTATATTCTTGAAATACGCCAACTCAGGCTATATTTGCAAAAGTATGTGAACAGGCTATCTGGTCCAGAATACACTCAAGACCTCGGTCAAGGAAGAATAACTGGCTACCTTTACGCCGGCTACCTATCTATGCAGTATCAGGCTTCTACGCCTACTTGGCTTCTACGCCAACCTGACAGCTATTGGGCTTCTATGCCTATATGTCAGCTATTGGGCTTCTATGCCTATTGGGCTTCTACGCCAACCTGACTGCTATTTTGCTTCTATGCCAACATGACATCTATTGGGCTTCTACGCCTATATGTCGGCTATTAGGATTCTATGCCTATTGGGCTTCTACGCCTACTTGGCTTTTACGCCATCAGAACAGCTATTTGGTGTTACGCCAATGAGACAGTTATTTGGCTTCTACGTTAATCATCTCTACGCGAGGGGCAGTTACCTACTTGGCTTGTATGCCGTGATCTTCGCAGCAGTTATACGCATTATCTCCTAATGGGACACGCGTCATACGCTTATTCAGAAGATCATTTATACGTGGGTAGCAGTTATGATAACCATCGCATAAAAGGTGCGATTCTCTCCGCTGTTCAGTTTTTATGCCTATAAATAGAGACCTCCGTCCATGGAGGTCAAAAGAGGAGAGAAAAAGGTCAGAAAATTGAGAGAAAAGAGTCTAGAGCACAGACAGAGGGGAGTGATTGATGACTTTGGCATCGAGCATCCAATCTCTCTTATATTTTTTGAAGATTCTCCTTCTTCTACAGCACTTCTTCGTCATCATGTGGTCCAAGGGACAAAGTGATCGACCGCAGATCAGACTCCTATAGCAATATTTACCCAGATTTAAATTTTGTACTTGATATCCTCGTATAGGATTAATTGTACTTCTTGTTTGTAAACCTAAGAAAGGGTTTCATATAAACCAATTTTTATTTCTTTCGTTTATTATCAAACACAAGATGGCGACTCTGCTGGAGACTACTTTCTCTTTCGATGAGAAAGTCATTGCTCAACACGATGCTGTATTCGTCGGATCAACGAAGAAGACTCTGGTCGTCCAATTCGACCAATCTTCTTATGAAGACATGCTTTGCGCGGGGGGTAGCTCTCATTCCCCATCTGTTCAGGATAACAGGAAGTTGCGTAAGGTATAGATGCCCCGGACATCCTCTACTCTTTATGCTGGCTCTCTCTCTCCGATCAATAAGGTTGTGGCATCCCGACCTATACGCTCTGTGCGTAAAAAGCTTCTGGCAATGCCTCAATGCCAATCCAGAAGTCGACTCTGTGCTTTGCGTGTAAAACTCAGTCTCCCATCATTGGCGGGTCAGACAAAACTTCTGACAATGCCTCAGCGCCAATCCAGAAGTATACAACGCACTCTGTGCATAAAAACTCGTCTCCCGTCGCTGGCGGGGCAGACGTAGTTTCTGATAAGGCCTCAACGCCAAGTCAAAAATTTTAAAAGCGCCCCGCGCATAAAAATACATCTTCTGCCTATAAGGGGGCAGATGGTCCCTGCAATCTCCATAAGGGAAAACAAGTGGCGGATTTCCCGACCTCTCGGTTTTTACGCCATCAAGAGAAGAATTTGCCCGCTCTTCAAATTACACGAAAAGCTGGTGGCTGTTTGAGGACTTCCTCAGTTTTACGCCAACCTGAGCAGAGTTCCAGATTACGCCAAGACAAGCCTCTCGACGTAAAGAAGACCCAGTTTATGGATAGATACGCTCCTCATGGATCATGTACTACTCACATGGCGGAACTGCTATATTCCTACGGCAGAGAAAGGGTTGGGGTTCCCAATATCTGCGTTCCAACTAATATAAACAGGCAGAATAAGCCTTTTTCTTCTTCTTCTTTTGTTAATCCCCCTGATTTGTGCGATTTCTTGATCCAGAAACACCAAGGCAAGGGATCTTCTGATATGTCTATTACACCCCCTCGGGAGCACCGTTGTAATAGTCACAAAGTAGTAGTTAATTACTGCTGTTCTAAAGCAAAATAGTCAGTTTTCGATCGGTTGAACTACTCTTTGTCCTTACAGGAAGAAGAATCGACATTCACATTGGTAAATATGCATCGCATATTCCTAGAGGAAGGTTAAGTTCAAGATGTCATCCCTCTAGAACTCTGAGCCAAAGGAGATTCGACAGACTCCTCGAGAATATTGAAGCGGGTGTTTTTTGAAACACTCGCTCGAGGTCGCGACAATCGGCTTCATATTCTTCCGATTCCGACACTGGGGGTCGCTAGTTTCCTGAAGGTGATACTGACAGCATAGACTCAATCTCCACAGAGGTCTATACTGACCCCTCAGTAGCACCCAGGGAAATGGGAGTCTATGCCATCGGAGATGAACATGAGGAAGCTTCCCCATCAGGAAGTACGGAATAACGCATCGTTGTCTTGGAGACATCACTCAAAGAGATGCATACCATGATGCAGAGTATGCACCAGATATTGGTAACTCAACACACAGTTGCGCCTGTTCCTCCAATTCAACTGCGGATGGGGGTAGATATTCCATCAAGTCAGGAGCCTATTCAAGATTAAGAATCGACTGCTCCTCGACCTCTCCACCCAAAAAACGTATTACCTCTTGTTGGGGTCACCATACAGCCGATCTCTCACCCCTCTGTGGTTCCTTTCCCAGCTGAAGATCCGATGCAAGCAGTACAGAAATTAAAAGCCCAATTTGACGCCCTGAAGCACAAGGATCAGCTCAAGAAGTTGGGCATCAACCAGCCTTACCCAGCTATCTGGGACGAGATCCCTTTCCCTCCAAAGTATAAACTACAGGCTATGGTTTTGTTTGAGGGAAAAATGTTACCAAGTTAATACATGAATTACTTCAGTATGATGACAGTGTTTCTACAAGGGAATGACGCCCTTCTCACTCGAGTATTTAAGGGTTGTTTGTCTGGAGTGGCCTATCAATGGTACCGTAGTCTTGGCGGACAATTATATTACTTCATTCGAAAACTTCAAGACTCTTTTCTTCGCTCGATTCTATGAAGGAGGGATGAACATGTCTATGTCCTCACTCATCGAAGTAAAGCAGAAGGAGAAAGAGAACATTCGTATTTTCATCGAACGTTTTCGTCAAGCCACTTTGCAGATGCCTCCCGGAGTTCCGGATTCAGCCTTGGTGGACATTTGCAGGAAGAACCTGCTTCCACTGATCTCGGTATTCACAGGACCATATCAGTTTCATGATTGGCCCTCGTTTATCATCTCAGCGGTTGCCACTGAAGACAACAGTCGAAAGGTGCGTGATAATGGAATCATGATCTCTACCTCTGATAAAGGGAAACGGTCATCTTCCAATGGCGACCATCCTCGTGGTTCTAAAGGAAAGGAAGCTCTGGCGATTAACACGTCCTGGCAACCTACATCAGCAACTACGCAGACAAAACCTGGGACTTCTAGACCCATAGAAGAATATTCTTTTGATGATGATGAGATCCCGAGCATCTTCGACTGTCTAGTCAAAAGTGGCAAGCTCACCCTCCCCGAGGTGAAAAGGCCTAATAAAGTCGGCAGTATCAACAACCCCAAGTACTGCATTTTCTATAGGTATATACATCACCCTACCAAGGCGTGTTATATACTGAAAAGGAAGATCCAGGAGTTGATCGATGCCAAGGCTATCACTCTGCACAATAGCGAGAAGACGGTCACCGCCAACATGATCTCTCTCCAATTCGATGATCTACCCCCTCAAGAAGTCTCGAATGGTATAGTACCTATTCCTCGGACGACGATGAACATTATTAATCTTCCTCTGGCCAGAGGTCAAAACCATGACTTGGCACCCCTAACTATCCAGCGTGGTGAAATTATGTGGGTTCATCCTGATCTGGTGTCAGAGATTGAGGAAGAGACTCGAGCTGCTAAGGTTAAGTCCCAAAAGAACTCAAGGCGCAAACCATGCCATATGGTTGTAATATCTCCGACATCAGATGAAGAGGATTTGGCTACCGGAACCCGGTCAGGCAAAGCATACCTCAAGGACTATGAAGGAAATCAGGAAGAAACAATGGCAGACACTTCAGCTGCCAAGCCTTCAGAGCCTGAACCTGTCATACCAGAGGTAAGTCCTTCAAGACCAACTCCGACGGACAAGGGCAAACAGAAAGAAGTTTGTTTTGATAAATCTTTGAAAAATATTTAAAACAAAGGTTTAGAGAAGCCATATAACTTCGACATCCTCACCCAACTGGCTAATACTCTAGCCAGACTATCCATTTTTGAGCTGCTTAGGCTATCCAAAGACTCTCGTCGGGCCTTGAGCGAAGCTTTGATGCAGGGGAACATATGCTTAACCCAGCTCAAGTCCCCCGACAAAGAACCTGTGGCATATCCTCAATGTCATAGTGTAATGGAAGTGGTTCCTAACATCACATTCACTCAAGAAGACATGTTGTTGAAACATAACAGGCATGACAGACCCCTCTATTACACCGGATACGTCGGTTCCATGGAGGTAAACCGGATTCATATAGATCCGGGATCGTCGTTCAGCATCATCCCTCATAGTCTGCTCAGGCCATTGAGGATTTCTACCAGCGAACTGGCTTACACCACCACTACAATCGTGGGCTTCAACGCCAGAAAAAGTAAGCCGTTGGGGAAGATTCGTCTGAGGATCCAGATTGGTGACCTTAGATCAGTGGCTACTTGTTACGTTATTGATTCGGAGGTTTCCTATAACATTTTGTTGGGCAGACCATGGATCCACGATCATAATATTGTTCCTTCTATTCTACATCAATATTTCAAATATGTAGACTCCCAAGGAACAGTAAAGACAGAGTTTGCTGATCTTAACCCATTCAAAGGAGTTGATTCCTACTACTCCGATGCCATATTGTATACCCAAGACTACATGAAGGAGGTGACGGACAAGACGAAAGAGGAATCCCTCCGGGAGCCAGGAGAATCGTCTGTTGAGCAACCTTTGTCAATCCAGGTAAAAGGACGGACTACCCGTCCTAAAATCATGGAACCCATGGCTATCCACTTGGGCAGAACCAAATCAGGAAGAGGAAAGGATCCCCTAGTGATCACTCTGAACCAGAAGCCTCCACCCTTGGTCATCAACCTTCGGCGCAACAAACAGCCGATTGATGTAAATACAACCGGGAACATGGTTTCTGATGATAATAAAGAACCTCTTTTCCAGTATACTGATGCTCAAATTCCTAATCAGGAATCATCCCTCTATAACGATATAGAGCCTATAGCACGAAAGTTCTTGAAAGCCATAGAACTCTATCGACCGTATGTATGGGAAGTGGCATCAACATCCAATGTCATCATGACATACGGGCCACACTAATATCAGCATCTAATAGTCTTTGGCCACATATGGAATTGACCGATTGTTCAAGAAAATTCTCACGGGTCTGATGTTGGGAAAATACAGGTTCACAGATATAGCCTACAGGCTTTGAAGATTATGCAAAGCATGGGTTATGACCTGAAGGCAAAACCAGGCCTCAACTTTGGAAAAGGTAGGCGAATGCCATTGCATGGTGATCCCTACTATCAACGAATACACTTTGGGTTGGGGTATACTACGTCTCTTGCAACTTCTAAGTCAAATGAGGATACCACTTCCTCTTCTCAGAATGGTTCGTCGTCCTCTGATTCAGATGATGAACTCCCACGGGTATTGTCAGCAAACATGGTAATGACAGATTCTCTTAAAACAGAGGAGCAGGAATCTGAACCGCTTGAAAACGAATCCTGGGCACATCAAATAGATATACAATGGGAACTCTGGTTCGAGCAAAGAGAACCGCCCACTGAATATAAAGTTATCCAAATTGATGTTGGGGATAAAATTTTATCAAAGCCGATATTTATCAGTAATAATCTTTCCCCAGCAGAAAGGGAAGAGATGATCCAACTGATAAAAGAATATATCGATGTCTTTGCATAAAATTATGAGGATATGTTAGTTCTTGATCCAAAAGTGGCTACTCATAAGCTCAATATACTGCCCAATTCCAAACCCGTAAAGCAGCACCAACGCCGGTTTCGTCCAGATATGATGGATGCCATTGAAGCTGAAATCAAAAAGTTGATAGCCTGTGGGTTCATCCGTGAAGAGCAACATCCCGATTGGGTCGCCAATGTAGTCCCGGTCATGAAGAAAAGTAGGAAAGTTCGCATTTGTATTGACTTCCGAGATCTTAATGCGGCTTGCCCCAAGGATGAATTCCTTCTTCCCATCACAGACGTCATGATCGACAAAACATGCGGTTTTGAACGCATGTCTTTCATGGACGAATTTTTAGGGTACAATCAGATTAAGATAGATCCTAAAGACGAGAAGCATACTGCCTTCCGCACACCACTGGGGGTATATTGCTACACAGTTATGCCCTTTGGATTGAAGAATGCCGGGGATATGTATCAGCGAGCCATGAGTAACATATTCCACGAGCATCTATGCAAAATAGTAGAATGTTACGTAGACGACATCACTGTCAAAAGCTGCCTCGAGGCTAATCACATCCAAGACTTGAAGACAGTGTTCG
Organism: Iris macrosiphon; assembly: GCA_036927795.1. NCBI lineage: Eukaryota > Viridiplantae > Streptophyta > Magnoliopsida > Asparagales > Iridaceae > Iris > Iris macrosiphon. The sequence continues at coordinate 63,553,661 of JAYESA010000013.1, forward strand.
AGTTAATGTGCCAACATCAACTCAAAATGAACCCCATAAAGTCCTTTCTCGGTGTATCCAGTGGCAAATTCCTGGGATTTATCATTATCGCCAAAGGCATTCAACTCGACCCTGATAAAGTAAAGGCCATCCTAGAGATGCGACCGCCCCATAATCTGAGAGAACTCAGGGGATTTCAAGGTCGTCTAGCTTATATCAGGAGATTCATATCCAACCTCCCTGGGAGATGTCAACCTTTCTCCCATTTGATGAAGAAAGGTGTATCCTTTGTATGGGACGAAGCCTGTCAGCAAGTATTTGACGATATCAAACGTTACCTTACTAATCCTCTAGTTCTGGTGCCTCCTGTCATAGGAAGACCATTTTTGCTGTATGTTTGAGCAATGGATCATTCTTTGGGAGCTCTTCTCGTACAGAACAACAATGAAGGTCATGAACAGGCTATCTATTACCTAAGCAGAATGATGGTCGGAGCTGAACACCGGTACAATCCAGTAGAAAAAGAATGCTTGGCCCTAATATTCGCCATTCAGAAGATGCGATATTACGTGATAGGCCCAACTATTTATATCATCTCCAGGATCAATCCTCTTCGGGTATTGATGAGCAAGCCAAGTGTCCTTAATTCCCGACTTGCGACTTGGGTGATGTTACTAACACCGTATGATATGGTGTACGTCCCTCAGAAGTCTATAAAGGGTCAAGTCTTGGCTGATTTCTTAGCTGCCCATCCAATTCTGGAAATCTCCAAACTATACGAGGACATTCCCGATGAAGTTGCAGAATGTAACTCTGTAATGGAAGATAATATATGGAAGCTATTCTTCGATGGTGCCTCTCGGACTGGTCCCAAGAGAAACGTAGTTTCAGGAGTAGGAATTGTTCTGGTGACTTCTGACAAACTCGTCATCTATCGAGCATATTCTCTTAGCGAACCCTGCTCTAATAATGTGGCAGAGTATAATGCCCTACTCATCGGGCTTCAAGTCGCTAAAGAATTGGAGGTCGAATAGCTAGAAGCTTTTGGTGATTCCCAACTGATCGTCAATCAGGTCAGAGGAGTATATGAAGTCCGTAATCCAGACCCCATTCCTTATCACCAAGCAACGATCGAGATGGCCATGTCTTTTAAAGGATTCTTCCTAGAACATGTGTCTCGATCTCAAAATTTAGAAGCTGATGCTCTAGCCAGTTTAGCTGCAGATCTAGCTATTCCTATAAGGAGGCAGAATTCGGTGATCCTTTTCAACAGGGATCTATTCTGTGTAAAAAAATAACTTTCACCTGGAACGCAGCTATACCGTAAACACGGTTCCTCCTAAGAGAGACTGGAGAAGTCCCTTTATAGACTTTGTAGCATACGGAATCTTATCAAAAGATCCCAAAGAAGCAGTATCGGTTAAAAGATGATCACTACGCTTCTATTTTGATGCTTCTTCACAAAGTCTATATCGTCGAACATACAACGGACTACTACTACGATGTCTCTCTGACGATGATACAAAATGGGTTATCCGTGAAGCTCACGACGGTGTATGTGGAGCTCATCAACCCGGTCCTAAGCTACAGGATCGCATCAGGAGGATGGGCTACTATTGGCCTACTATAATTGCTGATGCAGTGAAATATGCAAGATAATGCAAAGCCTGTCAGGTTCATGTAGATTTTATACATCAGCCTTCTAAGTATTTATATCCTACCATTACATCATAGCCCTTTGAAGCATGGGGTATGGACATCATTGGTCCTATTCACCCATCGTCTTCTAGGGGACATCGGTTCATATTGGCTATCACCGATTATTTGTCTAAATGGGCGGAGGCAATCCCCCTTGCTGAGGTAAAGACATCCAACGTGATCAGCTTTATCAAGCACCATGTCATTTATCACTTTGGGATACCCCGAAGGATAATCCATGACAACGGGCCTCAATTCATCAGCCAAGCATTTTACCAGTTTTGCGATAAGAATCGGATACAAAATATGGCCTCTACGGCATACAATCCTGCTGCTAATGGTTTGGCGGAAGCCTTCAACAAAACTATTATCAAACTCTTGAAGAAGTTTGTTTCATCGAACAAAAGAGATTGGAATGAGAAACTAGGAGAATGCCTCTGGGCATACCGTACAACGGTACGAGCACCGACGGGTTGTACCCCATTCTTATTGGTTTACGGGAGTGTAGCAGTTCTCCCCATTAAAATTCAAATTCCGTCACTCAGAATAGCAGTGGCTAATGAGTTGACTCAGGAAAAGAATGATCAATTAAGGCTTCAAGAGCTAGAAGGATTAGACGAGAAACGCCTTCAAGCTCAACAACGTATTGTGTTCTACCAGGCACGTATTTCCAAAGCTTTTAATGACAAAGTGAAGGAAAGGGTGTTCAAAGTTGGCGAGCTAGTTTTAGCTGTGAAAAGGCCAATGATCATTACTCACAAGAGTAAGGGTAAATTTTAGCCCAAATGGGAGGGCCCTTATGTGATTGAGACGACATTCTCAAACGGTGCTTACAGATTAGCCAAGCCTAACGGAGACCTATTAATGGCTCATATTAACGACAAATTCCTAAAGAAATACTATGCTTAATCTTCTTTGTTTAAGCGGAGTATGGTGAAAATCTTATTCTAACGATACTACGTACAAAATCTAGTTGGATCATATTCTATCATGTCCATATAACCTCTGAATAGATATGTATAACTAATTTGAAACTTCAAAATCTATCACGTCTATATTACCTCTGATAGTATTTTGTATACAAATTTAGTTGGATCATATTCTATCATATCCATATAACCTCTGAATAGATATGTCCAACTGAAGCTTACCGAAAGTATATCACGTCCATATTACCTCTGATATCACTTTTACCCTAACCTATCATTTATATTCAAAAAATGATGGGTCACCAAAGTCAGATAAAGTCTCTTTATTATCTCCAGAAAGAGCAAGTTACAAAAAAGAAGCAAAATAGTACATCATTGGGGAGGAGCACCCAAATCATGAATCTGTTGCGCCAGAGCAGTCATCCTCTCATTCCTGGAGTCTAAGATATTAGCGCGAGCCCGCTCCATTCGTGCCTCATCATCGCTCAGAAGAGATAGTTCAGACCGAGCATGTACAAAACCGGCGTAGATGACACCCGCTTGTGTCAGGTTCTGCTGAGCTGCTTTCATTCGGTTCTTCAATACATCTCGAGCTGCCGATAAAGCGAGAGCCCTCTCCTTTGCCTGAGCGAGTTCATCTTCCAATTTATGGACCCTCGCTGCCTCTTCCTCATATTCGGCCTCGTACTTAGCCAGCTGGGGAATGACATACCATAATACGGCATGCTCTTCATTCATCTTTTGCTGCTGTGCCTCGATGGATTTGCTCAGAGTTTCTCTCTCCCCAGCAAGTCTCGCAGTCAAGGAGTCATACTCAGCTTGAATCATATCATCGACATTGTCTTGAGACAATTGCAAATAATTGTTAATAGGTTATTCCAAACCATTAACTATTTGCTCCAGAGTATCACCTCGTCCAGTGTCATTAAAATTTCTAATCTGCGCTATGGTGAGATTGGAGGACATCTTCAGAGAATCAAAGCCTAGATTCTTCTCCAGCACCATGGATATCAACGATTTCAGAGTGACATAGAATATGCTAGTATATTGTTCAACTAGCATAGTAAAGTGTGAATGGACGCTAGGAGTGGCCGCGATATCAGAAAACCCCCTTTGCGGAACATTCGCAGAGGATGTTGCCACAACTGTCACTTCAGTAGGTGGCGCAACAAAAGAGGAGACGCCAACAGCAGTTGAAGTTGCTGACACACTCAACGAAGGAGGTACAGTCACAATGATAGGCTCATCCTCCTCTGATGTTGATTGAACTGCTACTATCAGAATGACACCCGAGAATGTCGTGGATGGAAGATCGGCAGCTTTAAAACCTGCTTCATCAACGTCGAACGCCGCCGTTTCATCAGCAGAATCCACAATAAAATCAAAAGTTGCATCAATTCCACCCTCCCCTGAGATGTCTTCCCCTGAAAAGAAGACAAGAGAAAGTTAATATCAATTTGATGTTAATTTTCCTAAAAAGAGGCATAAGGACAACATTTACCTAAGGCTGATGGTATATATGTCGCGTCCGTAGCCAGTACAGCTAAATTATTTCTTAATAATGCTAAGCAAGCTGTCATACCTGGGGAAGAGGGTGCACTAAATGACGTCTGAGGGTAGTCATCCAAGTCTTCACCCAGATCCAATCGAGGTTCATCAGGTGGAATCTCGCTGGAGATACTTACAGATGAAGAAGGGGCTGGACACATTATTGGTCTGGATAAAGATATCCTTAATTTGCTCGGCCTCGAAGGTGACCTCACTGCACTACCAGTAGCGGTAGTAGCGACAGCAGTCTCGAGCAAAGAATCTTCGGCGCTATCAGCCGGAACTGTGGAGGTTCCCTCTCTAAAAGACGAGGGACCTCTAATCAAAGAATTATTCCCGCACGGAGAAACAACAGGCTCACTCCTTGGAGCCTCATGGCTGGATGTCCTTGGAGGACCACTGACAGTCTTCTTTTTCTTGCAAGGGGAAGTCTCTTTCAGAGTAGGAGCCCTTCACTTACTGGGGATAACGAGAGGCTCTGCAGGCTGGGGTATTATGCCTCTCGGTACTGTCAATAAAAACTCATCTGGACCGACAGGGTCTTCACTTTTATCAGAGGAGACTAATGGAACCTCCTCTCTTCCAGTGGCCTTATGAGAGGGAATCCTAAAACTTTCACGCATATCAAAATTGCAATGGAGGGCATTGATGGCCACATAAAATTGTGCATATGAATGGAGGATGCACAACTCCATGGAGTGAGAAGTCGCAGGTACAGTAAAGGTTGCTCCAGTATAACCCATCATGAAGTACCGCCACCCTTTGGCTCCATCAATAAGTCCACCTCTGGACTTGAAGCTGGTGGTGGTATTTTCCATATACAATTGGTCATACCCAAACTGCCTGGCAAACCGACTGGACAGATAAGGCTCCAAGAAGCAATGGTCTTCACTTTTGTACAACAAATGGGAAGGTCTAATGCAGACCAACCAATAAAAAGCTTCGGGAGAAAGAGCCGTCTTTCCGTGACCTGAATCCTGAAGTTTCGTCCCATGTTGATTGATATGTATAGTGGGGACGGTACAGAAAAGCTTCCAGCTATGAGCAAAATTTAATGCTCGCCGACAGTCTACGACGGTGGTCACGTTCCAAGAAGAATCTTATAATTCAACAAGAAATTATTTCCTGAACTACTGGCAGAGCCGGGAGACATCACCCTGGGGTTATGAAGAATTAACTATCCCATCAGATATAGGAATGGTAACTCTACCTTGGGAAAGTTTTAACGCCGTGACTCATCAGCGAGAAGCCCATCAGTAAGGGCCCTCAGGCCAGCTTGTATCCGGCATACCATGGCAGGGAGCAGACCCAGTCTTGCTCCAAACACCAAACGCACTACAGGCCATAAGGTGTTACGATGAATACGATCCGCAGATGCGATGCCAGGTACCACCAATCAGTGTAGCCATACAGAGAGGAAGCCAGCCAGTTGAGCTTTCCTTGACAGAGGCTTGCGGCAATGCCTCATATAACTGTAGGCTTTTGTGCCTGCAGGATAACTCTCGATCTCCTCATCGAGAACTTGATCTGAAGCCCCAGCATATTCAATAAGATCATCGACTATTTGGGCATTAAGCACGCTCAGAAGATTCAAGGGTTTATCTCTGCTATCCACAACTTTGTCTGGCTTAGCATCTCTGGCCTGATGAAAGAAGAGATAGGATGCCCATTTATTGGTATGAGCTAAATCAGAGGGCTCATTGTAGAAGGTGGTGCACGCCAGATAATGGCTCATTAGCTCCTGGTATACTATCACTACCCGAGGATTTGTATCCCTCAGCTCCTTGTTTTGTGGAAACATACTCTTCATAAGGAGTATCCTCCATTGGCAGTCTTGAAATCCAACTCCCCTAGCGGAGTGGCGAAAGTCCCAGTGAGCGAGATATACCGCTCCATCAAAGCCAAAAATAGGTTAGGGTTGAGAGGCAGCCCGACACTGGTAGCAGTCACAGCCTCAAATAGACCAATGCTCTCCAGCTCTGTCTGAAAATGCTTCAGGGCCCAGGCAGTTAAACGAGCCCATCGGAGATTTCCGGGGCTAACCCATCCGCTGGTCCGAGGATTAACCTTGGGATATACTCCTCTCCGCCCCATGAAGTCATTACAAAAATTCGATATTTGAACCGGATGGAGTAGTGCAGTGTCTTCACTCGGGACGCTACCCGAAAATAATCCCCTAAAAGGCATAACAAGACCTGAAGGACGGCTCACAAATAATCCTCAGTCGGATCCTTTTTGATAAAATATCTTCCCCGGTTGGCCGTGAAGATCAGGGGTCAGGGTCCATGACATCTTCCTAGGATGCGTGGCATAGAAGAATGCCGAGATAGGGTAATCTCTAGGCATCCTGGGCAGGTACATGACCATGCCCTCAGCAGTAAAAATCTAGTTTTCCTTCTTGGGCTTCGTCTGGGATTGTTTATCAATCATATCCCCGAACAAGAAAGCTGGTTTTATATATTTGTCCCCATCTATATACGTCAGGGGATCCTCGCTGATCATACTCAACAGCATGCGTTCTCCCTGGGACGAGATTAGGATTCTTCTTCCTTCAGGATAATTGTCTCCAGAAATAGGGAATGTCACATAGGACAAATCCTTCAGATAATTGGAGTTCAGCATCCCAGCAGCAGAATCTATCACCTCAGCCAACAGAGGGATCTGCAAGTCCACTACAAAATATAAGAAGAATAAGTCAGTTTCTACACTAGATATTACAGTCTTGCAGCTTACGCCAAAGATCAACAGTCTGTACTTTTACGCCAATATTGTAAAAACTTGAGTTTTTACCCTGGAACCTATTTTTCGAGGCATAAAATTCAAGGTTGGCAGTATACAGTCTGTGTTTTTATGCCAGACTGCCAAAATTTGAGTTGTTACGCCAGAATTTTCATCCAGAGCATAACACTCAAAGTTTGTAGTATACACCAAATTTCGACAGTCAAAGCTTTTACGCCAGACTGCAAAAAATATAGAGTTTTTACGCTGACACATTAGGAATGTAGGCGTAAATAATAAAACATCTATGTGCATCATCTTCCTCGAAGAGGATCTCAGCACAAAAGATGATATAGTGCATTCACGTACAACGTGTGCGAAAGGTTTTCTTTATTTTCTCGTCCCAAAAGCTTTACCTATGACGCCTGGTGCACAGCTTGACGGTGGGGCACTTCATTCAGAGCGGGGTTCGTTCATCCCAACAGGAGTTGCTCGTGCTTGAGCAGAGGAGCGAGAAGAAGACGCAGCTTTCTTTCCTTTAGAGGTGGAAGTTGGTTTCGGTGCCATGACTAAAACTCAGAGTTCTCAAGGAAGAGACGAAGAAGAAAGGTTCTTGGAAAGCTAGGGTTTTTACAAAAGACAGATGAAGGGTTTCTTCTCTGAAAGCCTTGGAGTATTTATAGAGTTGAGATAACTCTTCAAATTCCTAACCAAATTCGATATTTAATATTCGGATGATTTGGGACCACGTCAGTGCATCATTTAAAAGAAGAAGACGGACGGTCAGTGGATCCAGAACTTACGCGCAGAGCAGATCTAGGATTTTATGCTCAGGAGTTTTTATGCTCAAGAGGCTACAAATCTATGATTTTATGCTCAAAGACTATAAGTCTATGGTTTTACGCCCAGATGCTTTTATGCTCAGCAGCTTTTACGCTCGAGAGGCTACAAACCTACAATTTTACGCTCAGAGGCTACAAATCTATGACTTCATGCTCGAAAGTTTTTCTTTTATGATTTTACGCCCGGATGCTTTTTTGCTCAGCAGCTTTTACGCTCGAGAGGCTATAAACCTACGATGTTACGCTCAAGAAGCTACAAATCTACTAGTCTACGCTCAACTGCTACAGATGGCCAACCGCAAGGGTTTACACAAAAATGTTCCTTCTTGGCTACAAAATATTCCAAGTGCCCGAAACATAGAGAGTTCAGTATTGAAGATGGCTCTCCTTCTTGGGTCAATTATAAGTTCATCCTAAGTCCAGTCTTTTACACAAGTTCAAGTATGGCTTATTTGACGGCCATTTCTTTCCCTTTTCAAGGGATTTTCAGGAAAACATTCTTGAAGATGACGGTCTGAACAGCAAATTCTTCGTATCAGAGAAGTGACAGTTTAGAACCCTATGCAACTCCTCGTTCAAAATAGCATGATAGTTTTGATTTTCAACTTAATGCTAAAGAAGCATTCTACGCGTCTTCAGTTACGCGTAAAAAAAAAAGAACGAGATCAGATACTCTTTTATCAGAGTCAGCGTAAAATTATTCAAAACGTGCTGAAGCTGCACATATTCAGACTTTCTCACAGCAAATATGGCAAATCATCAGATGCATAAAAGAAGACAATTTTATTAATCATGATTACATATGATGAAAATCCAGTTACAAAGGGTTTTTCATCTTCATGATTATATATGATGGAAATCCTTGTTCTACCAAGGGTTTCTTATTTTCACTTAAGATCACACCAAGAATCTGCTGTATCAGGTTATCATATTGGTGGAGATCTTTGTCTTCTTCTACAGCACTTCATCGGCCTCTGCAGCCGATGAACAAGAAAATAATTAATGACGGGAGGATACACAACTGGGCATGTATCAATTTCGTAAGCCTATCCTCCATACGCCATGGCATACATGCCCTAGAATTGAGTTGAGACCCAACTCAATACAGGAAGACAGGACCAGACTGCCTACCATCTTCCAGCGCCATGATGGAAGAAACTACAGCTTGTAAGCTGTGTGGTCGAATGAGACCCTTCCTCTCTTCTGGATGAATCGCCATGTGAAATTGCTGATCATCCCGAGCAAAGGAAGCTATGATATCCTTCCATGATCCATCGTTGCAGAGGATATTTGCTCGAAGACGCCTCTTTTTATGGCTCCTTATGAACGGGAAGAACATGATCTTCTTCTTCTTCCTCAAGTCAACATGACAGATCTCGGCAACCATTTCTGTATGGTAAAGAAAGTATGGGAAAAACAGGTTAACTCAATCGCCTTTATATAGGCAGAGGAGATCACATTAAATTCCAACAAATTCCTGAATATTTGCCAAGAAATCAGCCTCGTGGAACGAGTCAAAATTGACCGTTTCATGCTTCATTCAAAGTGTTTCAAATTATAAGGAATTTAAAAACTTTGAAGGGGGTCTTGTAGAAGCATGGAAAATACGCTACAGGATTATACGCAATATGCATGAAGCCCGCGTAAAGTAGAGTTTCAGGATTATGCGGCGTAAGACATGACTTCAGAGCCATTGGTGTACAGTAGAGTTTCAACGCTATTCAGCGTAAAATATAGCTCCTGAACACCCCGCGTAATACAGTATTTCCAGACTGCTTCAGCGTAAAAGGGTTACTACATCGCCACTCCGGCATAAAACCCATATGCTTTTAATGCAGCATGGAAGTGTACGAGGAACACTTCGTATTCCTTGAATGAACCTGTCAGACAGTACAATGAACCTGACTTCTGACAAAGAGTACTGCACGACTATCCAGACGATGGCTGTAATGATGATTCGGCATAGAGCTCCAGACTGTCGTTTAGTGACAAAGCCTTGATATAACACATCATTTACGCATTCAAGTAATACGTTGTCTAGTTTTATATAGGCAAGCACAAGCTTTTACGCTCAGGATGAGACAAAGCTGACTGCCACGTCAAAAGCTGCTCTTTGTACAGACCTCGAGGCACGTCTCTGCAGTTAATGTGCGAGATGGGGGCAGATCTCTGCATTAAATGTACGAGATTTGGTTCTACTTTTAATGACAGGGTGAGCTATAATTAGGGCTAATACATCCACATCACCATCCCTGCACATTACGCCATCAGGCTATTTTCAGCTATAGGAGTACGCCGCACGCTATCTCCTCGAAATACGCCGATCTGGCTATTTTCAATTATAGGAGTATATTGTACGCTATCTCCTTGAAATACGCCAACTCAGGCTATATTTGCAAAAGTATGTGAACAGGCTATCTGGTCCAGAATACACTCAAGACCTCAGTCAAGGAGGAATAACTGGCTACCTTTACGCCGGCTACCTATCTATGCAGCATCAGGCTTCTACGCCTACTTGGCTTCTACGCCAACTTGACAGCTATTGGGCTTCTACGCCTATATGTCAGCTATTGGGCTTCTATGCCTATTGGGTTTCTACGCCTACTTGGCTTTTACACCATCATAACAGCTATTTGGTTTTTACGCCAACGAGGGGCAGTTACCTATGTGGCTTGCATGTCGTGATCTTCGCAGCAGTTATATGCATTATCTCCTAATGGGATACGCGTCACACGCTTATTTAGAAGATCATTTATACGTGAGTAGCAGTTATGATAATCGTCGCGTAAAAGGTGTGGTTCTCTCCGCTGTTCAGTTTCTACGCCTATAAATAGAGACCTTCGTCCATGGAGGTCAAAAGAGGAGAGAAAAAGGTCAGAAAATTAAGAGAAAAGAGTCTAGAACACAGACAGAGGGGAGTGATTGACGACTTTGGCATCGAGCATCCAATCCCTCTTGCGATTTTTGAAGCTTCTCCTTCTTCTACAGTACTTCTTCGTCATCATGTGGTCTAAGGAACAAAGTGATCGACCGCAGATCAGACTCCTATAGCAATATTTACCCAGATTTAAATTTTGTACTTGATATCCTCGTATAGGATTAATTATAATTCTTGTTTGTAAACCTAAGAAAGGGTTTCGTATAAACCTATTTTTATTACTTTCATTTATTATCAAACAGACTATTCATCTCATATCAAGACAAGTATTTCAAGTGGACTATTTCAACTCGATGCAATAAGGCAGCAGCATACTCCATGTAAAACAGATGGATCATATTTAGCATAATTTATAAGGGACATAAAAAAATATAAGTGATCACTTAATCAGTGATCCTTACCCAAAGCCGAACGATTATTCCTGCAGTAGACATATAAGTTAGCAACAATTTGTATAAACATATTTGTATAAGGTTTCTTTTTTTATGTCCGTCTCTGCATCAAATGGTTAGGTATGCAAGAAGGCTAGCCTAGCATGCGCCCTAACTACATGATGGTCCCCTCCACGAGATTAGAAGTTGGGACATACAAGCCCATCTCACTAATAGATGGGTCTACCCTCCCGTAAGTAAGGTGTTTTAAGCCTTAGGGTATCTAGATCTCTCATAGGCCGAATGATCCTAGTGCCCCAGGAAACGCGAGAGAGATGACCTTGTGCACAAGTTATCCTGACCAAATGCATGAATGCAAGCTCATATCAGATAAATATGCTATCATGGAACTGATAAACAATGAACAAGCACGCAAGCAAGCACATCAATCAAGCGATAGGGCTGGAGCTCTCAATACTCTTGCCTAATAGTCACACCCTCCTGTAAGTAAGGTTTTTTTAAGCCTCAGGGTAGACTATTAGTCTAGATTCACAAGTTCAAGCCATTCACCAAGTTCAATATCTTTACAAGCAAATAAAGAAACATATTCAAGCAAGCTAACTCTTTAAACAAGTAACAAGCAAGAACAGTTCTATAATTCCACCATGTAATTCTATTTCTTGGACATGCATTCAAGTATTCCAGTTAAGCATACAATATCAAGAATAAATGCAAGCAATCTTTTACTCTTTCTTGTTAGCATGGCAACGGTTCGTTCGATAGCGGTATCGTGTAACTAAGCATGCAATATTTCTTATACTATGGACTTAGCATGGCAAGGTTCTTACTCATTCAGACAAGCATTCCCAGTTCTCTAGTTAGGCAAGCGAGCATATTCATTTCAATAACCAGCTATGTGAGTTCTCTTATTAAGCATGCTGAGGCAGGTTCTATCATTCTTCTTATGAAAGAATCTTCTTAAGCAAACAAGCATTCAAAAATGCAGATTCATTATTAAGTCATGCAAGAATCAAAGAATGCAGTTCTGCCCACTCATATTGATCAATCGTCTTATAGTTCGGTTGGGAACTCTCCGAGAAGACTTTCGTTCGAGCAAGCAAAGCAATATCACTTGTACATAGTGCCCACGCAGAGCGGGGCACTACATGAGTAGGGGTCTGGTTGGAGTTGGGTCTAGTTTTGGGTGAGGTTCACCCAATTTAATTAAAATTAGTGTAATTGGTGCTCTTTAATTAATTAGAAATATATAGGTTTAAAATTAGGTAGAATACAAGTGTCATGGATAGAGTAGACTCAGAAAAGAATATTGTCATAAATTAGGTTGCAAAAAACAGGTCGAGGTTGTGTCTCTAATTTTGATTAAAATGGACAAAGATGCAAAGTTAGATTTATTTGGATTTAAATATGGACGTTTATAACGAATATTGTAAGACTAAAATGAAGTACAAAAGAGAGTATTTATAAGTTACATAAGGGTCAGAATGGAAGGCTGGCATGTTTAGGAAAGTGTGTAAAATTTGTTTGGAGGCAAATGCTAGTGTAGCGCTCCAAATATCGAAGCAACGGTAAGGTACACTAAGTAATACAAATATTGCACAATAAATCTAAAACATTGTGTTCTAATTCTAATTGGCTTTAAACTAACCCTAGTCTCTCTACCTAAGCTAAGTAGACCTAAATTTGGTCGAGGGAGTTTATAAACGGGCATTCCAATCTAATGGACCCGATGGAGTGCACCTAAGTTGTAAAGTACAATGATAAAACTCAACAATAAAACATAAGAAGTGTAACTAATCTCATCCACGAACATAACACATAGAGAAAATAAGTCAACTAATATGCAAAAAGAAAATAAGTTTGGAAATGTATCATAATACAATACGGATAGAGTCACACAAGGACAAACTCGCTAACACAAATACTGAATGAAAGAAAGCAATAAGATAACTATGGCTAGGAAGCAATAAGATAACTATGGCCGATAACTGCAAAATAGATAATGATACCAGACCCAGGGTAAAGTCACTACCAGTGATCAAGCAAAGTCCTCGGGAAGGATACCATCCTTTATAACAAGTCGTGCTTCTAGATATACACCCGGTCCGTACTCCTTTGGGTAGTCCTCCTCGCATATGTCTGGAAGGGAACCAGGTCCTCAGAGGGACGTAACAAGGTACAAAAATATTATGCCATAGTAAAACAGAAAGGAAACAAGTGATACACTGGTGTAATCCAGAATAACCACCTAAGTGAGATGACTTGAAGATAATGTTCAACACGTAGGCTTTCTAAATATAAATCCGTAGCTCTGAGGCACAGAGACACACAGTGCATACCGTAGCTCCAAGCACAGAGTTACACGAGTAATACTATGACTCCGGATACAGGATCTCTACGTGAATAAGAATATATATATATATATATATAGCACGTGCAAAGTAGCCCAAGAGTCTAGTAACTGTCTTTCCCTCCCAATGCGGTCAATGAGACGCATCCGCTGCTCGCTGAGCCTGAACCTCTATCTAACAGTCTCATCATACTGAAGTAACTAGCAAAAATCATGATCCTAAAGTTATCATAGATTTTGGTCATGTCCGACACTATCATGATACGGGAAGTCTGGCACGATGACAGTGTCTGATTGTGTCCTAGGGTTCTGATATAACCAAGTAGGTACATCAAGGTATCGAGAATATCTATTAATCGATACTAGACGTTACCGATGAACGTCTGCACCAGGATATGACCCGGACGCTAAGTAACGATTCTGATCCAAAGCGTACACAATGTATAGATAAAAATAAATAAAAAATTTGGAATTGAATTACAGAGTGGCAACGTACACTTGCCTGGATCCAAATGATAAAGGCGGGGCTCCGATACAACGTCGAAGTCCGAGGATCCCAAAGTACCTAGAGATGATATATACAATTAATTAATAATCTAGCTTAAAATTATCTACGAGATGACATCATGACTAGCATAGGTTTTTGTCTTAGTTACATAACTCACATCTAAAGGACTAACTAGAGGGTTGACCCAAGTTGACTAGGGAAACGTTACATCAAATATAATTTATTAAATAGCATAATGTCCTTAAATAATATCTTTAAACCCTAATATTCATCAAGAGTGATTTCAGTCATCTATGTAAAATATTCAGCCTCGACCATACTAACCCGGTAATCATAGACATAATGTATAAACCCAATTTAGTTGTCACACCTAAATACGCATAACATTCACATATAATATCCTCAATCATATTATCAAGCTATCATACCAAAATTTATTGGAACAACATCCCCATCATATGCATTTCATGTATATATATAACCTCAAATAATTGCTATTAAAATATACATTTTCATATATATAAATAACGCCAGACACATGCCATTAAACTAAACATGGGCATTACTCAGGGACCCCGAAACATAACTACGGTTTCTTTTAACATATATAAATAACTACACAACAACAAGGATGAAGGAGAAGAAGTTATCCAGGTGGCTGCGGGTGGTGGCAGCGGCGGTGCTGCGGCTTCGGTCAATGACGGTGTTGACCGCGGGGGTGGAGCTCGTGTCGACCGTTGTCACGCCCCAGTCCCAATAATACGTAGGACTAGAACACGTAAGCATGCCAGCCGCATCGATATGGCAACTCCAATATACGGAAACCATAACCTATACGTACGCTATAATATGAATATAAACTCACATGTGGTATATATAATGTCACAAGTCACAGATATGCTAATCTCATCCACACAACAAGTCAAAGAAAAGAAATACTAAACTAGAATAAGGAGTCTAAAATATCCAAAATATTAGTCGGGTGGAGACAAATCCACTACCAATGACTATATCCAAAACTAAAATGAGAGAGGAGTACAAAGTCTCCAATATAAAATAATATGAAGACAGAAGTGTATCAGCTAAAAAGAATCCATCGCTAGATGTACTCAAAGATGCTCAGAAGGTAAGACCTCCTCGACATAAAGCAATGCGTCAGGTCCAGGCCCGTACTCCTGCAAATACTCAAGAGCAGATACACCTGGCAGAGGACCGGGTCCTCAGAGGGACGTAACAAGATACGGAAAATATGAGCCAATTTGAATACAGTAAATATGCATATAATTTAAAAATAAATAAGTACGCTGTACAAGACAATCTATATGAATGCAATGAGGACAACTTTTGGACGTATGGGCAAGGGTAGGCTACTCGATCTAATCCTCACAACTCACACACCCGTCTAGAACATCATCAGCCGACATACCGCGGGGGTAGCGACCCTCGTGACTCCATCAATTAAAATACCGCGGGGGTAGCGACCATCGGACACGACCACCACAGAGCGTGCTAGTGACTACGGTGTTACCAGAGTGGTTAAAGCCTATACGCCTACTGATTGTCCTCTATGATACTAAGTGTCAAGTGTGTGTCAACATATCTAATATATAGTAATGACTGAAAGGAACTACACATGCAATAAATAAACAGAATTACAATAAATATACAAAAATATACTAAGCATGCAAAATACTTTAAGCAATTTGGCAAGGTATCTTGCCTGGCAAGAAAGCTGCAAAAATATAATGTCCCGATGTCAACTCCAAGAGTCAGAAGCTACGACCACCGAATGAACGTCTTCGGATGCTGAAATAAATATCACCAACATTCCCAGAATAAGCAAAATAGCTAAAAAGCACTTCCCTTTCGTCCAATTTGGATACAGGAGCAAAACGGTAATTTTGGGTCAAAGTGGAGTCCAAATGTGGCCCACTTTGCTCCGAAAAGCGTGCCAAGGGTAACAGTCTCTAAATGGGACAAATTATAGGTCAAACAACTCTAGATGTCAATACGAACCCAACGGTATGTCCAAATGTGGATTCCGATGGGCCGAACACAATATTGTCCAAAAAGTCAACTGTGGAACCCGACAATTGGTGACTTGGTCAACCATCTCAGAATTGCGTAAAAATTTGGTCACAGGACCAGCGCATTACCACGAGTCCAGTGGCACAAGTTTCGTCATAATCTGACAAGCGTACACAAAATACGCGCGAGTTCTACAAAAGTTGTGACAACGTGGTGTGTCCGCGGATACGGCCTGATTCTGGTGCGCATACGCGTCCGAATCAGTTCTCACGAATTTTTACGTATCCGGTTATGCTGCGTGCACCGTTCGGTACACTTGGTATACGGTGGGGCGGTCCCGTTTGGCGGGGCGCGTTCCGTTTCATAACTTTTAGAATTCTGAAAAAAGTGTGTTCGCAGGATTTTCTGACAAATTTAATTCTGTCCACAGCAGCTAATAACTAGGATTATTTAACAGAAAATAAACTTGGTCAAGTGTTCTATACATATAAAAAAGAATCACCGAATTCGGATCTCTGTGGTGGGAGATACGAACTCGGCAATAAGGGTGGTCACCGTAGTTTTCTGCGATCTCAGAATTTGGTATGCTCGTACCAACTAGGCCGCTGTTTAAGCCTATGGGTACATGTTGTTCGAGGTCTATATTATACAAATTTGGAAGAGGGTTAAGGGGCGAGCATACCGATGAAGACGGAACGGCGTTTGGTTGAGCGAGTCGATGGAAAACAACTCCGGAGCGAAGGTACCTCGTGTGGGAATCTGCAGTGTGCGAGGTCGGGGTCGTCGGGATGGTTTGGACGGCCTGGCGGGGTTCTCTGGCTGCGGTGGCGGCTCTAGATGAGAAGAGGAGGGTCTGGAGATTTTAGGTTAGGGTTTTATGAAATAATATATATATATATATATATATATATATATATATATATATATATATATATATATATATATATATATATATATATATATATATAGGATAGGAAGAGAGAAGAGATGGGTTAGCGGGTCCGCAAGGGGGGGCGCTGTGCTTGGTCGTGGGAATGGGGTTGCTGTGCTTTTTGTGGGAAGGAAATTTGGCTAAGTTGCATTGCTAGTTGCTTTAAGAATGCTAGCAAGTTTGCTAGTTTTGCTAACTTTTGCTAAAGTGGATGGTTGGCTGTGCTTTTTAATAAGTTATTAGTTTTGTTATTATTATTAGTTAATTAATAACTTCTTTTCTTTTCTTTTCTTTTCCTTTTTCTTTATAAATTATATATATATATATATATATATATATATATATATATATATATATATATATATATATATATATATATATATATATACTCATAAGAAATTTATAGATTAGAATAATGCACATCGTTAGGCTAGCAACTGCTCAAGGGGTCTCTTACATGAAATAAATTCCAAAAAATTTCGGATGGTCCCATAAATCCTCTAAGTGCCCGAACACCTAAAATAAAAATTATTAAAAATCTATTTCTCCTATTTAGCACATAATTACCATAATTAAATTATTAATTAATAATAATAAAAAATACGATTTTTAGAAATAGGGGTTTACATTCTACCCAACTTATAAAAATTTCGTCCTCGAAATTGATACTAACCCATATTCATAATGATAACTATAACTATTACACTACATTGGTATCTAGTAGGACTCCTAAAACTCATGGTCTGTCATTCTAACACTTCCTCATCTATTGTCCATCCACTATTCTATCATCCTCTAACTCGTCTACACTACCCAACTTAAAAGAATTCTACTAGTAGTTACATTCTTTGAAGCTATTGTCTATGTTTGTAAGGCAAATATATTTTATTGGGTCAAGAATCTTGGGATACCTGTCTAGAATCTCATAACTATGACTTTTCCCATAACCGTCAAGTATCATAGTCTAATACTGCCACGCCACCTGGCCAGTATGGCTGCAAGTAATTCGACTACTCTACCATAATCGTCTGGCTGCAACTGTCGGTACCTCGCCAGCGATTTGTCATAGTCATCAGTTCGTAACAAGTGCCTTCAACTCTTTCCTAGGCATAGTCTAAGTTTTTAGGGAGACACTTAAGGTCTTGACTAACTATTAAGGCTATGATCTAGCTCAAGTGATCTAACAATTTCTACTAGGCTACATGGTGCTACTTAAGGGTTAAACTAATAAAGAATACAGATATTGCTATAGTGCATATACATATTAAGAACTCATCCTTAGTTATCAAGCATTACTAACACATTTATGTTTAACTAACAAAATAGGGGTGAGGTTGATATGAATCAAACAATTCATAATAGCACGAAAGATACGACTATGATAGGAAGAGTTAAGCACGAGATAAGAAACAAATATAAAAGGAGAAAATGAGTCACCCAAGAGGGCGAGATAAGGATAGGGGAAGAATACTACTACTGCTACTCACGTCATCCATTAGCATCACGTGTATGCCACCTAGGTAAAATATACATATATCCTCATAACTGCTAAGCTATCATATATATAATTCTACATCTATTTGTACATCTAAGATCTTGTGTCACAATGGGGTTATGAGTATGCAAAGACAATTATAACTAAAAGGTCGTACCTGTATCTACGGCTTCCTGTGTCTGCTCTCCCATACTTGTCATAATGAGTGCTTGGCCTTGTCCTTGGTTGTTCAACTGGGGTCTAGTCCCCTCCATTTGTGCAGACTGTAGAAGCAGTGGTGGGTCCCTTTGGTCTTCTATACTTGAGGGTGTATGCGGTGTTCCTGATTCTAATGCCATAGGTCTCTGGTTCTGTTTAGGACATTCTTGGGCTTGATGGTGACTTGATCCACATATCATGCACAACCCTAATCGACAATGACAGTCTCTTAGAATATGACCTGTCTTACCATAATAGTGACAAGTACGGAGCTCCTTGGTTGGATATGGTGCAACACTATCTGATTGCTGGCGTGTCAAAGGGTGTCGAATGGGTCCTCCTTGCTGTATCCTTACTGGTCCTTGGTGACTTCTCCGTTGAATTCCGTTTCCCTTGCTGATGGCCTCCTGGATCCTGGCCTCTGTCAATAGCTCGGCATAAGAGATCCGGGACTGGGAGCTAGTATAGTGCTGGAGCTCTTGAGTCAGCCCGCGGTGAAACCTCTTAGCCTTCTCTAAGTCATTAGGTATTAGGACTGTGCCATACTTACTGAGACGGCTAAACTCTACGTCATAATCATCAACCGTCTTGTCCCCTTGCTCTAGATGGAGGAACTGATCGTACAATGCGTCTCTTACAGTATCCGGGAAGTACTTTCTCTCAAAGCACTCCAAGAATTGTTCCCAAGTCTGACGCGTACCCAACTGGCACTCCATTGATTCCCACCAGTGATGCACGTTGCCTTCTAGCTGAGTCCTCACGCCTATCATCCATAGGTCAGAAGGTAATTGTGATGCCTCTAACAACTTCTTGGTATTGGCAATCCAGTTCGTGGTCTCCTCTGGACTTTCATTGCCCTTATATGGCTTAGGGCCCATCTGCACAAAGTCCTTGACTGAACCAACCCTAGCTTGTGGTACTGAAACTAGTGCCTGGGTTGGTGCAGGGGCTAGTGCATCTATTCTCTCAAGCGCTGCCAGAAATTCTAGCCTCTGCTCTGCTGTTTGCTGCCTCTGTTCCTGGATTATCATCTGAAAGAATTGGAACAGCTGTGTTTGGCCATCCTGCGGTATTGGTGGAGCTGGAAAAGTTCTATTAGGTATCGTGGAAGGGGTTGATAGGATTGGATTGCTAGTCAGTCCATCCGGTCCGGGAAGAAGAGGAGTCATTGAGGTCACTCCTGGTGATTGGTCATCGTCCCCTGGAGACGTATTGTCCCTGGTGGCGGCATGCCCGTTATGCAAATTCATCTCTCTGCAAGAGATGGACGAAGAATTAAGAAGAGTACATGAATCAAGCAGGATGCAAGCACTTAAGTAGGACATGTTGGAAGGAAGGTAAGTTATAGTCAAGTGTGGATGAGATCTAAAATTCTAATCCTAGGTGCAGGCCCGCTCGGTACAGTGACGTAACCGAAACGGCTAACTTGACCTGCATGTGCCACCACAAAAATATATCATGCCCCAGTTGTCACGACCCGCACCCGGATATTCGGGCACGAGTGCGTGGGCATGTCCAGCCTACGCCGCAGTGTCGGCGGTAGTACGCTGTCTAGGGCATCTCCACAGTTAAATTAACTCTAGCTCATTCACAGTAATTAAACAGACAAGGAAATTAAAGGAAATGCTTGAGATTTTATAACCAGAAAGTGACAATCAGATCCAGAGTTATTACAAAACCAGAAATTAAATCGGGGACAAACCCGATTACTAAGATGAAAGGAAAACAAATAACTAATGCTAACTACTCTGCAGGAGTAGTCTCCTATGTGGGAACCGACTCTGCAACTGTATCACCTGCTGCCTCATAGGGGCCGTAATAGGTGGGGGCAAGGTTCTCATCATCGCCTAAAGCAACGGATCCAGTCAGGAAAGGAGCAAAGTACACAGTGCACAACAAGATTAAACTAAATATTTATGACAATTAGATTGAGTATCATATTGAGAATATATATAAAAGAAACACAATATCTCAGAGTTAATGCTATAAACAGGAATATGAGAAAGCAAAAATAAATGAGACAGGAAATGAAACTACTACAGTCAGCAAGAACTATAACAAGATCCAGAAACTATCTGTGTGAACTTGTGTTTATTTTAGAATACATAGTTGGCATGTAGGGGTTTATAAGGCTAATACGGCCGTCATAAACGGCTATTAAATAGGGATAATCAAGATCCGACTGAGAGTACAGTCGCGTACCAACAGCTATTAAACACGACAGGGGAAAGGTTAAACTACATGCCTTCTAGTATTCTCCCACCCGACATGAAAAACAAGACATGAACTCCAATATTCCAGACATAAATCCAGTATTCCTAACACTAGGTGTAATCATCAAGGGTACTAGTAAAGCAGAAAATTAATTATCACAATATAAAGATTTAACTTGAAGTGCAGGTACTTGCCTGTTGTTTGGATCCAATTAATTGTACTCGGGGAAATTTCCAGAGATGAGTCCAAAAGCTAAAATAGATATTACCATCACACTCAAAAGATGTCAAATAGCTAAAAACGCCTGTCCTTGGGTCCAATTTGGAGACAAGGGCAAAAACGGCAGTTTCGGATCAAAACGGGGTCCGCCGGTGGGCCCACTTTGCACCGAAAAACGTGTCCGGGTCAACGGTCTCCAAATTCACCAAACTTAGTGTCAACAGGTCAGGAACGCTGATACGAACCAAACGGAACTTCCATCCGATGAGCCGATCACAAAATCGCCCGTCGAGCGGGGCCTGTGGGGCCCACGACACGCGATTTTGTCAACGTTCTCAGAATTGAACCAAACTTGACCCACAGGACCAGCGTATCGCTACGAGTCTGATGGCGCAAGTTTCGTTTCGATCCGACGTGTGTGTACGAAGTTAGGGTGAATTGCAGAAAAGTTGGATACGGGGCGATGTTCGTGGATACGCGTTGATTCCGGGGTGCACGCACGCCCGAATCAGCTTCCGCAAAATCTCACACATCCGTATCGATGCTGCGCACGTATCTGTGAAGACCGCGCGTGACCAAGTCATCCCGTTTGGTGGGGCGTACTCAGTTCCGGGGCAAAACAGGGTCTGATTTTTCCTGTTTTTGGATCGCGGTGTGCGATCACCACAGGACGCGATGCCCCGAGCGGTTTGTCCGGACACCGAGAGGGTCATACAGGCTTCGCAACGCAATTTACGGAATTGAAAACGGGGCAGCGAGGAGAAAGATATGAGTACCTGAACAGGGCTCGAGAAACAGGGAAATTTTCTTGTCCGTGTCGTGTCCGACACGATACGACGAATTGGAAAATTAGGGTTTTAGGGTTTCTGGAGATTTCCTGCGGCGGCCCGGCTGGAGGAGCGCCGGAGGAGGCTGGGGGGGCGGCTCGTCGGCTGCTGGGCCTCGGCTGGTGGCGGCGGAGCCGACGGGAGGTGGGCGGAGGCGTTTGCCCGCTGTTGTCGGCTGCTGCTCGTGCGCCGGAGCCGGAGGCAGGCGGAGGAGAGGGGAGGAAGAAGGAGGAGGAGGCTTGGGGCGGCTCGCGGCGGCACGGCGAGGAGGTCGGTGGGGAGTGGCGTCGCCGGCGGAGCTGGGAGGCGGCGGAGCAGCGCGGTGGAGGGGGTGAGGGAGCCGGATGGGGTGACCGGAGAGGCTCGAGGGGGGGTTTAAGGGAAATGGGAGGCGGTTGCGTGGGCCGAGGGAGGCGGCGGCCAGTGCGGAGGCGAGGGCGCTGGCCGGGCGGAGCGGCGGCGTCCGCGGGCGGCGGCGCCGGACGCGGGGGGGAACGGGTCAGGGGCTGGGGTTAGGGTTAGCGGGTTCGGGCGGCTAGCGGGTCGAGGGCTGACCCGACCCGACCCGGATGGTGGATGGGCCAGGCTGGGCCCAACGGGCCGGGCTGGGTCTAAGGAAACGGGCCAGTTTTATTAAATAAAAAAATAATAATAATAACAATAATAATAATAAATTAATTAATTAATTAAATAGTTTTAGGTGATTTAAAAATAGGTCCGGGGCCCGATAAATTCCAGAAAAATTACCCTAAGTCCGGTTTTTCATTTTACACCCAAAAATATTATTTTCATAATATTTTAATATTGTTTATTAATAATTAAAAATTATTTAATATTTGAAAACTCTGATTTTAATTTCAGAAAATTCCCAGAAAATTCCAAAAAATTGTGAAAAATCCTAATTTTAATATTTTTGAAAAATCAGGTGCTTACAATCTACCCAACTTATAAAATTTTGTCCTCAAAATTTAAATTATGGCAGGGTTCTCTCTGTCCAAACTCACTTGATTATAGTCTAACGGGTTTCTCTCAGGTGGACATTACGGTCGCTACCCAACTTAGAATTTTACCCATATATTCTCTAAGGCTGTACAACTAGTAAGGCTAGGTCTCAACTTAATAAATCATGGTATTGAATCTTTAAGTCTTTAACACAAATACACCACCTATGGTATTCCCTTAGTCATAGAGGTTATCATCAATTCGACCGGTCTGAGGGGTACATCTAGCACTACAAATCAAACTTATACCAAACACAGGATTTTGTCTTTCTGAAATAAGGAAAGACGAGGATCAAATAATAAAGAGTTTAAGGGTGAGGTGGTAGAACAGAGGTATAGGGATCAAAGCATTTAAGGAATTCTAATAGGAATTGTCAGGCGGTTATGGATTGAGATTCTATTCTGGTAATCATTTATTCGCATGCTCGTATGAGTACAGTTATGTAACTGATACGATATGCTCGGACGTATTTAGGGGCAAGTATACTAGTCAACTATATATCTCAATCCACGTAAAGTAGTCGTGCGAAGTGCGAATCAAAATGCACTAAGGTTGATCAGACCGTAGTACACTGATTCTGAATAGACACTTGTATTAGTGGGGTTGATCAGGCCTCAATAATACATGTGTCATGAACAAGCCCGAAAAAAGGGTAAGCTCGCAAAACTAGGCTATAAAATAGCAGCATAAGTCAAGTTCAGCAAAATTAAGTGCGCTATATGGTGATGAAAAAGGAGGTACAAAATTATTGAAGTTCACACAATAACACAAAATAAGCACAATAGCAAAAGCCTCTAAAATCTCTACAGTTATCAAATTTAAAAGCATACTAGGTTATTTAGCAAGTTCAAAATTACTAGGTTGGGGCTGAGGTCACGAACCAATAGGCACGAAAACAATACTAGAAAAGGTATCTACGAATCACTTACGCGCATTAGCTGCTTCCAGAGTCTGCGCGTTCTCCACGGTCATCACGTAAGCTTGTCCGCGTCCTGGAGCAGCGGGACAGTCCCTCACTTGATGTTCTGTTGATCCACAATATAGACAGGCACCCAGTCTCTTCTTACAAACTTGCCAGGTGTGACCTTGTTTTTGGCAAAAGTTACAAACAGCAGCTTGTTGGTTCTGTCCTTGAGCCTGGTGTTGGGGTGCTGGAGCTCGAGGGAGAGGACGCTGAGTTTACTGCGGGGCCCTCTGCTGTTGTTGTTGTTGAAATGGGCGTTTGTTGGGTCCCACATTTCCGGTATCTCTCTCTCGCTTTAGTTTATGCCCCATGTCTCTCTCAACGCCTTGTGCCACGCTCAAGATTTTCTCGTAGGTGCGAGCTCGGCTAGTGGTGACAACAAGGCGAATATCCGGAGACAGCCCTTTCTTGAATCTACGGGCTCTGTCCTCCAGGGTACGAACCATGTACTCCGTAAAGTGGCTCAACCTGCTAAATTTAGCAGTGTACTCATCAACAGATAGGTTACCTTGTTCCAGTCTCTCAAAATTGGCTTTCGAGAGCTTCCCGAGCCACTTCGGGGTAGAATTTCTCCTTGAATAGCCTCTTGAAGTCTTCCCATGTAAGGTCAGGAGCAGATAGTTGAGGTTCGTCCCTAAACCAGGTCTGAGTTATGTCGAACAGTTGCAGGCTTGCGGACTCTACTTTGAGATCATCAGGGACCCGAGCAGTCTTCAGGAGTCGCTCTACGTTCTCTATCTATTCATCGGTATAGAGAATGCCTTCAGTTCCATAGAATTTTAGGGGTTTAAGGTTCTTAAAGTCCTTGGCACTTCCTGGCCTCTTTTATGGTGACTCCTGGGTCCGAAGAGCTTTTGAAAGGCTGGTTCGTAGCAGGGCAGTTTGTTCCTTCTGGGATTCCACTAGTCCCTGGAATACTCCAAGTAGCTGTGCTCCATCCAGAGTAACTGTCGGAATAGATAGAGGTGGAGGGAGGGCAAGAGTTTTGGGCACAGTCTGCTCAGCTGGTTCTGATGTGCCTCCTACTGTGTTCCTCGTCTGAACCATTCTGAAAGATTAAGGGGTAGGAAGATTAGAATAAATTACCTGGAAATCAAGGGCGATAGGAAAAATTGACTAGGACCGATATCAAGATTGGAAGTAAAAGATCCTATTCTGTGAATGAGCTTTTATCCTAAAATCCTCAATCTTGTTGTAGGCCTGTTCGGTCCCTAAGTTGGAACCGAACAATTTAGTCGTTTGACCTGCATGGGCCACTACAAAAATGTGTCATGACCCACATCCGGATATTCAGGCACGAGTGCGTGGGCACGTCCAGCCTACGCCGCAGTGTCGGCGGTAGTACGCTGTCTAGGGCATCTCCACAGTTAAATTAACTCTAGCTCATTCACAGTAATTAAACAGACAAGGAAATAAAAGAAAATGCTTGAGATTTTATAACCAGAAAGTGACAATCAGATCCAGAGTTATTACAAAACCAGAAGTTAAATCGGGGACAAACCCGATTACTAAGATGAAAGGAAAACAAATAACTAATGCTAACTACTCTGCAGGAGTAGTCTCCTGTGTGGGAACTGGCTCTGCAACTGTATCACCTGCTGCCTCATAGGGGCTGTAATAGGTGGGGGCAAGGTTCTCATCATCGCCTAAAGCAACGGATCCAGTCAGGAAAGGAGCAAAGTACACAGTGCACAACAAGATTAAACTAAATATTTATGACAATTAGATTGAGTATCATATTGAGAATATGTATAAAAGAAACACAATATCTCAGAGTTAATGCTATAAACAGGAATATGAGAAAGCAGAAATAAATGAGATAGGAAATGAAACTACTACAGTCAGCAAGAACTATAACAAGATCCAGAAACTATCTGTGTGAACTTGTGTTTGTTTTAGAATACATAGTTGGCATGTAGGGGTTTATAAGGCTAATCCGGCCGTCATAAACGGCTATTAAACAGGGATAATCGAGATCCGGCTGAGAGTACAGTCGCGTACCAACAGCTATTAAATACGACAGGGGAAAGGGTAAACTACATGCCTTCTAGTATTCTCCCATCCGACATGAAAAACAAGACATGAACTCCAATATTCAAGACATGAATCCAGTATTCCTAACACTAGGTGTAATCATCAAGGGTACTAGTAAAGCAGGAAATTAATTATCACAATATAAAGATTTAACTTGAAGTGCAGGTACTTGCCTGTTGTTTGGATCCAATTAATTGTACTCGGGAAAATTTCCAGAGATGAGTCCAAAAGCTGAAATAGATATTACCATCACACTCAAAAGATATCAAATAGCTAAAAACACCTGTCCTTGGGTCCAATTTGGAGACAAGGGCAAAAATGGCAGTTTTGGGTCAAAACGGGGTCCGCCGGTGGGCCCGCTTTGCACCGAAAAATGTGTCCGGGTCAACGGTCTCCAAATTCACTAAATTTAGTGTCAACAGGTCAAGAACACTGATACGAACCCAACGGAACTTCCAGAATTGGATTTCGATGAGCCGATCATAAAATCGCCCGTCGAGCGAGGCTTGTGGGGCCCACGACACGCGATTTCGTCAACGTTCTCAGAATCGAACCAAACTTGACCCACAGGACCAGCGTATCGCTATGAGTCTGATGGCATAAGTTTTATTTCGATCCGACGTGTGTGCACGAAGTTAGGGTGAATTGCAGAAAAGTCGGATATGGGGCGATGTCCGCGGATACGCGTTGATTCCGGGGTGCACGCACGCCCGAATCTGCTTCCGCGAAATCCCACCCGTCCGTATCGACGCTGCGCACGTATCTGTGAAGACCGCGCGCGACCAAGTCGTCCCGTTTGGCGGGGCATACTCAATTCCGGGGCAAAATAGGGTATAGTTTTTCCTGTTTTTGGATCGCGGTGCACGATCACCATATGACGCGATGCCCCGAGCGGTTTGTCCGGGCACCGAGAGGGTCATACAGGCTTCGCAACGCAATTTACGGAATTGAAAACGGGGCAGCGAGGAGAAAGATATGAGTACCTGAACAGGGCTCGAGAAACAGGAAAATTTTCGTGTCCGTGTCGTGTCCGTGCCGACGGGAGGTGGGCGGAGGCGTTTGCCCGCTGCTGTCGGCTGCTGCTCGCGCGCCGGAGGCAGGCGGAGGAGAGGGGAGGAAGAAGAAGGAGGAGGCTTGGGGCGGCTCACGGCGGCGCGACGAGGAGGTCGGTGGGGAGTGGCGTCGCAGGCGGAGCTGAGAGGCGGCGGAGCAGCGCGGTGGAGGGGGTGAGGGAGCCGGAGGGGGTGACCGGAGAGGCTCGAGGGGGGGGGGTTTAAGGGAAAGGGGAGGCGGTTGCGTGGGTCGAGGGAGGCGGCGGCCAGCGCCGAGGCGAGGGCGCTGGCCGGGCGGAGCGGCGGCGTCCGCGGGCGGCGGCGCCGGACGCGGGGGGGGAACGGGTCAGGGGCTGGGGTTAGGGTTAGCGGGTTCGGGCGGCTAGCGGGCCGAGGGCTGACCCGACCCGACCCGACCCGGATGGTGTATGGGCCGGGCTGGGTTTAAGGAAACGAGCCGGTTTTATTAAATAAATAATAATAATAATAATAATAATAATAATAAATTAATTAATTAATTAATTAAATAGTTTTAGGTGATTTAAAAATAGGTCCGGGGCCCGATAAATTCCAGAAAAATTACCCTAAGTCCAGTTTTCCATTTTACACCCAAAAATATTATTTCCATGATATTTTAATATTGTTTATTAATAACTAAAAATTATTTAATATTTGAAAACCCTGATTTTAATTTCAGAAAATTCCCAGAAAATTCCATAAAATTGTAAAAAATCCTAATTTTAATATTTTTGAAAAATCAGGGGCTTACACCAGTCCCAATAATATGTAGGACTAGAACACGTAAGCATGCCAGCCGTATGGATATGGCAACTCCAATATGTGGAAACAATAACCTATACGTACGCTATAATATGAATATAAACTCACATGTGGTATATATAATGTCACAAGTCACAGATATGCTAATCCCATCCATACAATAAGTCATAGAAAATAAATACTAAACTAGAATAAGGAGTCTAAAATATCCAAAATATTAGTCGGGTGGAGACAAATCCACTACCAATGACTATATCCAAAACTAAAATGAGAGAGGAGTACAAAATCTCCAATATAAAATAATGTGAAGATAGAAGTGTATCAGCTAAAAAGAATCCATCGCTAGATGTACTCAAAGATGCTCAGAAGGTAAGACCTCCTCGACGGAAAGTAATGCGTCAGGTCCAGGCCCGTACTCCTGCAAATACTCAAGAGCAGATACACCTGGCAGAGGACCAGGTCCTCAGAGGGACGTAACAAGATACAGAAAATACGAGCCAATTTGAATACAGTAAACATGCATATAATTTGAAAATAAATAAGTACGCTGTACAAGACAATCTATATGAATGCAATAAGGATAACTTTTTGACGTATGGGCAAGGGTAGGCTACTCGATCTAATCCTCACAACTCACACACCCGTCTAGAATATCATCAGCCGACATACCGCGGGGGTAGCGACCCTCGTGACTCCATCAATCGATATACCGCGGGGGTAGCGACCATCGGATACGACCACCATAGAGCGTGCTAGTGACTACGGTATTACCAGAGTGGTTAAAGCCCATACGCCTACTGATTGTCCTCTATGATACTAAGTGTCAAGTGTGTGTCAACATATCTAATATATAGTAATGACTGAAAGGAACTACACATGCAATAAATAAACAAAATTGTAATAAATATACAGAAATAAACTAAGGATGCAAAATACTGTAAGCAATTTGGCAAGGTATCTTGCCTGGCAAGAAAGCTGCAAAAATATAATGTCCTGATGTCAACTCCAAGAGTCAGAAGCTACGACCACAGAATGAACATCTCCGGATACTGAAATAAACATCACCAACGTTCCCAGAATAAGCAAAATAGCTAAAAAGCACTTCCCTTTCGTCCAATTTGGACACGGGCAAAACGGTAATTTTGGGTCAAAGTGGGGTCCACATGTGGTCCCCTTTGCACCGAAAAGTGTGCCAAGGGTAACAGTCTCTAAATGGGACAAATTATAGGTCAAACAATACTAGATGTCAATACGAACCCAACGGTATGTCCAAATGTGGATTCCGATGGGCCGAACACAATATTGTCCAAAAAGTCAACTGTGGGGCCCGACAATTGGCGACTTGGTCAACCGTCTCAGAATTGCGTAAAAATTTGGTCACAGGACCAGCGCGTTACCACGAGTCCAGTGGCGTAAGTTTCGTCGCAATCTGACAAGCGTGCACAAAATACGCGTGAGTTCCACAAAAGTTGCGACAGGTGGTGTGTCCGCGGATACGACCTGATTTCGGCGCGCACACCCGTCCGAATCAGTTCCCACAAATTTTTATGTGTCCGATTACGTTGCGTGCACCGTTCGGTACACTTGGTACACGGCGGGGCGGTCCCTTTTGGCGGGGCGTGCTCCGTTTCATAACTTTTAGAATTCTGGAAAAAGTAGATTCGCGGGATTTTGTGACGAATTTAATTATGTCCACGGCAGCTAATAATCTAGGATTACTTAACAGAAAATAAACTAGGTCTAGTGTTCTACACATATCAAAAAGAATCATCGAATTCGGATCTCTCTGGTGGGAGATACGAACTCGGCAATATGGGTGGTCACCGCAGTTTTCTGCGATCCCAGAATTCGGTCTGCTCGCGCCAACTTGGGCGCTGTTTAAGCCTATGGGTACACGTTGTTCGAGGTCTGTATTATACAAATTTGAAAGAGGGTTAAGGGGTGAGCATACCGGTGAAGACAAAACGGCATTTGGTTGAGCGAGTCGACGGAAAATAACTCCGGAGCGAAGGTACCTCGTGTGGGAATCTGTAGTGCGTGAGGTTGGGGTCGTCGGGATGGTTTGGACGGCCTGGCGGGGTTCTCTGGCTGCGGTGGCGGCTCTAGATGAGAAGAGAAGGGTCTGGAGATTTTAGGTTAGGGTTTTATGAAATAATATATATATATATATATATATATATATATATATATGATAGGAAGAGAGAAGAGATGGGTTAGCGGGTCTGCAAGGGGGGGCGCTGTGCTTGGTCGTGGGAATGGGGTTGCTGTGCTTTTTGTGGGAAGGAAATTTGGCTAAGTTGCATTGCTAGTTGCTTTAAGAATGCTAGCAAGTTTGCTAGTTTTGCAAACTTTTGCTAAAGTGGATGGTTGGCTGTGCTTTTTAATAAGTTATTAGTTTTGTTATTATTATTAGTTAATTAATAACTTCTTTTCTTTTCTTTTCTTTTCCTTTTTCTTTATAAATTTTATATATATATATATATATATATATATATATATATATATATACTCATAAGAAATTTATAGATTAGAATAATGCACACCGTTAGACTAGCAACTGCTCAAGGGGTCTCCTACATGAAATAAATTCCAAAAAATTCCGGATGGTCCCATAAATCCTCTATATGTCCGAACACCTAAAATAAAAATTATTAAAAATCTATTTCTCCTATTTAGCACATAATTACCATAATTAAATTATTAATTAATAAAAAAATAATAAATACAGTTTTTGAAATAGGGGTTTTACAATCGTGGTGGTGCTCGACGGTGGTGTGGGTGGTGGTGATGATAATAGGGTGGAGGTAATGGTGATAGTAGTGGTAGTGGTGCTCGAAGGTGGTGATGGTGGTGGTACCCAGCGGCTGTTGGCAGTTTCGGTAGTTATGCTCGTGGAGGTGATAGTATAGGTGAAGGTGGTGGTAGAAATGGCTGTCGGTGATGGTGTTGGTGGTGTGGAAGTATTTTCGTGGTGTAGGTGGTGGTGTAAGTGGATAGAGGTGGCAGCGGCGCTGTAGTGGTGAAGTTGGCTGCTCGTGGTGGTGGTGTTGTAGGTAGTTATGGGTTGTTGAAGGGGTGGAGGTGGTGGTATAAGTGATAGTAATGGTGTTGCTGCTGTTGTGGTTGGGATGGAGTAGGAGGCTGCGGTGGTGATGGCATGGTGGAGGCGGCTAAAGGGGGTGGTATTGGCAGTGACGGTGATGGTGGCTGAGGTGATATTGGTGTTGGAGGTGACGGTGATGGTGTAGAAGGCAGTGGTGGTGTTGATAAAGGTGTTCATGGTGCTCCGGTAGGTAGATGTAGGAAGGAGTGATAGGATGGTGAAGAAGGAGAAGAAGAAAAATAAAGAAAAAGAATAATAATAATGAAGAAGAAGAAGAAGAAGAAGAAGAAGAAGAAAGGAGAGGAAGAAGAGAAGAATGAGGGAGGGAAGTCGGCTGAATGTGTGGGGAGGGGAGGAGAAAGAGTGGGGTATAAAATTTTAGGGTTTTTTTTGGAATTAGGGTCATCCACATTAGGAAGGTTGTGTGTATGTGTATGTGTGTGTGTGTGTGTTTGTTAATATAGGGAAATGAGTGGTGGTGAGGGGGCGGGATTTGAATTAATGGCTAGGATTTCTCATAAAAAAAGCAAGGGTGAGAGAGTGTGAGGTGACGGGTCATAAGGATGGGGGTGTTTCTTCATTTGGTTTGTACCAATATGAGGGTGACACCTAGCACCCTCTTTGTATTTTAGCCCCTTAATATTTGGGTATTTACACAAGAAGAAAAAAGAGTGAGAATTTGATATGGGAAGTTATGTTTGGTGTTTTGTAGGATGGATGGGTGTTGGGTGTTTGTATGAGCCTCAATAATGGGTGTTGGATTAAGTGAGTTTAGGTTAAGTTTGTTTTCCCAATTTAAATAAAAGTTGTGTCATAGGTGCTCTTAAATTAAATGGGAGTACATGGGGTCTCAATTGGGAGTGTGTAAACCCCCTCACCCAAAATAGGTATTTTGTGTGTATTTATATTATTATATTTATTATAGATTATTTTAAATATTAAATTTCTTTAGAGTATTCTCTTGGTTAATTAAAAAATAGTTTTTTTAATATATTTACTTATATAAATATTTATTTTGAATTATTTTTAAGCTATTTTAGATTTTTGGAGATTTTTCTAGAATTTTAGAGTAATTAAAACATAGGAAACATAAATTTTTAGGACTTCTATGATTTACTATGAGACCATACTTGTATGTGTTCCTACCAAATAATTATTTTAGGTTAAAATATTTAATTATATTTTTTGTAATTTATTTAGAATTTTAAGAAATTTATTTGGATTTTTAAAATTATTTAGGATTTATTTGGATATATATAGTCTTTATTTTAGATAGATGATAATTTAGTGTTAATAGATATTAATGAGATTATATATAAATTATTTGTATTATATTTAATTCTATTTAAGATTATAAATTAGTAAGATAAACTCAAACTCTATTTTAAATTAATTCAAATCCTGAGTCTACTAGGAAAGCAACTTCATGCATATCCTATCCTTATTTAAACTGATCATAATCATATCCAAATTAGCCAATCCTAGTCGTATTCAATTAAATAATCTCCATCATTATAAATATCTATTAAACTTATGGAATAAACTCTCTTTTTATATTTTTCTTCCCCAAAATCCTCTCTTTTTCGTCCAAAAATAGTCTAAATTCGTCATAAATTCAGCTTCATTTTCTAGTAGTTATGACGACTTAAAAAGACGATATCTCCTAGCTTCGGACTCCAAAAGCACTCCAATTTTTTTCTTAGAACCATATCAAGGTTAATTTTCTGAATATATAAATTATTTTAATAATTTATGAACTTATTTTTCTAGAATATTCTGAAAGTGCCAGCTGTCCGAAATCAAACGCGTTTCTATATTTTCGAGATTTCGGGAGATCCCAAATTCGGAATTATAAACCATTTAAAGTTTTGAAAAGTTAACATGATGAACTTACATAAAATAATATTTTTAGAATTTAACATATAAGTTTAATTTACTGTAAAATTCGTGCAACGTAGAGATAAATAGGAAACCACCAAAAATTGTCATCTGTGCGCCCTTGTGGACATAACTCTTTACAGTCTTATAATTTTATGAAACTATCAATTCCGGTGTTCATATAGCACTGAAATCTATAGGATTTTACACAAAAATTTAGGATTTGAGTTGGTTGACTTTTTTGTCAACGGATTGCCTCGATTTGTGTGTCATGGATCCCAAATCCATAAAGTTAACTTTCTTTGGACCAAAATTAAGGTTTAGCAATAAAATTATATTATAATAAGATTAAAATATTATTTTAGATTATTTTATTCAGAATTAAAATAGATTAAAATGGAGGAACCTATTTACCCACTTTGTAACCTAACTTGTTTAATTTATGTGACGGATAGATCGGACGACGCATTGAGTTGGGACTTCATTCTTTTTCAGAGCAGGCAAGATAACCTTACCAAATTGCTTACAGTACTTTACATGCTTATCATATTTTCATATATTCATTATATATATATTTTCTTTCAGTTATAATTATATATTATATATGTTGACACACACTTGACACATAGTATCATGGAAGGGGAGGACAATCAGTAGGCGTATGGGCTATATACACTCTGGTAAACCATAGTAACTAGCATGCACTATGGTAGTTGTGTCGCGCTGGTTGTTACCCTCAAGGTATATCAATTTCTGGTGTCGCGGTGGTTGCTACCCTCGAGGTATGATGGCTTCTGATGTTTATGGACATGTATGTGAGTTATGAGATAGATAGAGTAGCCTACCCATGCCTATACATCGAAAGGTTATCCTCATTATACATTTTATATAGATTGTCTAGTACAGCATACTTATATATTTTCTATCTATTATGCATGTTTTACTGTATTCAATTGGCATGCTTCTATGTATCTTGTTACATCCCTCTGAGGACCTGGTCCCTTTTTAGATGTAGACGATCATGACTATTTGCAGGAGCACGGATCAGGACTTGCTACTCCATTCTCTTTCGAGGAGGTCTTCTCTTCGAGCCTTGTTGTTCATTAGATGTACTTATTTGGTTTCCCTCATATTCTAGTTTGGTAGTGGATTTGTCTCCACCCGACTATCTTTTTGGATTTTTTAGACTCATTATTCTAGTTTAGTTATTTCTTTACTGTGACTTGCTTTATGGATGAGATTAGTATTTTCTATGACTTGTGGTAATATATATACCATATGTGAGTTAATATTCATATTACAGCATACGTATGTATTATGGTATCCATATATTGAAGTTGCCATATGCATATTATAGGCATGCTTACGTATTCCTAGTCCTACGTATTTTGGGACCGGGGCATGATAGAGTGACACAAATATCATGGACGGTATAGGCTTAGTGTTAGTCTTGGGCCATTTAATTGGTTAGGCAAAACGAGTTGAGTTTGTGTCCCCAAATCGATGACAACAACATAGGTACAAGGCATAGGATTAAAAAATTATTTTTTGTGACTGAGAAGTTGTGCAATTAAAATAGAGCACACGGGTGTGTGTTTGTGAGTGACAGAAATATCCAGTGCCTAGGTTGGATTGTCAGGTTAAGAGTACAAAAATTTATTGAAAAGTAAAGGCTATGGTCATGCTCCAAATATTGTAGCAACGGTAAGGTGCACCAAGAGTTTAAATTTAAAAAACCAGTATATACAACCCTAATTTCTAATCCTTAGACAATCTGAAACTAAACCAAAATTCTTACTATATCTAGTCTACCTAAAATTATTTTGAGGGAGTTTACATCCTTCTCAACTTAGAAGAATTTTGTCCCCAAAATTAAAAAATAAAGCACGAATAAGAGTTACGAGAATTAAAAGTTAACAGGTAATCAAAATGCAGTACCTAAATTCGTACATCTGTCCTCAAATAATTATAAAAAATGCTGTCAAATGGAATCATCGCGCTCCCAAGTAGACTCGTCTGGCGAATGATACTTTCATGCAATCATGACCAGTCGAATAGTCCGTCCCCTCAAAACCTTCTCACTACAATCGAGTATCCCTACTGGCTGCTCCGCATATGATAAATTAGGCCCGAATATAATCTTTGAATGATTGAGCATGTGGCTATGGTCTACCTCGTATCTCCTTAACTGTGATACGTGAAATACGTCGTGTACGCCTTCTAATAACGAAGGCAATACAAGACGGTAAGCCACTTCGCCAACATGCTCCAGGATGTCAAAAGATCTGATGTACCTCAGACTCAGCTTGCCTCTATCCCTAAATCTGATGGTACCATAAGTAGGCGATATTTTAAAAAATACATGATCACCTTTCTTGAATTTTAAAGGTCTGCGGTGCACATCTGCCCAATGCTTCTCCCTGTCCTGTGCTGCGTGCAGGTGGCCCTGAATTTGCTTCCCTTTCTCCATTGTCCGTGTTACCAACTCTGGACCAAGTATCTGACGCTCTCCCATATCACTCCAATATACCGCCGACCTACACTTTCTACCGTACAGTGCCTCATAAGGTGCTATCTGTATGCTTGCTTGGTAGTTGTTGTTATAGGAGAATTCCACCAAGTGTAGATGGTCCTTCCAAGATCCTCCAAAGTCGATCATGCATGCTCTCAACATATCCTCTAATATCTGAATCGTGTGCTCTGACTGACCGTTAGTTTGTGGATGATATGCGGTGCTAAACTTAATGCAAGTTCCTAGAATCTTCTGTATACTCCACCAGAAATGTGACATAAATCTG
The DNA here is from genome assembly GCA_036927795.1 of Iris macrosiphon. Taxonomy (NCBI): domain Eukaryota; kingdom Viridiplantae; phylum Streptophyta; class Magnoliopsida; order Asparagales; family Iridaceae; genus Iris; species Iris macrosiphon. The sequence goes on from JAYESA010000013.1 coordinate 63,589,083, forward strand.
GAATCACGATCCGATATAATGCTGACAGGCACTCTATGTAGTCGTACTATCTGCCTCATGTACATGTCAGACAATATCTCCGTGGACTGTCCAATTCTGAAGGGCAAAAAATATGCCAACTTAGTGAGTCGGTCTACCATAACCCAGACTATATTCTTTCTACTAGGGCTCCTCAAAAATCTTGTGACGAAGTCCATGGTAATATGCTTCCACTTCCACTCAGGAATGGAAAGCATCGGCAATATTCTACAGTCCTCTGATGTTCAACCTTGACCTACTGACAGACCAAACATCTCGCAACAAATCTTGCAATCTCTCTCTCCATCCCATGCCACTAGTAGTGTTGTCTTAAATCTCGGTACATCTTCGTACCCTCGGGATGAATAAAATAAATCAAACTATTTGCCTCGGTCATCAACTTTTGGTGTAACTTGCCCCTCGGAACATATAGACAATCTACATACATCAATGTTCCATCTTTATGAATTCGGAGTCCCATCTGTATGCCGACCTCTGTCATCTTCTCACAGTCGCCAAAATCTCGCATCGGTAGGCAAGGCTGCCTTGATCCTCTCTACCAATGTAGACTGAACCTCTAGACTGGCTAACTGTCCATCCATGTCTGGAAATATAACCTTTATCCCGAGCTCCTGAAGATCCTCTAATAAATGTCACTGAGTCATTAAAAAGTATGCCATAGGCTTTCTGCTTAAGGCATCTGCTATAATATTCGCCTTACCCGAGTTGAACTGTAACTCAATATCATAGTCTTCATCAACTTTAGCCAATGCCTATATCTCATGTTAAGCTCCTTCTGAGTGTAGACATACTTCAGACTTTTATGATCTGTGTAAATCTCAACCCGCTCTCCATAAAGGTAGTGCTTCCACAGCTTTAGTACAAATATCATCCCCGCTAGCTCTAGATTATGTGTCGAATAATTTTTCTCATGAACCCTCAGCTATCTCGATACATAAGCTATCACCTTACCGTGCTATATCAGTACACATCCTAGTCCGCTCCCAGACGCATCACTATATACCAAAAATCCTTCAGATCCAGAAGAAAGTGTCAAGATCGGTGTTATCGTTAGACGCTTCTTCAGCTCATCGAAAGCCGTATGACACTCCTCAGTCCAGATAAACTCTTTGCTATTACGTGTCAACTGCGTCATAGGTGCAACGATCCTCAAAAAAAATTCTACGAACCTCCGATAATATCCGACAAATCCGAGAAAACTCCTAACCTCCGTAACTGATGTAGGGGTAGGCTACGTCTCCACTTTGGTAATCTTCTCTAGGTCAACTGATAGTCCATATCCAGTGATTATGTGACCCAGGAATGGTACCCTATCCAAAAAGAACTCGTACTTGCTGAGATTGACATACAGCCTCTCCTGCCTCAGCGTCTCTAACACGATCCTGAGATGCTCCTCGTGCTCCTATTGGCTCTTGGAATATACCAAGATATTGTCGATAAATACCACCATGAACTTATCCAAGTACAGGATGAAAACCTTGTTCATCAGGCTCATAAATACAGTTGGCGCGTTGGTTAAACCAAATAGCATGACTAGAAACTCATAGTGCCCGTACTTCATCCGAAAAGTTGTGTTTAAATGTCCTTCTTTCTCACCTTGATCTGATGATAGCCGAATCTGAGATCGGTCTTCGAGAATACACATGCGGGACTCAGTTGATCAAATGAATCATCGATGCACGACAAAGGGTACTTGTTCTTTATCGTTACAATATTCAACATCCTGTAATCGATACACAAACGTACCGTCCCATCCTTCTTCGATACAAATAAGATGGGTGCTCCCCATGGAGAAATACTAGCCCGAATGAAACCCTTGTCTAAGAGATCATCTACTTGGACCTTTAACTCAACCAACTCTTTCGGTGCTAGTCTGTAGACGGAGGAAGTAACTGGCTCGGCTCCAGGAGCCAACTCTATAGTAAACTATATCTCTCTGTCAGGTGACAGACCTGGAAGATACTCAGGAAAAAAATCCTAAAACTCTAATATGATACGGGGGTACACTATTTCACCTTTTGCAATGTGTGCCTCTAAGGTATGTTGGACACCATGCTCTCGGGCTCCCTGAAGAAACTCAAACTCAGGGTGATCTGGTGGTCTAAATATAATGCAACCACGTTGGCAATCTAGCGTCGCATGGTATTAGCTCAACCAATCCATGCCTAGGATAATATCATAGTCTGGCATGGAGAAGACTAAAAATCGGGCACGCATCTCTTGCCCACAAACAAATACTGAACAAGATCTACAAGTGTTGCTAACTGGTACTATTCTACCTCCCGTAAGAATATTCTTAATCTTCAGAATTGGTGCAATTGCTATTCTATGGATGGCCACAAAACTAGCAGATATAAAAGAGTGTATGGCACCAGAATTAAATAATACTATTGCTGGTAATGAAGCTACTAAAATAGTACATGCGATCACCTCTCCAGCTGTCTCTGCCTCCTCGATGGTCATCGTAAAGGCCTGGCCCTGTCCCAGTGCTAGTGCCTTCGGCTGCTGTCGAGCCTGCTGGAAACGAACTGCCTGTGGGGCCAAGGGTGGCCTCCTCTGATTTTCTTCTGGTGCTAGTGGTCGCAGTACCCCAACTCCTGTGTAGGGCGGCTTCGATCCCGGAAAGACTAGCCTAGGAGGCTGCTGGTAGGGCCTCGGTGCTGGTAAGGCTAGTCGATGCACCATCGGTACTGGAATCCTCTAGTTTGGGTAATCTTGGACTGCATGCTGGTCAGATCTATATCTCAGTCATACTCCCAACCTCTGTCAAAAATCCCTCAACAAGTGTCCCCTCTTGCCGCAGTAATGGCAAGTGGGAATCACTGGTCCCTGTAAGGGTGCTGCTCTCAGCTGCTGTGGTACCAGGGGATGTTTTGCAGGTCCTCCATGCGGTGCTCGAACTGACGATGATGATGCATAGGAGCACTTCAGACTGGCCTCCATCTTGTTGATAAGATTCTGGCATTGAGCTGCTAATAGAACCTCAGAGTAGGAGGTGGAGGCTATAGATCCAATGAACCTCTATGTTTTAAAACTCAGGATTTCGTAGAACTTCTCAACCTTCATCTCCTCGGTCAAAATCAAGTACGGGATAAAATGGCTCAAACGGAGGAACTCAGCAATGTACTCCTCAATGGTCAAACTACCCTGCCTGAGGTTTTGGAACCTGTCTCGAAGTTTTACTCTGGCAGTGGAAGGAATAAATATCTCCTTTAAGAGCCTAGAGAACTCCTCCTAAGTGACCCGATCGGGCCCTAAATGCTCCTCCTCTGAAAGCCAGCAGTGATGAGCATTGTCGGTAAGCTACATCATGACATTGGTCATCCGTCTATGCCTCGGAAGATCAGTGGCCTCCAACTGGTATTGAATGTTGGTAATCCATGCGGGTACCTCCGCCGGCTCCCAAAGTCGTCACAATACTCTCTCTCAAAGTCTCAGCCTGGCACTGCTCGGCCTGCTGCTGGATCTGCTGCTGAGCTTGCTGCTGGATCTGCTGTTGAGCCTGCTGCTGGACCTGTATTATAGCATAGACCATCTGGAACATTTATGGCCCATCCATAGGTTACCCTGGTGGGAAAGGAATGTATGGCATCTGTGGAGGAAATAGAGGGGGTAGGGGCAACTGTTGCTCCTACTATCCTGCGATCCTTTAGCCCTCATGATCTGCCTGGTGCAGAGTCTGGTGCCCGTCTGAAGGCACCTCTGGCTTCCCATATGACTATCCCTCGGAAGTTGGGGTCAACAGAAGAACATGCCCTAATATCGGTTCCCCAGATGACCCTGCATCACGGCAGACATCGCCCGGCTGTGCGACACATCCGCTATAGAGATTCATAACTCTGAAAAAAGTCATATTTATGATCAGCATTTAATAATTAAACAAGAAGCAAATTGGCAAAATAAAATTGAAATAGAGGTGTTATGTGAAGTACTCAAGCATGTAGATGAGATCCTAATATATATTCCTAATTGCATGCTTGCTTGGCACAATCAGGTAACAAAGACAATTTAAATCGGACCTGCATGGGCTACCACAAAACTATGTCATGCCCCAGTTCCAAATATAAGAAACTGATCCACGTGACATTAGCCATCGGGTACACTTCGACGAACATCCAATCTAATGGACTCGACGGAGTACACCTAAGCTGTAAAGTACAATGATAAAATCTAGCAATAAAATATAAGCAGTATAACTAATCTCATCCACTGACATAAGAATATAAAACATATACAGAAAATAAGTCAACTAATGTGTAGAAAGAAAATAAGTTTAAAAATCTATCATAATATAATACAGATAGAGTCACACGGGGACAAACCCGCTAACACAAAAACTGAATGAAAGAAAGTAATAAGATAACTAGGTCCGATATCTGCAAACTAGATAATAATACCAGGCCCAGGGTGAAGTCACTACCAGTGATCAAGCGAAGTCCTCAAAAATAATCCCGTCCTCTACAATAAGTCATGCTCCTGGATATACACTAGGTCCGTACTCCTCCAGGTAGTCCTCATCTCCTATGCCTGAAAGGAAACCAGGTCCTCAGAGGGACATAACAAGGTACAAAAATAATATGCCATAGTAAAATAGAAAGAAAATAAGTGATATGCTGGTGTAATCTAGAATAATCACCTAAGTAAGACACGACTTGAAGACAATATTCGACTCGTGGACTTTCCAAATATAAATCCATAGCTCCGAGGCACAGAGACACGGTGCATACCGTAGGTCCGAGCACAGAGTCACACGGGTAATACTACGACTCCGGATAAAGGATCTCTACGTGAATATATATATATATATATATATATATATATATATATATATATATATATATATATAGTGCATTCAAAGTAGCCTAATCGTCTAGTAACTGTCTTCCCCTCCCAATGCGATCAACGAGACACATCCGCTGCTCGCTGAGCCTGAACCTCTATCTAACAGTCTCATCGTACTGAAGTAACTAGCAACAATCACGATCCTAAAGTCATCACAGATTTCGGTCATGCCGACAATATTAGGATACGGGAAGTCTGGCATGATGACAGTGTCTGATTGTGTCCTAGGGTTCCGATATAACCAAGTAGGTATATTAAGGTATTGAGAACATCTATTAATCGATACTAGACGTTACCGACGAACGTCTGTACCTGGATATGACCCGGATACTAAGTAACGATTCTGATCCAAAGCGTACACAATGTATAGATGAAAATAAATAGAAAATCTGGAACTGAATTACAAAGTGGCAAGGTACACTTGCCTGAATCTGGATGTTGAAGGCGGAGTTCCGGTACAACGTCCAAGTCCGAGGATCCCAAAGTACCTAGAGATAATATATAAAATTGATTAATAATCTTGCTCGAAACTATCTAAGATAAGAGATGACATCATGACTAGCATAGGTTTCTATCTTAGTTACATAACTCACGTCTAAGGTACTAACTAGAGGGTTGACCCAAGTTGACTAGGGAAATATTGCATCAAATACGAATCATCCAATAGCATAACGTCCTTAAATAATATCTTTAAACCCTAATATTCATCAAGAGTGATTTCAGTCATCTATGTATAATGTTCATCCTCGACCATACCAACCTTGTAATCATAGACATAATGTATAAACCCAATTTAGTTGTCACACCTAAATATGCATAACGTTCACATATATATCCTCAATCATATTATCAAACTATCACACTAAAATTCATTGGAACAATATTCCCATCATATATATTTCAAGTATATATATAACCTCAAACAATTGCTATTAAAATATATATTTTATATATATATATAATGCCATTAAACTAAATATGGGCCTTACTCAGGGAACCCTAAAACTAACTAGGATTTCTCTTAACACATATAAATAACTACATAATAAAAAGTACGAAGGAGGAGAAGTTACCCAGGTGGTTGCGGGTGGTGGCAGTGGCGGTGCTGCAGCTTCGGTCAGTTACGACGTTGACCGCGGGGGTGGTGCTCGTGTCAACCGTGGTGGTGCTCGACGGTGGTGAGGGTGGTGGTGATGATAATGGGGTGGAGGTAATGGTGATGGTAGTAGTAGTGGTGCTCGAAGGTGGTGATGGTGGTGGTGCCCGACGGCTGTTGGCAGTGGCAGTGGCTGTGCTCGTGGAGGTGGTGGTGTAGGTGAAGGTGGTGGTGGAAGTGGTTATTGATGGTTGTGTTGGTCGAGGTGATGGTGTAGGTGGTAGTGGAAGTGTTGTCGTGGTGGATGTGGTGGTGTAAGTGGATATAGGTGGCAACGGTGCTGTGGTAGTGAAGTTGGCTGCTCGTAGTGGTGGTGGTGTGGGTGGCTGTGGGTTGTTATCAGGGTAGAGGTGGTAGTGTAAGTGACGGTGATGGTATTGTTATTATTGTGGTCGGGGTGGAGTAGGGGGCTGTGATGGTGATGGCGTGGTGGAGGCGGCTGAAAAGGGTGGTGATGGTGGCTGCGGCGGTGTTAGTGTTGGAGGTGACGGTGATGGTGTATGAGGCAATGGCGTTGCTGATGAAGGTTTTTGTGGTGCTCCGACGGGTGGCTCTAGGAAAGAGGGGGTAGGATGGAGAAGAAAGAGAAGAAGAACAATGAAGAAGAAGAAGAAGAAGAAGAAGAAGAAGAAGAAGAGAAAGAAGAAAAGAATAAGGGAGGGGAGTCGGCTGAATTTGTGGGGAGGGGAGGAGAGAGAGTGGGGTATAAAAATTTTGGATTTTTCTTGGGATTAGGGCCAGCCACATTGGGAAGAGAGTGTGTGTGTGTGTGTGTGTGTGTATGTGTTAATATAGGGGGATACATAGTTGTGATGGGAGATTTGAATCAATGGATAGGATATCACATAAAAGAAAAGCCAGGGTGAAAGGGTGTGAGGTGACGGGTTATGAGGATGGGGGTATTTCTTCATTTGGTTTGTACCAATAGGAGGGTGACACCTAGCACCCTCTTTGTATTTTAGTCCCTTAATATTTGGGTGTTTACACATGAAGAAAAAAGAGTGAGAATTTGATGTAGGAAGTTGTGTTTGGTGTTTTGTAGGATGGGTGGGTGTTGGGTATTTTTTATGAGCCGCATGAATGGGTATTGGGTTAAGTTGGTTTCTCCAATTTAAATAAAAGTTGTGTCATAGGTTCTCTTAAATTAAATGGGAGTACATGGGGTCTCAATTGGGAGTGACACAAATATCATGAACAGTATAGGCTTGGTGTTAGTCTTGGTCCCTTTAATTTGTTAAGCGAAATAGGTTGAGTTTGTGTCCCCAAATCGATGACAACGACATAGGTACAAGGCATAGAATTAAAGAATTAATTCTTTTGACTGGGAAGTTGTGCAATTAAAATAGAGCATACGGGAGTGTGTTTGTGAGTGACAGAAATATCCAGTGCCTAGGTTGGCTTATCAGGTCAAGAGTGAAAAAAATTATTAGAAAGTAAAGGCTTTGGTTGTGCTCTAATTATTGTAGTAACGATAAGGTGCACCAAGGGTTTAAATTTAAAGAACCAGTCTACACAAATTTCTAATTCTTAGATAACCTGAAACTAAACCAAAATTCTTACCATATCCAGTCTACCTAAAATTATTTTGAGGAGGTTTACGCATATCATTCACAATGTCTATAATGCCCCTCTTTGGTTGTCATGAAGAAATATTTAATTATGGAGAAGGTTTTATACTAAGTGGAAGAAATATTCTATCAATTTTCCTTAATCTAATGAGTCAAACCATAACTAAACTAAATAATTGAAACAATGGGTCAAGTCAAGTCTAGTTGGGTCCACTTGGGCTCACTAACACTAAGTCTAATCAATAGGCTAACTCACTAACCCACTAGTCATATGGTCTATTCTAATTAGCTAGCATACAACCAATACATATGATAATAAATATATCATCACTAATAAAATTCTCAAATAATTATTGAAATGACAAAAATACCCCTCTTCTGGAATTAGGTGGTTATATTTATGAATTTCTCTTGGAGGGGGAGTAGAAGACTAGGCTTGGATTGCTATTCCCAAGCAAGTATATCTTGTCCAAAGTGGATAAACCATAATTTCCTTCATATTTCCTTTCTTTGATTTTTTTTTGTGTGCATATTTTTAGTTTATAATGTGTATCTTATGATTCTTTACATCTTTAGTATTTGGCATTTTTAATTTTGATGAATAATTTAGAGTAGACCTAAGTTCCAAAATGGTGGTTTAGGGAATTTCGTAGGAATGATCTTTTAAAACTTAAAATTTCTGAATACTAATTATCCCATGTTGTAGAAAATTCATGCAATTTTGACTTTTGAAACATCAAATTTCAATTTAAAATGAAGATTTTATGGTTAAAACAAGTTTTAGAACTTTTCCATGTCTTGTTGTCTTCGGGAAGAAGAACATCATTCTGCGCAGAAAACTATCCATAAGCCCTCATTTGTGCAAATTTGTACAAAAACTCTATTTTGCGCAAAAAAATGTGCAGAAACTCTTCCCTTGCGCAGTTTTGCACAGAACCCTGTTTTCTGTGCAGATTTTGCACATAAACCCATTTTTGTGCATTTTTGCATAAAACCTTCTCTTGTGTGAAAAATTGCGCAGAGACACCTATTTGTGCACAGTTTTCCACATAACCCTTCTTTTGTGCGCAGCTTTTGCGTAGATACTCCTGTTTACATAGATTTTGCACAAAAATGCTATTTTAGGCTGTTTTAGACCAATTTTGTACATAATGACTATTTTTTGTTGGTTTGTATATTTTTGATCATATTTGGTTCTTTCTTCGACTGTGTTTGATTTTTTAGTATAATATTATAATTTTGTATGGATTTGGAAAGTTATTTTTTCCATATGCTTGACACGAGTCTAAGTTCTTCTCGATAACATAGAATATTTTGTGTGTATTTAATCTATTGCATCTTGGCATTAGACAATCGAGTATGAGTATTGTCTAATGTATCACGTGTTATAATTTACAAGAACATTCATAAGTGATAACTCGAGAACTACTTGTATACGTACCTCATCATTCTAGGATGATTCTCAAGTATCCATGACTTAAGAAATGAAAATGAATTGATAAGATAATTGACTAGTAAACTCACATAGATTATTGGGAGGGGAGGATACTTCACGCTACCAGTGACTCGTGTCACTATGGTCCCCCCACAGTGGCAGGGATAACCCTGATTAGCGTGGGCCCTTGACCACTCTAGCTAACCCCTGCTGATGCAGAGTGATGAGACAAGATTTATGTTTTGAGATATTCTTTAGTAGGGAGATATTTATCTGTTTCTATTTTCTGTCATAAGTTGTTCTTCTTGGTTGTCTTTGATGTTTTATTTTGCCTTTACAAGTCATCGCTCCCATGGCCATACGGGTATCTACAGCATAGGTGGTAGTGAAGTTCCTCAAATTGCATATGTTAGTAACTAAGACTTATGATAACTCTAGCTAGTTAATTTGTAGCAAGTCATAGAAAATGCTTGGCCGTGCTCTTTTGGTTGAGCGTTATTTATATGTTCATATTCTATCTTATGTGTCGGTGAGTGGCTAGAGGCTAAGTTCTGCTTGAGAAAAGATCTGCAATCCCGATCCTTATTTCGTTTAAGAATTATGGCTCTAATTTTGAGTAGTTCCTAAGCTCCCTTATCGCTTACCGGCTTAACTTTCTCTATAGCTATTTATTCAGCTTTATTTTAGTCTTCTTTATTTTTGAGATGAGTGCATTGGTATCGTACGAATCTCGATACGGTTTTATTTATTGTTGTTATTATTTGTTATGGGTTTGGCATTCACCTTGGCTTTCTTGTGGTACTTGCCATTTGGGTTTGACCTACTGGTTTTGTTTGGCTAGATTTACCATTGGAGCATGAGGATTCTCTCTACTATTCATTGGATGGTCTGCACCCATAGTTCAGCGGTCCAGCCCCACGAGTAGGTTTTATTTTCCTTACCATTTGTTATCTACTTTATTTTGGTGGTGTTTAGCTAGGACTAGTGTTAGCCCTTTTATTTTGAGACTCTTTCTCTGACTTTAGTCAACATGATATATATCTATATATATATATATATATATATATATATATATATATATATATATATATATATATATATATATATATATATATATATATATATATATTAGACCATGGCTGGTATATTGATCATGTATATGTGTACTTCGATAGTGCAATATTTTGTATTCACTAGCTTCATGATCATATATAATATATATTTTGGGACGCATCTTTACTTTCATGTATGATATACTCTTTTTACTTATTATTGTTGGATTGAGATGCTAGAATTTTTTGGCCTTATGACTGATGTCATAGCATGTTAGAGTCTTCATACTTGATTTTTAGACAACCAAGATCATATCTCGGGGTACTAATGTTCTTAGATATACATAGTTGACTTTGTCTACCCCCGCACTCCAGTATTATGGTTCTGGGGCATGACAACATTCAATCTATCATAATCCATTCAAAAATTTAAATCCTACTAGTACTATAGTATTTAAGTAAATCCACTCCTTGAGAACTTCTACCCATCTTTGATAAAAACAAATTATCTTCAATTTTAACCTTATAATTCTTAACTACCCAAGCAATCAACTTATCAATTAATGTCATGGACCTATAGGGTATAACTAGTCATAGTCATTTTCTAAGATCAAATTAAATCATATTTGTGAATGAACACTTCCTAGATGTAGGCTCGCAGTAGTACGACTAAAATATGTACTACTACGAGTTCGCACAATTTACAAAAACTGACCTATACAGACCACCATATAAACTTGTCACGGTACGCTCTTATTTTTTGGGATACGAGTACTTTGTCAAGTCCAACCTACGTCGCAACATCGGTGGTAATACGTTGTTTAGACCTCAATAGCAATCATTAATTCCAAATACACAATATTGAATCACAAAATCATCTTTGCTCATACACAATAACTATTCAATTTACAAATCCAATAATACATCAAAACAATATTTGGGAACAAATCCGCTAAATATCAATTCCAAACTTATGTATGTCATGTCCCAAAACCAGAATATTGGAGAGCGGGGGCAAAACTCGGCTAGCTACATATACCAGAGTACTCCAGTACCCCAAGATACAATCACGACTGTAAATAGACATGGGGGTTAATGTTATAAGCCAATCGTCAAGCAATCCTAGTGTCCCAATCATAAGCAAATGAATCAACATACAAGATATATAATCACCTGAAGCAAGATAGTAAAATATCCTAAACTATATATACATAGGTGATCATGAAGCTAGTAATACAAAATGAAGAACTAGCAAGAGTATAAGTCATACATGATCAACTCTATCTACAGTCTAGAATACGCTAATTATGGCATGCCCGTAGGCTAGAAAATATGAGCTAACACATGCTCGGTGGCTAAATACCTTAAAAGAATATACAAGTACGAGATTTAGTGGGGAATAAAAGAAAAATCCACTCAGGTCGTCTGGTGCTTCGGGTGGTCACCATCCAGCTGAAGGTAAGGGATATCCTCGGGTTCTGCTACGAGATATGGCCATGGAAAACCAGTAGAGTCAGACCCTAATAGAAAGTACCATAAAGGATGCCAAAAACTATGAACTAAAACCAGTATGCAACACAAAGCTACAATATACTAAGAAAACAAGGAACCACCATAATATAAAGTGTACCGAAAAACATGAAAGTAAACTGGTAACATATAAAGTAAACAAGGACAAGTAGAATATACATGATCATGTGAATATATACTGGATCATATCAAGTGAACAAGAACATATAAGTACGAAATCATGAAGCATGGCATAAGCAGGGAACATGTAAGTAAACAATGATTATAAAAAAGAATAAGCTTGTAAGCAACAAAAAAACTTGGGAACTTCTCAAAATCAGAGCTATAACCCTTAAACCAAACAAAGACTGGGGTTATAGATCTTTTTTTGAGTCGAACCTAGTCTCTGGCCACTTTTGATACAGATGACAATACGAGGAAAGAAAAGACAATGCGCGAGCATGAAGTAAACATCGCACCACCAAGAAAGTACGACCAAACATGTACTACGGCTTGCAATCATTAGCAAACTAAGGTTGTTATAAAACCTAATTACTAATAAATATAATCTTGAGAACCTCTCTATTGGTCACATGCCCTGTAGACTGTTCGAGATATCCCAAACGCCAAAAACAAAAAAAAGTATAGCAGATATACCACCTGAATATATGCTACTAATGACAAACATCACACAACGGTGAGTTTGTATAATCCACAATGGTGAGTTTGTATAATCCACAATGGTGAGCTGAAAAAGTGTCCCTCGCGAAGGAGATCTCCAAATCCATAAAAAAAACTCGAAAAACATAGCTGGAATACTGGGATTGCATGCAACCTAGAGATTTTCCCTTCTGATGATCTAATATTCAAGCTAGTTAATAATCCTTAACATTTTTTTAGGATTCTAGGTGTGGCATTCATTAGAATCCATCCTAAACATGTACTCCCCTCGGGGATATGCAAGATTGGACTATGATTTAACAATCACAAATACAAGGCATGACAGAAATACAACCACACGGTTATAGGCATGACTAGCGTGCGCTATAACAAGCATGTAATAATACAAAGATAAGAATCCCGAGGGCGCTACTTTAGCCACTATCTAGCATGTACTGGTCAAGTGTACATATGGTGTAAATCATCCCCTAACATACAAGGTCACCTGGTCCGGTAATTATGTCAAATGTACATAAGGTGTAAATCATCCCCTACTTATACAAGTGTCTGGTCATGTCAAATGTACATAGGGTATAAATCATCCCCTACTGATACAAGGAAATAAAATAAGAAAAGAGCTATAATAAGGCCAACTCTAGGCATTACAAGTCATAAGTAATCATGTCAAAAGTATGTGCAAATAGGTGCCATTGAAGAAGAACAGAGTAAATACGATAATAAATAAAGTAAAAAAGCACAAAACCAGTATATCGTAGGTAAACACTAGTACACTGTCGGTATGCCGATGAAAATAAAGCAGCTTTCGGATTATAATAAATCGGTATACCATCGGTACACACCAGTGCACCATCGGTATGCCTGTTTAGATCACAACAGGTTTCTTGATTCCAAGTCGGTCCAAAATCAGTATACCATCGGTACACACCAGTATACCGTCGGTATGCCAGTTTTCGTAGGTAATTCTAGGGAAATTCCAAGAAAAGTCTGGTTTCGGAACCTAAATCATGTTTCTAAACTCAGCATAAACTGGTTTAACAAGATGTCAAGACTAAGGATAAGTCTCATATAGTGTATAGAGTAAGTTTTATGGCAATCACTCAGATTATCGTTTCTGACACCGAGTTTTCTATTAGGTAAATATCAAGGTCCCGCAAGAAAAATCAAAACCTAACTCAAACTAATTTCAGAAATATACACATAATTAAAAATCACGAGAGGAACATATTTATCAAAACAAGTTCCATAAAATTCTAAGTATTCAAAATCAAAGAAAACGAAAACATCAATAAAATAATATCGTTCAAGATTTTGACAAGATTTACTTGCCTAAAGTCAAGATCCCAGCTTAAACCTTCTACTCCTCCATCAAAAGAGGTTCAGAAACCACACTCTTAGGCCTCAAGACCAAGCTCCAAACTTCAGAGAAAAGTTGAGAGGAAACAAAGAAAGAGAAGAAAGAAAGAAAAGAGAGAAGAAAGAGAAAATCAAGGGTTTATATAGAAAGGGCGAATTAATCGCGATCGTCCGATCCACTTCGTTAGTGATCCAAGTTACAATTTCAAATCAATCTCATCCACTCAAAAGAAAGCTAAAAAATAATTGGATAATAGAAAGCATCATTACTATTCATGAAAATATCTAAATATAATTCACGAAAATATCTCAAAAGTAAACAGATGACAACCCGGAAGGTATACCGACGGTACAGACCAGTATACCGTCGGTATGCCGGTCAGAAAAAAAAGTCTCTAATTTGAAAAAATTCTAGGTCCTACAAATCCAAGAAAATATAATATACAATACAAAATGCGTATCTGCATATCAATGCATATACTATGAGACGAGTCTCACAATGTACTTCCAAACTATATAATCACCACGACCAGCCTCCAAAATATCTCTATCTCCACAAAATGGTCTATTGTGCATAAGATAGCAACACCTAAAATTGTTAACGTATCCAGTCAAAATTGCCAATAAGATACAAGTACATTATAAAGCAGTAATGCATTAAGCATGAGAACCAGTGATCAGTAGTAAAATAGATAATGGACGCGAGTAAAACATGTGATGTGATAAAATAACAATAGAAGTAACATGTTGCAAAAGGAATTGATAGAACTCAAGATGAAACCATGTGTACACTCATGTGTCCTTGGAAGCACAACTTTCAACATGTGGACAGGCTAATATGGGTAATGGGCAAATACATACTTATGAGTGCTTCAGAACGTCACACGAGTTATAGTACATTTTCATGTCACACCAAAGATAATGATCTAGAAAGTAGACATGAAAAAACAATTAGAAAATAAATTATCTTAAAAGGATTTCGTAGTTAGAATATATGCTTGAGAGAAAAAGAGGCAATGATGTTAAAAATTACTACAAAGAGAGAGAGAGAGAAAGAGAGGGGGGGAATCTAGGGGTTAACAAATCCTAAACTTATATTAGTAAATGCACGTGCATTGCACGTAAATAAATTCAATAGAAATTTATGAAATTATTGAAATATAAAAATATAGAAATATAAATTATGTTAGAATGTTTTAAATGTTATTGTAATATAGAAATAAAAAATGTACGATATTATTAAAATATAGAAATTTAAATTATGTTATAATATTTTAAATATAATTTTAGTTATGATTTGTTATAAATATTTTTTAAAATTTTGGATATTGTTTAGTTAGATAATGTCATTTAGTTAGTTTAAATATAATTTAAATTTTAAAATATTTTAGGATTTACATATATCAAGTAGTTAGGAGAATTTAGGTTTTTAATTTTTTTTTTCAACTATGTGAGAAAACAACTACGGTTACAATACTTAATTTTTTTAAAGATTTTAAATTAATTGGTTGATGATATACATATGGCTTAGACGGCTTAATTTGGAGCCGATTCTAAGCCGCATTATATATATATATATATATATATATATATATATATATATATATATATATATATATATATATATATATATATATATATATATATATATATATATATATATATAGACAGAGAGAGAGAGAGAGAGAGAGAGAGAGCCCTACGTGGGCTGATTCTTGAAGCTGGCAGTAGGTCCTAAGGCGTAAGGAACGTTGGGTCTATGTGAAAATGGATAAAAAAAATTCTTTTCTTTTTTGCTTTTAGCCTATTTTATGTTTTATTTTAGAATTAATTAAAGTTTATATTACTTAATAGTTGTAAGTAAAATAAATATTAATTTTTTAAGAGAATGTATTATGCACTAATTAAAGGCTACACACAAGTTTGGGCCAAAAATTATGTAATTTTTTCTTAAAAAAATTATTGAATTAGTTTAATTTCTATTAATCCATTTGGGAGTCCACGTGACATGACTCATTTAAGAATATGTACCTATGGCTCATATTTATTTTTTTTAAAAATTATTGTGTTGTTTCCAAATCTGTTACTATATAATGCTGCTTGGAAACGACTAAAAAATAAGACATCTAAGCCGTTTGTAAATTCTAAGCCTAATTATTTTTTTTTAGTTCTTTTAAATGTCATGTGTGTATATTATTTACCCTTATTTCACCCTTATGTAAAAAAAATTAAAATTCTATCTAATTAACCAAAGATAGAAGAATGTGTGGTCGAGATTAGAGATTCACAGAAAAGTTCAACTGTTCTTAATTTCCACGAAGAATTATATAAGGATTCTGATTACAACTTGCAGTCTAGATTACAAAGGAATCAGAAAAAATAAACTTCACGTTCTTCCTTGCACTCGCAATTATAACTAACAAAAGAGAAAAGAAATGAGAAGAAGTAAATCTGCTTGCTGGGGTGATGAAGATCATTGTTGCTTAAAGCAAGATTCTCCCACACGATCTACTCTTAGGAACCAGCAAGTTCACGTAGAACTTCAAAAACGCTCTGTTTTGGGTAATGTAATATAAACGAGAAAAGATTTGATGAAAATGCAGAAAATGAGGTCTTGTACGAAGACCCGCCCTTCTTTTATGTTTACAAACAAGATTGTACAAATTTGATCCTACACGAGGATGTCTAAGTATAATTTATTTAATCTGGGTGAATATTGCTATAGGTGTCTGATCTGCAGTCGATCACTTTAGCCCTTGGACCACACGATGTTGAAGAAGTGTCGTGGAAGACAGGTAACAGCTTCGAGGGTTGCTAAAGAGGGTGGATGCCCGATGCCAAAGTCGTCGATCCCTTCTCTTTGCCTGAGCTCTGGACTCTTCTCTCTCTCTCTCTCTCTCTCTCTCTCTCTCTCTCGACCGTTGGATCTGGTACTGGATCTCTTGATCAGTTTTCAGACCTAACTTCTTCGACCCTCCAATTTGTCGACCTTGTTCCTCATTGATAGAGGTCTCTATTTATAGAGTTTTAGTGATAGTGACCACTCAATCGGTGTAACAACCGAGAAATGGAAAGTACAGCACCCTTTTACACAACGGTTAAAATAACCAAAGCCTGCGTATAGATGATCCTTTGAATGAGCGTGTAACGCGGGTCCAACTAAGGGACAAAATGCGTATAATCGATACGAAGATCACGGCGTAAAAGACACGTAGGTAGGTATCCCTCGTGTAGAAGAGGTTGGCATAGAAGCCAATGTCTGTCACCATGGCATAGAAGCCAAATAGTTATCAAACCGGCATAGAAGCCGAATAGGCGTAGAAGCCGAGTGGTCATAAAGGCCGAGTGGGCGTAGAAGCCGAGTGGTCATAGAGACTGAGTAGGCGTAGAAGCCGAGCAGGCACCGAAGCTGAATGGGTGTAGAAGCCGAGCAAGCACCGAAGCTGAATAGGCGTAGAAGCCGCTGTGTAACGTGCCAGAGTGATGATGTGGACATTTTAGCCAGAATTACGGCTCTTGGAGATAATCAGATCTCTTACATTTAATGCAGAGATCTGCCCCCATCCTGTGCATTAAATGCAGATGCTTGTCTTTAAGATTTGCCATCATTCTGCGTATTAAATGCAGATACGCACCTCGAACCCTGTGCAAAGATTAACCGCTGTCGTGGCAGTCGGTTTGTCTTCCGCAGAGCGTAAGGAGCTCTCATATGCCTGTGTAAAACTAGGCAGCGTATTCCCTTGTATGCGTAGGAGCAGCTCTCGCAAAGGGGATGCCACTAAACGACGGTTCGGTGACATTTAATCAAATCTCCTGCGTTAAATGTGGAGATCCGCCATCATCCTGTGCATTAAATACAGAGGCGTATTTTGAAGGTCTGCCACCCTTCTGTGCATCAAATGCAGAGACGTGACTCAGGCATTGTCAATATTTGGCGCATTAATTTGCAGAGACATGCCTTGAGAACCTGTCATCGCTCTGTGCATAAAAAATGCAGAGACATGCCTCGAATCTCGTATGAGGTACAGCTTTTGACGTGGCAGGCGGTTTGTCTTCCGCGGAGCATAAGGAGCTCTCATCTGCCTTTGTAAAATAGGCAGCGTATTCCTCCGTATACGTAAAAGCGGTTTATGCAAGAGAAATGGCAGTAAATGACAGCCTGGGTTGCAGTGCCTCGCCATCATTATAGCCGTCGCCTGGGTAGTCGAGCAGTATCCCTTTGTCAGAAGTTGAGACGTCAGGTTCATTGCAGGATCTGACAGGTTCATTGCAGGCTTTGACATGTTCATTGCAGGCTTTGACAGGTTCACTTTGGAGAATACGAAGCATCCCTCGTACACTTCAATGCTGTATTGAAAAGAGGATGAGTTTTACGCCATAAAGGCGATGAAGCCCCTGTTTACGCTGAAGCAGTCTGGACGTACTGTCCTATGCGGATGGTCCTTGAGCCTGTATTTCTCACTGTGCTCTGGCGAAGAAGCTCTGTTTGCACGTTTGAAGGCTCTGAAGTCCTCTGTTTATGCTGCTTTGCATTAATATGCTGCGTAGAGCTTCCAGCATATTTTTTATGCTTCAACAAGACCCCCTTCAAAGCTTTTAAATTCCTCGTAATTTAAAACGCTTTGAATGAAGCATGACCCGCTCCTCGTAACTCAAAACATTTCTGAATGGAGTTTTGAAACGGTCGAGGCTGACTTTATGGCGGATTTATTGGGGATCGGTGCTCTCTCTCGCCTATAAAAAGGCTGAGGAGTTCTCCTGTTCTTCCCATACTTCCTTCATCATACAGAGATGATGGTCATAGTTTGTCGGGCTGATTTGAGAAAGAAGGAGATCATGCTCTTCCAGCATGTAAGGAGCCAAAAAAGATGGCGTCTTCGAGCAAATGTCCTCTGCAACGATGGATCATGGAAGGATATCATAGCCTCCTTTGCTCGGGATAATCAGCAACTTTGTATGGTTGTTCTTCGGGAGAGACGAAGAATCGTATTTCACCATGCTGCTTGTAAGTGGCACCTTCTCCCGTTACCCCCGGTGACGAGAGGCAGACAGACTAGCTCTGTCCCGGCTTGAGTGGCGCGGGATGTAAGAAAGCAGATTTACTCTGCTTTTTTCTGTTGGAGGATGGGTCTATGCCTATTTTTGTATCCTTCCGCCACTGATCATCTTCTTAGAAGAAGAGGAAGACCTTCACCAATGTGAGAACCTGTCAGAACAGCTTCTCGGTGCGATCTTCAGACGATGATAAGGAAGCCCTTTGTAGACGGGGTTTCCCTCAGATGTAATCATAAAAATGAAGAAAAACCCTTGTAGATTGGATTTCCCTCATATGTAATCATGACTTTAATCTTTAATAAAATCGTCTTTCTTCTTCATATGATCATCTTGCCATACTTTGCTGTAAAGTCTGAATGTGTGTAGCTTCGACACGTCTGATTCTTTACGCCGACTCTGTTTTAGAAAGAGTGCTGGGCTCTGTCCTGTCTTTTACGCATAACCAGGGATGCGTAGAAAGCCGCTTTAGCATTCGAGTATTCAAACTATCATGCTATTTAGGAGTGAGGAACCGCGTAGAATCCTGAACTGTTACTTCTGATAGACAAAATTTCTTTGTTCAGATATTATCTTCAAGAATAATTTCTCGAAAATCCCTTTGAACATGGCGAGAAATGGCTGTCAAACTGATTTGCCATCTTGGTAGATAAAATATTCAGACTGGAGTCTGGATAAACTTTGAATCGACCCGTGAAGAAGAGTAATTTTTTCAATGTTGAACTCTGTATGCTTCGGGTACTTGGGATATCTTGAGGTCAAGAAGGAGTATCTTCTGTGTGAACTCCTGTAATTGACCGCCTTGAGGATCGTTCAGATGTACGCGTACTATGGCCTGCATATCCTTCAGATGTACGGGAAGTCATGGAGCGCAAAATCATAAGTTGGCAGCCTCTGAGCATAAACTAAACACCATCGAGTGTGAAATCATAGACTTGCGATTCCTGAGCGTGAAGTCGTAGGTTTGTAGCCTCTCGAGCATAAAAGCTACCGAGCACAAAGGCATCCGGGCGTAAAACCCGACTTGTAGCTTACGAACGAAAAGTCGTAGATTCGTAGCCATCGAGCGTAGAAAGCTCTTTAGCGTAAAACTATAGATTTGTTGCTTCTGAAAAGAAAATTTTCGAGCGTGAAGTCGTGGATCCGTCGCCTCGAGCGTAAACTAAGCACCACCGAGCGTGAGATCATCGATTTGGTATCTGCTGAGTGTGAAGTCGTAGGTCTGTAGCCTCTCGAGCATAAAAGCTACCGAGCACAAAGGCATCCGGGCGTAAAAACCATGGACTTATAGCTTGCGAGCGTAAAACCGTAGATCTTTTAGCTGTCGAGCGTAGAAAGCTCCTTATCGTAGAAACCATGAACTTGCTTTGCACGAAATTTTTTTCGAATTCGTCCACTGTCCGCCTTCTCTGAATAAATAGGCTGACGTGGGACCCAATCATAATCGAATATTAATTAGGAGATTTGGTTCGGGGTCCGAGGAGTCCATCCGAACTCTATATATATTCCATGTTTCTGAGGGAAAAAACTTTCCATCCGTCTTCTGCGAGAGAAAGCTTTCGATTGTTCGAGTTCTTCTCCGTCTCTTCTTCGAGTCTTCAAAGTTTCCAGTAATGGCTTCAAAACAATCTTACTCCGCTAAGGGAAAGAAGGTTGATTCTTCTTCTCGTTCTTTCGCTCAAGCGAAAGCGTCTCTGGTTGGACAAGACGAACTTTATTCTGAGCGGAGTATCCTGCCGACGAGTAGTGCACCCGGCCTGGAAGGTAGAGCTCTTGGGAAAGAAGAGAATGACTGAAAATCCTTCCCACACGTTGTACGTGACCACGCTAGGTCGTCTTCTGTGCTGATAGCCTCTTTGAGGAAGATGATGCATGAAAACGTTCTATCTTTTTACGCCCACATTCCTAATGTATCCGCATAAAAACTCTATTTTTTCGCAGTCGAGCATAAAAACCCTTGACCGCCGAAAACTTGGTGTTTAAAATTTGAGTTTTATGCTCGTGGATGGAAATCCTGGCGTAATAACTCAATTTAATCAATCTGGCATAAAGCACAGACCGTATACTGGCAATCTTGACTTTTACGTTAAGGAAATGGATTCCAGCATAAAGGTTCAAGTTTCACAATCTCGGTGTAGAGCACAGACTGTTGATTGGATACTGCAAGTCCTAAAATGTCTAGTTTTAGGAACTGACGTGTTTCTCCTGTGCCTTTGCAGTTAACTTGTATGAGTCTCCGCTAGCTGAAATGATGGGCTCTGCCGTTGGGATGCTGCACTCCAACTATCTGGAGGATCTGTCGCACGTGACATTTTCTATCTCCGGGCCCCAATATCCCGAAGGAAGAGCAATTCTGATACCGGCTCAGGGCGAGCGAATGCTACTGAGCATGATCAACGGAGCCCCTAACGTACGTAGACGGGGAGCAATACCTGAAGCTGGCTTTCCTCTTCGGGGACATGATTGACAAGCAGTCCCAGACAAAGCCTAAGAGAGAACTCTGGGCTTTCTCTGCCGTGGATTTGGTCTTGTATCTGCCCAGTATGCCGAGAGACTACCCCATCTCGGCCTTCTTCCATGCTACGCATCCCAAGAAGATGTCGTAGACGCTGACCCCCGATCTTCACGACAAGCCGAAAAAGATCTTTCATCTTAGAGGAGCTGACCAGGGGTCGTTTGTCAGCCGCCCTTCTGGCTCTGTGACGCTGTTCAGGGGGCTGTACCCGGGCAGTGTCCCGAGTGAAGATAGTTTGGTGATCCAGCCGGTCCAGTTACCGACTTTCTGTAATGATTTTATAGGGCGTGGGGGAGTATACCCTAAGGTGAACCCTCGGTGTGGCGGGTGGATCACCCCTTTGAATCTTCGATGGGCTCGCTTAGTTGACTGGGCCTTGAAGCATTTCCAGACCGAGTTGGAGAACATCGGTCGGTTTGCAGCTGTGAGTGCGACCAGTGTTGGGTTACCTCCTAACCCTAACCTATTTTTGGCACTGATGGAGCGATATATTTTGCTTACCGGGACCTTCGCCACTCCACTGGGGGTGTTGGGATTGGCCCTGCATAAGATGGCAGAGATCTCAAGATTGCCGATGGGGGATACTCCATACGAAGAGTATGTTCCCACGAATCGGGAGCTGGCGGGTTCAGACCCTCGGGTAGTGGAAGTGTACCAGGAGTTGATGTGCCACTACCTCGCTTGCACCGCTTTTATGATGAGCCCTCAGATTTGGCTCACATCAGCAAATGGACGTCCTACCTCTTCTTTCACCGGTCCAGGACTGCTAAGCCGGAGAAGGTATTGAAGGGCAAGGATCTGCCTGTGAATCCCTTGAGTGCGCTTAATACTCAGGTAGTTGACGATCTCATTGTGGATGCTGGGGCTCCGAACCGGTTCCTCGACAAAGGGACAGGAAAGTATCCTGAAGGCACTAAGGCCTATAGTTATTTGAGGCGCTGTCGCAGGCCTCTATCCAGGGAGGCTCAACTGACTGGCTTCCTCTCCATATGGCTGCGCCGAGTAGTAGTGCCTGGCGTTGCATCTGCGGACCATATTTACCGCAACACGCTATGGCCTACAGTGGATCTGGTGTTTGGGGCAAGACTGGGCTTGCTCCCTGCCATGGTATGCCGTATACAAGCTGGCCTGAGGGCCATGATTGATGGGCTGCTCGTCGATAAAATTCGACATGATAGCTTTCCCAGGATAGAATTACCATACCTGTATTTGATGGGGTGGTTGATTCTCCATAATCCCCGGGTGATGTCTCCTGGTTTCGGCAGTAGTTTGGGGGGTAGTTTCTTGTTGAACTACCGGAAGTCTTCCTGGAACGTGAGCACGGTTATAGACTGTCGTCGGGCGCTAGGCTTCAGTCATAGTTGGAAGCTTTTCTGTACCATCCCTCCTGTACATCGCAATCAGTCGGGGATTAGGCTCGAGGATTCGGGTAAAGAGAAGACCATTCTTTCTTCCGAAGCTTTTAATTGGTTGGTCTGTATTAGACCATCCCATCTGCTGTACAGAAGCGAAGATCACTGCTTCTTGGAGCCCTACTTGCCCAGTCGGTTTGCCCGACAGTTTGGGTATGATCAGTTGCACGTGGACAATGCCGTCACCAGCTTCAGGTCCAGAGGTGGACTCATTGATGGAGCACGGGGATGGCGATATTTTATTATGGGCTGCACTGGGGCAATTTTCATCGTGCCCGTCATTACACTCTCCACGGAGCTGCGCATCCTGCATTCGTATGCCCAGTTCTATGTGGCAACGAACACCTTCCATCATGATTTTGATATGCATGGAAGCTTTAGAGTGCCCTCTTCCAAGCCTGGGGGAAGAGTTGAAGTCCCCTCGGTTTCTTCCGACGAGGGTGAGTCCGTACTCCGGATGAGCCTCTGGTGTCGGTCCCTAGGGGTGAAGTACCTCCGCCTGCAGGGGCTTTAGTAGTTTCTGGGAAGCGAAGGGCTCCTGCTTCCAAGGAGACTTCCCCTCGTAAGAGGAAGAAGAAGACGGTAAACCGTTCTCTCCGGATTCCTGGCATTGATGCTCCTGGAGGTGAGCTTGCATCTCCCCGTATTGGGGACGATTCTTTGATTGGAGGTTCCTCAGCTGGATGCCGGAGAATCTCAGCTGGATCCGGAGAGACCTGGAAGACTACTTCCACAGTTCCAGCTGGTAGTGCCAGAGAATCTCAGCTGGATGACGCCGTCGCTGCTACTGTTTCAGTTAGTGGAACGAGGTCGCCTTCGGGGCTGAGTGTAATAAAGTTCCGTATACCTCTAGTCGGATCAGCATTGGGAGGGACTTCTGCCGTGCCTGCGAGCGTACCTAGCGCGATTCCAGCCGATGAGCCTTGGTTGGATTTTGAGGAGGACCTGGAAGACTACTTGCCAGTGTCAATTCGCAGACCCCTTTCTCCAGGTATGACAGCTCGCCTAGCATTATTAAGAAATTATTTAGCTGTACAGGCTGCAGATGCGATGTATATGCCGCCGGCCAGGGGTAAATGTCGTCTTTTATGCCTCTTCTTTGGAAAAATAAATTTTACGTTGATATTAACTTTCTTTTGTCTTCTTTTCAGGGGAAGACCTCTTCGGAGAGGGTGATATAGACGCACCCTTTGGCTCTGTGTCAGGTCTTAGTGGTGACACGGAGGTACCTGATTTTGAAGAAGAGACCTCTTCGGGTGCTGGCTTGCCTGTCGAGGAGACTCCGGCATCTCAAGAAGAGGACAAGCCTGTCATTGCGACAGTGCCTCTTTTGAGCACGCCGGTCACTTCGTCCGGTGTTGGTGATTCTTCCTTTGTCGTTCCTCCTGTTGAGGCGATGGTCGTGGCGACATCTTCTGTGGTTATTCCTGGAGGGGAAGTTGCCACGATCGTGGACACTCCCTGCGTTCATGCGGACCTAGTTGCGCTGACCGAGCAGTACACCGGGATCTTTTACACCACTTTGAGAACGCTAATGTCAATGGTGTTGGCGAAGAAGCTGGACTTTGCGTAGCTGAAGAGGTCTTCTCGGTTCTCTATAAAGGCGATCCGGGAATTCGGTGGTACCGGGGTAGCCGACGCGCTGGAGGCGATAGTTAATGGCTTGGAGCAACCCATTAACGAATACCTACAGCTAGCTCGAGGAAATATTAAAGCTCTGGTCCAGGCCAGATATGACTTCTTGACTGCGCATCTTGTTGAAAAGAAGGAAGGTCTGAATAAATTCATCGAGACCAATCAGCAGGAGATGGATAAAGGGAAAGTCGTCTTGGAGGAGACTCTCGCCCTTCAAACGAAGTGCCAGGCCGAGCATGACGGCAATGTAGTGAGGGTCCACAAACTGGAGACAAAGCTCGCTCAGGCAAAGCAGTGGGCTTCTCAGTCGTCGGAAGGTCTAGATGTGGTAACTGGCCGACTGGTCGCAGCACAACAGAACTTGGTGAGTGCAGGAGTCGCCCGTGCTAGTCTTCTTTAGGCTAAAGCCGAGTTATCCCTCCTGATAGATGATGAGGCACGGTTGGAGCGGGTCCGCGCTGATGTCTTGGATTCCGGGGCTGAGAGGATGGCCGTACTGGCGCAGCAGCTTCATGACCTGACATCTCCCCCTCCCTGATGTACTTTTGCTTTTTGCTTTTCAAATATACTTTCGCTCTTTTCTGGGAATAATAAAGAGGCTTTTTATCTGACTTTGTGGACCCATCATTTAGGAATGTAAATGACAGGTTTGGGTGAAAGTGATATCAGAGGTAGTATGGACGTGATATACTTTCGATAAGCTTTAGCAGAGCATATCTATTCAGAGGTCTTATGGACATGATAGAAATATGATCCAACTAGTTTCGTTTTGGAAGTAGTTTTGTCAGAATGAGATCACCTTATTCCACTTGAGCAGAGGAGGTTTAAGCATAGTACCTTTTCAGGAATTTGCCATTGATAGGAGCCATTAGCAGGTCTCCATTAGGCTGGGCTAACCTGTAAGCACCGTTTAAGAACGTTGTCTCGATCACGTAAGGGCCTTCCCATTTGGGCTAAAATTTGCCTTTACTTATGTGAGTAAGAATCATCGGCCTTCTTACAGCTAAAACTAGCTCGCCGGCTTTAAACACTCTTTTCTTTACTTTTTAATTAAAAGTTCTGGAAATACGTGCTTGGTAGAGCGTAATGCGCTGCTGAGCTTGGAGGCGTTTCTCGTCTAATCCTTCTAGCTCTTGAAGCCTTAAAAGGTCATTCTTTCTTGAGTTAACTCGTTGGCCACGGCTATCCTGAGTGACAAAATTTGAATCTCGATGGGGAGAACTGCTTCACTCCCGTAGACCAATGAAAATAGCGTGTAACCTGTCGGTGCTCGTACCATTGTGCGGTATGCCCAGAGACATTCTCCCAGCTTCTTATTCCAATCTCTCTTATTTGTAGAGACAAACTTCTTTAAGAGCTTGATAATGGTCTTGTTGAAGGCTTCCGCCAAACCATTAGCAGCTGAATAATATGCCGTGGAGGCCACATTTTGTATCCAATTTTTATCGCAGAATCGGTGAAACGCATGGCTGATGAACTGAGGCCCGTTGTCATGGATTATCCTTCGGGGAACCCCGAAGCGGTAAATGACATGATGCTTGATGAAGTTGGTCACGTTAGATGTCTTTACCTCAGCAAGAGGGATCGCCTCTGCCCATTTGGAGAAGTAATCCGTGATGGCCAGTATGAACTGGTGACCTCTAGAAGAAAATGGGTGAATAGGACCAATGATATCCATACCCCATGCTTCGAAAGGCCAGGATGCAACCGTAGGATATAGATGTTCGGACTGTTGATGTATGAAGTCTGCATGGACCTGACAGGCCCTGCATCGTCTGGCATACTGGATTGCGTCTGCTATCATAGTGGGCCAATAATAGCCCATTCTTCTGATACGATCCTGCAGCTTAGGACCGGGTTGATGCGCCCCACACACGCCGTCGTGAGCCTCGCGGATAATTCGCTGTGCTTCATCACCAGAGAGACATCGTAATAATAGCCCGTCATAAGACCGACAGTATAGGCATTGTGATGATGCGTCGAAGTAGAAGCGTAATGATCGTCTTTTGACATATATTGCTTCTTTAGGATCTTCTGGCAAGATTTCGTATGCTACGAAATCTATAAAGGGACTTCTCCAGTCTCTCCTACGAGGATCTGTGTCCACCATGTAGCTGTATTCGATATGAAAGTTGTTTTTCACACAGAATAGGTCTCTGTTAAGAAGGATTACCGAATTCTGCCTTCTTATAGGGGTAGCTAAATCTGCAGCTAGACTGGCTAGGGCATCAGCTTCCAGATTCCGAGAACGAGGTACATGCTCAAGGAAGAATCCTTTGAATATCATGGCTATCTCGACCGTTGCTCGGTGGAAGGGGATGAGGTCGGGTTTCCGGACTTCATATATTCCTCTGACTTGATTGACATCAGCAGAGAATCACCGAAGGCTTCCAGAGATTCGACCCCCAGCTCTTTGGCGACTTGGAGCCCGATTAGTAAAGCGTTGTATTCCGCCACATTGTTAGAACAGGGCTCGCTAAGAGAGTACGCTCAATAGATGACGAGCTTATCAGGAGTAACCAGGACGATCCCTACTCCTGAAATCACGTTTTCCCTGGGACCAGTTCTGGAGGCGCCATCGAAGAACAGTTGTCATGCATCGCCTTCCGTTGCAGAATTACACTCTGCAACTTCGTCGGGAATGTTCTCGTATAGTTTGGAGGCCTCCGGTATGGGATGAGCAGCTAGAAAGTCAGCCAATGCTTGGCCTTTGATGGACTTCTGAGGGACGTACACCATGTTATATGGCATTAATAACATTGCCCAAGTCGTGAGTCGGGAATTAAGGACACTTGGCTTGCTCATCAGTACCCGAAAGGGATTGGTCCTGGAGATGATGTGAATGGTTTGGCCCATGACATAGTATCGTATTTTCTGAATAGCGAACATCAAAGCCAAGCATTCTTTCTTCACAGGGTTGTACCGGTGTTCGGCTCCGACCATCATCCTGCTGAGGTAGTAAATAGTCTGCTCATGGCCCATATCGTTCTTTTGTGCAAGAAGAGCTCCCAGAGAATGATCTATTGCTCGAACATATAGCACGAACGGTTTTTCTATCATGGGAGGTACCAGAACTGGCGGGCTAGTGAGGTAGCGCTTGATATCTCCGAACGCTTGCTGACAGGCTTCGCCCCATACGAAGGATACGTCTTTCTTCATGAGACGAGAAAAGGGCTGGCACCTCCCGGAGAGGTTGGATATGAATCTTCGAATATAAGCCAGATGACCTTGAAATCCCCTGAGTTCCCTTAGATTGCGGGGCGGCCGCATTTCTAAGATGGCCTTGACTTTATCAGGGTCCACTTGAATGCCTTTGGCGGTGATGACAAATCCCAGAAATTTGCCCCTAGATACCCCCAGAAAGGACTTTGTAGGGTTCATTTTGAGTTGATGTTGGCGCATCAATTCAAATACTGTCTTCAAGTCTCGGATGTGATTATCCTTGAGGCAGTTTTTGACAGCTACATCGTCCACATAACACTCCACTGTCTTGCGTAAATGCTTATGGAATATGTCACTCATAGCTCATTGGTATGTAGCCCCGGCGTTCTTTAATCCGAAGGGCATGACCGTATAGCAGTATACCCCCAGTGGTGTCCGGAAGGCGGTATGCTTTTTGTCTTCAGGATGCATCTTGATCTGATTGTATCCCGAGAATCCGTCCATGAAAGACATGCGTTCAAAACCGCATGTATTGTCGATCATGACGTCTGTGATGGGAAGAGGGAACTCATCCTTGGGGCAGGCTGCGTTCAGATCTCGGTAATCGATGCAGATCCGTACTTTCCCATTCTTCTTCATGACCGGGACAACATTGGCGACCCAGTCGGGATGTTGTTCTTCACGGATGAAGCCGCAGGCTATCAACTTCTTGACTTCAGCTTCAATAGCGTCCATCATGTCCGGGCGGAACTGGCGATGGTGCTGCTTCACAGGCTTTGAATCGGACAGTATGTTGAGTTTATGAGTAGCCACCTTTAGATCAAGACCTGGCATATCCTCATAACTCCATGCAAAGATGTCGATATATTCTTTTATCAGCTGGGTAATTTCCTTCATTTCTTCTTCGGAAAGGTCGTTACTGATAAATATCGGCTTTGGTGAAAGTTCATCCCCTACGTCAATCTGGATAACTTCATCTTTAGTGGGAGGTTCTCTCTGCTCCAAGCGGAACTCCCATTGTGTATCCATCTGCTGAGCCCAAGCGTCATTCTTGAATGGTTTAGATTCTTGTTCGTCTAATTCGAAGGAATCCGTCACTACCATATTTGCTGATAATATTTGCTCGAGGGCATGAGATGAGTCGGAGGGCGATGAGCCGTCTTGGAAAGAGGAAAAGATATCCTCGTTCGACTTGGAAGTCGTAAGGGAGGTGGCATACCCTAACCCGGAACGGGTTTGTTGATGGTGGGGATTGCCGAGCAACGTTGTTCGTCTGTCTTTATCGTAGTTGAGACCTGGTTCCATCCTTAAGTTGTAACCCATATTTTGCATGATCTTCAAGGCTTGCGGGATGTACCTGTGAACTTGCATTTTACCAGAGTCGTCATCAAAGGAATCCTCTTGTATAGTCTGTTCGTTGCGCATGCGGCCGAAGACTATTGAACGCTGACCGTTGTGGGCCGGTGGAACAATGAAGATAGAATCCTCATGTGGTCCATACGTCGTGGTGACATTGGATGATGACGTCACTTCCCATATGTGCGGATGATAGAAATCTATAGCTGCCAAGAATTTTCGTGCTATAGGCTTTATATCGTCATGGGGAGAGGATTCCTGATTTGGAATCTGAGCGTCGATGTACTGGAAAAGAGGTCCTTTATTATTATCAAAAACCGTACTTCTGGTTGCATTTACATCACTCGGCTGCTTGTTACGCCGAAGGTTGATGATTAAGGGCAGAGGCTTCTGGTTTAGAGTGACCACTAGAGGATCACCCCCTTTCCCTGACCTGGTCTTGTTCAGGTGGATAGCCATTGGCTCTGTGGCTTTTGGACGGGCAGTCCGTCCTTTCACCTTGATTGACAGAGGTTGCTTAGCAGAAGGTTCTTCAGGCTCCCGGTGGAATTCCTTCTCTGCTTGCGCTGACACCCCTTCCGTGTAATCTTGAGAGTATAACACGGCGTCGGAGTAGTAGGATTCCACTCCTTTAAACGGTTTTAGGTCGGCAACCTCCGTTTGTACTGTCCCTTGGGCGTCTACATATTTGAAGCATTGATGTAGAGTCGAAGAAACGATGTTGTGGTCGTGGATCCACGGTCTTCCTAGCAGGATATTGTAGGATACCTCCGAATCGATGACGTAGCATGTAGCCACCGATCTGAGGTTGCCAATCTGGATCCTCAGGCGAATTTTTCCTAACGGCTTACTTCTTCCGGCGTTGAAACCTACGATAGTAGTGGTGGTGTAAGCCAGTTCGCTGGTAGAAATCCTCAGTGGTCTGAGCAGACTATGAGGAATGATGCTGATTGAGGATCCCGGATCTATGTGAATTCGGTCGACCTCCATGGAACCGACGTACCCGGTGTGGTAGAGAGGTCTGTCATGCCTGTTATATTTTAACAGCATGTCGTCTTGAGTGAAAGTGATATTTGGGACCACCTCCATCACACTGTGGCATCGGGGACACGCTGCAGGTTCTTCGTCGGGGGACTTGAGTTGGGTCAAGTATGTATCCGCCTGCATCAATGCTTCACTCAGGGCTAGACGAGTGTCTTGGGAGAGCCTGAGTAGCTCGAAGATGGACAACCTGGCCGGTGTATTAGCCAGTTGGGCCAAGATGTCGAAGTTGTACGGCTTCTCTAAACCTTTGTTTTGAATGTTTTTTACAGGTTTATCGAAGCGCACTTCTTTTTGCTTCCCCTTGTCCGCCGAAGTTGGTCTCGAAGGACCGGCCTCTGGTACGGCGGGCTCTAGTTTCGAAGGCTTGGCAGCTGAAGCGTCTGCAGGTGCATCTTCCTGACTTGCTCCGTAGTCCTTGAGTTAAGCCTTCCCTGAACGGGTTGTTGTGGCCAAAACCTCATCTTCGTCTGATATCGAAGAAGTTGTAACCATATGGCATGGCTCGCATTTGGAGTTCTTCCTGGACTTAGCTTTAGTAGCATTAGTCTCTTCTTCGAGCTCCGACACCAAGTCTGGGTGAACCCACATAATCTCGCCTCTCTGGATAGTTAGGAGTAACAGGTCATGATTTTGACCCCTAGCCGGAGGGAGATTAACGATGTTCATCGTTGTCTGGGATATAGGTGTAACATCGTCCGGTACTTCTTGGGGAGGCAGATTGCTAAATTGCAGAGAGATCATGTTGGCCGTGACTGTCTTCTCGCTATTGTGCAGAGTGATGGCTTTAGCATCGATCAGCTCTTGGATCTTCCTTTTCAGTATGTAACACGCCTTTGTTGGGTGGTGTACGTATCTGTAGAAGATGCAGTACTTGGGGTTGTTGGCGCTGCCGGCCTCACTAGGCCGCCTCTCCTCCGGAAGGGTGATTTTGCCACTTTTGATGAGGCACTCGAATATACTCGGAATATCTTCGTCGTCGAAAGAGTATACCTCTACGGGCCTGGAAGTCCCTGGTTTTGTCTGTGTGGTTGCCGCAGTCTTCTGTCTGAACGTATTGATCGCCAGAGCTTCTTTCTCTTTGGAACTGCGAGGATGGTCGCCATTGGGGGATGACCTCTTGCCTCTGTCAGAGGTAGAGATCATGATGCCGTTGTCACGCGCCTTGCGACTGTTGTCCTAGGCGGCTACCGCTGAGATGATGAACGAGGGCCAATTATGGAACTGATATGGTCCTGTGAATACCAAGATCACGAGAAGAAGGTTCTTCCTGCAAATGTCCACCAACGCTGAGTCTGGAACTCCTGGAGGCATCTGTAAGGTGGCCTGACGAAAACGTTCGACGAAGGTGCGAACGTCCTCCTTCTCCCTCTTCTTGACTTCGATGAGAGAGGATATAGACATGTCCATTCCTCCCTCATAGAATCATGTGAAGAATAAAGCCTTAAAGTCTTCAAAGGAAGTAATGCAGTTGTCTGCCAGGATGTGGTACCACTGGTAAGCTACTCCTGAGAGACAGCCCTTGAACACCCGGGTGAGAAGGGCGTCATTCCCTTGTAGCAACACCGTCATCATACTAAAATAGTTCATGTACTGACTTGGTGATATTTTTCCCTCGAACATGGCCATAGTCTGAGGTTTGTACCTCGGAGGAAAAGGGGCCTCTTCCTAGATAGTTGGGTATGGCTGGTTGATTCCCAATTTCTTGAGCTGGTCTTTGTGCTTCAAGGCGTCGAATTGGGCTTTCAACTCCCGCACTGCTTGCATTAAATTTTCAGCTGGTAGCGAGACCACGGAATGGTGCGAAGTTGGTTGGATCGTGACTCCCGCAGGAGGTAGTACATTCTCCAGGTGAGGAAGTGAAGGACCAGATGACTCTTGATCTAGAACAGGCTCTTGGATCGTGTTGGATGGTGGCAGGTCCACCCCCACACGTATCTGAGTAGGTGGGATCGACGTTTGAGCCATAGCAGCCGCCTGTTGAGTTAGCATCATTTGGTGCATATTCTCCATCATGGATTGCATTTTCTTTAGAGATGTCTCTAGTGTAGTAATGCGTTGCTCAGCGTTCTCTTATGGTGAGGCTTCCTCGTGTTCATCTCCAATGGCATAAACTCCCATCTCCCTGGGCGTCATTGAAGGATGAGTATAGGTCGCTGCAGAAGTTGACTTTATACTCTCAGTATCTGATTCGGGAGACTAGCGACCCCCAGCATCAGAATCAGAAGAGCACGAAGTCAGTTGTCGTGACCTTGAACGAGTGTTCTGGAACTCCCCAGCTTCGGTGTCCCTAAAGAGCATGTTGAATCTTCTTTGTCTCAGAGTTCTAGAGGACGGACGTCTCGAGTCTGAGCTTCCTTCAGGTATATGTGAAGCCATGTTCACATATGCATGCGCGGGCTCTTCTTCTAGGAAAGATGGAGAGTAGCTCAGTCAGTCGAAAATCGGCCATTTTGCTTTAGAACAGCAACAATTAATTACAATCCTGTGACTATTACAGCAGTACTCGCTAGGAGGTATGATAGCCATGCTGGAAGATCCCCTCTCCTTGCGTTTTCGGATTAGATATTTGCGCAGGTCAGGAGGAGTTGCAGAAGAAGAAGAAGATAATGACTTGTTCCTTCTGTTCCCATTGGTGGGCATGTTGATGATGGGAATCATAGTCTTCCCTGTGCCATCCGTATATAACAGGTTGGCCATCTGGGTGGCGAATAATCCCCGAGGAGGGTGTCTTTCCACAACTAGAGCCTTCTTTGCGCCTAGGGACTTCGCCTGGCGTAATTTGGAGCTTCGCTCTGGTTGGCGTAAAGCTGAGGATGTCCTTAGTCGGCCATCAGCGTCTCGTGTAATTCGGAGGGCGTGCAGATTGTTCCCTTGCTGGCGTAAATGCCTAGAAGCTGAGTAGTCCGCCGCTCGCTTTCCCTTGCGGAGATCACAGGGATCATCTGGTTCTCCGTAGAGGTCAGATGTCGTTTTATGCGTGGAGCGTATTTTGTACTTCTGATTTGGCGCTGAGGCTTTATCAGAAGCTTTGTCTATTCCGCCAGGGACGGGAGACTGAATTTCACGCGCGGACTATACTTCTGGGTTAGCGATGAGGCATTGCCAGAAGTTTTGTCTGTTCCGCCAGGGACGGGAGACTGAATTTCACGCACGGAGTATACTTCTGGGTTAGCGCTGAGGCATTGCCAGAAGTTTTGTCTGTTCCGCCAGGGACGGGAGACTGAATTTCACGCGCAGAGCGCAGAGTATACTTCTGGGTTAGCGCTGAGGCATTGCCAGAAGTTTTGTCAGTTCTGTCAGAGACAGGCGACTGAATTTTACGCGCAGGGCGCGGAGGGAGCAAGGCTACAACCTCATTGGTCGGAGAGATCGGAGAGTCCACAGAAATGGTAGAGGATGTCTTGGGCATCCAGACCTTACGCAGTTTCCTGTTGTTTTGGTGAGAGAGAGAGTGAGAGCTGCCCTTTGTTCAGAGCATATCCTCGTAGGCAGATTGGTCGAACTGGACGACCAGTATCTTTTTCACGGATCCCACGGATACCATATCGTGTTGAGCAATAGCTTCCTCATCAGAAGAGAAAGATGTCCCCAGCAGAGTCGCCATCTTATTTTGGGTATATAATATAAACGAGAAAAGATTTGATAAAAATACGAAAAACGAGGTCTTGTACGAAGACCCCCCCTTCTTTTATGTTTACAAACAAGATTGTACAAATTTGATCCTACACGAGGATGTCTAAGTACAATTTATTTAATCTGGGTGAATATTGCTATAGGTGTCTGATCTGCAGTCGATCACTTTAGCCCTTGGACCACACGATGTTGAAGAAGTAACGTGGAAGACAGGTAGCAGCTTCGAGGGTTGCTAAAGAGGGTGGATGTCCGATGCCAAAGTCGTCGATCCCTTCTCTTTGCCTGAGCTCTGGACTCTTCTCTCTCTCTCTCTCTCTCTCTCTCTCTCTCTCTCTCTCTCTCTCTCTCTCGACCGTTGGATCTGGTACTGGATCTCTTGATCAGTTTTTAGACCTAACTTCTTCGACCCTCCAATTTGTCGACCTTGTTCCTCATTGATAGAGGTCTCTATTTATAGAGTTTTAGTGACAGTGACCACTCAATCGGTGTAACAACCGAGAAGTGGAAAGTACAGCACCCTTTTACACAACGGTTAAAATAACCAAAGCCTGCGTATAGATGATCCTTTGAATGAGCGTGTGACGCGGTTCCAACTAAGGGACAAAACGCATATAATTGCTACGAAGATCACGGCATAAAAGCCACGTAGGTAGGTATCCTTCGTGTAGAAGAGGTTGGTATAGAAGCCAATGTCTGTCACCATGGCATAGAAGCCAAATAGTTATCAAACCGGCATAAAAGCCGAATAGGCGTAGAAGCCGAGTGGTCATAGAGGCCGAGTGGGCGTAGAAGCCGAGCAGGCACCGAAGCTGAATGGGCGTAGAAGCCGAGCAGGCACCGAAGCTGAATAGGCGTAGAAGCCGCTGTGTAACGTGCCAGAGTGATGATGTAGACGTTTTAGCCAGAATTATGGCTCTTGGAGATAATCAGATCTCTTGCATTTAATGCAGAGATCTGCCCCCATCCTGTGTATTAAATGCATATGCTTGTCTTTAAGATTTGTCATCATTCTGCGCATTAAATACAAATATGCACCTCGAACCCTGTGCGAAGAGTAACCGCTGTCGTGGCAGTCGATTTGTCTTCCGCGGAGCGTAAGGAGCTCTCATTTGCCTGTGTAAAACTAGGCAGCGTATTTTCTTGTATGCGTAGGAGCAGCTCTCGCAAAGGGGATGCCACTAAACGACGGTTCGGTGACATTTAATCAAATCTCCTGCATTAAATGTGGAGATCCGCCATCATCCTGTGCATTAAATACAGAGGCATGTTTTGAAGGTCTGCCACCCTTCTGTGCATCAAACGCAGAGATGTGCCTCAGGCATTTGTCAGTATTTGGCGCATTAATTTGCAGAGACGTGCCTTGAGAACCTGTCACCGCTCTGTGCATAAAAAATGCAGAGACATGCCTCGAATCTCGTATGAGGTGCAGCTTTTGACGTGGCAGGCGGTTTATCTTCCGCGGAGCGTAAGGAGCTCTCATCTGCCTTTATAAAATAGGTAGCGTATTCCTCCATGTACGTAAAAGTGGTTTACGCAAGGAAATTGGCAGTAAATGACAGCTTGGGTTGTAGTGCCTCGCCATCATTATAGCCGTCGCCTGGGTAGTCGAGCAGTATCCCTTTGTCAGAAGTCGAGACGTCGGGTTCATTGCAGGATCTGACAGGTTCATTGCAGGCTTTGACAGGTTCATTGCAGGCTTTGACAGGTTTACTTTGGAGAATACGAAGCGTCCCTCGTACACTTCAATGCTGCATTGAAAAGAGGATGAGTTTTACGCCATAAAGGCGATGAAGCCCCTGTTTACGTTGAAGCAGTCTGGACGTACTGTCCTACGTGGATGGTCCTTGAGCCTGTATTTCTTACTGTGCTCTGGCGGAGAAGCTCTGTTTGCACGTTTGAAGGCTCTGAAGTCCTCTGTTTATGCTGCTTTGCATCAATATGCTGCGTAAAGCTTCCAGTGTATTTTTCATGCTTCAACACGCTCGATGTCACCTCCTTGCTTGGACTCGTACGAACTTCCTGGATTTTAATGACAACTCTAGCATCAACTCTTTTTCTCTTCCAATTTTTTAAGTAAGTCCTAAAATAGGGTTTGAAGAGAGTATTTATAAGCATAGGAAGAAATTCTTATTCCTAATCCTAATCTTGGTCTTCCATAAATTACAAAAAGATTAGAACCACAAGATTGGAATAAATTAAAATTAAATCTCATATGATTGATTTAAATTAAATTCAAATTTTATATAATTAAATTTAAATCCTACATGATTGGAATAAATTAAATTCAAATCCCACACGAATAATTTAAATCCTACATGATTGGAATAAATTAAATTCAGATCCCACAAATATCAGATTTAAATTAATGACTCAATCTTTCCGTAATTGATTAAATCTATCCGATAGCAGCGGACCCGCATGCAACTGCTCATGCGGCCCCGCAAGCAATCCCTCATGCTGCAGCGTATGATGCGCTCAAGCGACATGCGATGATGCTGACATGCTAAGTACAAAGTATGCCAACATAGCGCCACTTTGTGCCCGAGTCCGAGTCGCTAAGCCCTTTTGGGGCTTAGCTTCTATAGAAATAATTCCAAGAGCATGACAAAAAATATAAATTCTCTAATGAGGAGTTAACCATTTTTTCTCGTAAGGAAAATACCATAATATGGCACCCACGTGCCCCACCATACCCATGTGCACACCTCAACCCATACAAAGTATTATATTGAGATACCTACTTGGTGGTGTAGCCAATATGGGACTATTTTTCTTAGTCCAAAGGCAAAAATACCAAGAATCCCCCATATATCTCAATATATGGGTTGACCGTTCCCCACAGTGACTACCCATTATGCATTAGGATAGATGTTGCTTCGACTTAAATCTTTTCGCATGGGTCAAATAACAGTATGATACAAGAATGGACTAAGCCTTGAATTCTGCACCATAGTTGCAATTCTTTCCACTCACACAACGACATCAGTTATGCTTATGGTTGCACATTAAAGGCCCTATGCACGCCTAGTTTTGGTGTATATATTTTGGGCATCCACAAGTTTTTTCTCAAGAGATGGTCTATATCTCTTTACATACACTATAGGTGAGTTCTTTTAAAGAGTCCTTGGCATGAAGCCTTGTGCTTCCTTGCGGTGCTACGCCGCTATGACATAGCCTTCAACCGAGGTTTACTTTCTTATGTGGTGTCATCCACTGTAGCATAAGGTCTCAGCCTCTTTGTAGTGCCAAACTACCCAACATAAAGTCTTGTGCTTCCTTGCGGTGTTACATCACTGTGATATAGCTTTCTGTCAAGGATTTACATCTTTTACCTCTGTGGTGTCACACCACTATAACATGAGGTCACTGGCCTCTTTGTAGTGCTGCCTACCACTCTTCATTCTATAGAATTAAGCTACATGTCTATGTGAGTTACAACGCCACTGTGACATGGCCTTCTCCTGAGGTTCACTCCCTCATATGGTGTCATGCTACTGTACCATGGGATCTCAGTCCCTTATAGTGCTGAAGCTACGTGCTTCCTGTAAAGCACATCGGACATTCTGTCACGCCCCAGTCCCAAAATATGTAGGACTAGGAATACATAAGCATGCCAGCCGTATGTATATGGCAACTCCAATATATGGATACCATAATATATACATACGCTATAATATGAATATTAACTCACATGTGGTATATATATAGTCACAAGTCACAGAAATACTAATCTCATCCACATAATAAGTCACAGTAAAGAAATAACTAAACTAGAAAAATGAGTCAGAGTAATCCAAAAATAATAGTCGGGTGGAGACAGATCCACTACCAAAGACTATATCCAAAACTAAAATAAGCGAGAAAGGTAAATCTCCAATATAAAATAAGATGATGATAGAAGTGTATCAGCTAAGAAGATCCATTGCTAGAGATAATCAATGATGCTCAGAAGGTAAGACCTCCTCGGCAGAGAATAATGTGTCAGGTCCTGGCCCGTACTCCTGCGGATACTCCTAGTCGTCTATACCTGGAAAGGGACTAGGTTCTCAGAGGGACGTAACAAGATAGATAGAAGCATGCCAATTTAAAAATAGTAAACAGGCATAATAGACAAAAAATATATAAGTACGATGTACAAGACAATCTATATGAATGCATAATGAGGATAATTTTTCAACGTATGGGCATGGGTAGGCTACTCGATCTAAATCTCACAACTCACACACACGTCAGGGACATCAAAAATTGATATACCCTGAGGGTAGCGACCAGTACGACACCATAAATCGACATACCATGAGGGTAGCGACTAGTGCGACACACTACCATAGTACGTGCTAGTTACTACGGTTTACCAGAGTGGTTATAACCCATACCCCTACTGATTGTCCTCCTTTCTCATGATATTAGGTGTCAAGTGTGTGTCAACATATATAATATATAATTTTGACTGAAAGAAAACATATATATAATAAATATATAGAAATATAATAAGTATGCAAAGTACTGTAAGCAATTTGGCAAGGTATCTTGCCTGGCAAGAAAGCTGCAAAGTATAACGTTCAGGAGTCATGCACTCAGGATCAGAAATTATGGCCTCCGAATAAACGTCTCCGGATGCTGAAATAAATATCACCAATATTTCCAGAATAAGCGAGATAGCTAGAAAATACTACCCTTTCGTCCAATTTGGACATAGGGCAAAACGGTAATTTTGGGTCAAAGTGGTGTCCACATGTACCTACTTTCTACCGAAAAGTGTGCCAGGGATAAAGATATCTAAATAGGATAAATTATAGGTTAAATAAATTCTAAACGTCAATACGAACTCAACGGTATATATAATTTTGGATTTCGGTGAGCCGAACACAAATTTGCCCAAAAAGTCAACCGTATGGCCCACAAATAGGCGGCTTAGTCAACTGTCTAAGAATTACGTGAAACTTGGGTCATAGGACCATCGTGATACCACGAATCCAAAGATGCAAGTTTTGTCGTATTCTGACGAGCGCACACTAAATGGTACGATATTTTATAAAAGTCGTGATACGAGACCTTTTTACGGATACGGAATAATTCTGACGCGTACGCACGTCCAAATCAGTTTCCGTAAAAGTTCACACGTCTGGACATACCATATACGCCTTTCGGTGCAACTGGTACATGATGAGGCGGTCCCGTTTGGCGGGGCACATTCCGTATCGCAAATTTTAAAGTTTCAAAAATAAGTTTTTTATAATTTTTAACCCAATTTAATTCTGCATATAATACCAAATAAATTAATCTAATTAACAAAAAATAATCTCGGTTACATGGTCTTCACATAGCAAAAAGAAAATCTAAGATTGGATCTCTATAGTGGGAGATATGATTCCATAAACATGGGTCATTGCAGCAGTTTTTTTGAAGTTAAAGTTATGGTTTTTCTCCAACTTGGTCTCAATTTTCACCTAGGGTTACGTGCTGATCGGAGAAAACTAATACACAGAGTTGAAAGAGGGATAGGTCATGAACATACTGGTGAGCAAAAATCTATGCGTGAACAGGGGTGCGTTGCTGTCAATTTCCTGTGCGGTGCTCGCGGGTGACGCGAACGGCGAGCGATGGTTTCCGGCGAGTCTACGGTGGTTCTGGGCTGCGACGTCGGGTCAGTGGTCAGCATCTAGGTCGAGGTGGTCGAGAGTAAGGGTTTAGGGTTAGGGTTTATACAATGAAGTTATATATATATATATATATATATATATATATATATATATATATATATATATATATATATATATATATATATATATATATACAGGGAAACCGAAGGGGGCTATCCGCGCGGGTCTGGGGGTGTAGCTGCTGCTTAGGCTTCAGCGGGTTGCCAGCAGTTTAGGTGGGGTTTTTTTAGCTAATTAGGATTAGGGTGGGGTTAGGGGTTTATTAGGATTTGTATTTGTATTTTTCTTTTCCTTTCTGTTTCTTTTATTCTTTTTCCATTCTTTTATTTTACTTATATATATATATATATATATATATATATATATATATATATATATATATATATATATATATATATATATATATATATAATTCCAAAAAAATTATATTAGTATATACAAATAATCTTTTATCATTCTACAATAATGTCCTAAAATAAATAAAATAAAATAAAATAATAGCTTTGCTCCATAATTTTTAGATAAATAGCTACCTAGGAAATTAATCCAATAAATTTATATTTTTTAATATACTACAAAATACTATAAATAAATTAAATGATTAATTAAATAATTTATATGATTTTTTTAAAATTAGAGGTTTTATATTCTACCCAACTTACAAAAAATTTATCCTCAAAATTGACACTAATTCATATTCATAATAAATCACTATAGCTATTAAACTTTATTGCTATCTAGCAGTGCTCCCTAAAAGTTTATGGTCTGCCACCTTAACACTTTCTTATTTTTTATCCATATACTATTCTATTATCCTCTAACCCGTCTATACTATCCAACTTACAAAAGTTCCACTAGTAGTCAAAGTCTCTTGAGGCTATGGTCTAGGTTGTTAGGACGAATTTATTCATTGGGTCAAGAATCTTGGGATTCCTGTCTGGAATCTCATAACCATGATTTTTTTTGTAACCGTCAAGTATCGTAGTCTAATACTGCCATGCCACCTGACCAGTATGTCTGCAAATACTTTGACTACTCTACTATAACGGTCTAGCTGCAACTGTCGCTACTTCGCCAGCAATTTGTCATACTTGTTAGTTCGTAACAAGTGCCTTCAACTCTTTCCTAGGCTTAGTCTAGGTTTTAGGGCAACAATTAAGGTTTTGACTAACTTTATAAATCTATAAGGAGTATAAACTATTTCAATAATCTAATTAATTCCTATTAGACTAAGGGATGCTATACATGATTTTTAAAATAATAAGAGGATACAGATATTGCTATAGTGCATATATATAAGGTTTATCATTATGAACTCATCTTTTTAGTTATTAATTATTACTAACCCATTTATGTTTTAACTAACAAAATAAGGGCGAGGTTGAAGTAAATCAATAATTTATGATGGCACAAAAAGACGCAATTATGATAGGAAGAATTTAGCGTGGAATAAGGAATGGATATGGAAGAGGAGGTGAGTAACCCAAGGGGATGGAATAGTGATAGAAAGAAGAATACTACTACTGCTACATGTGTCATCCATTAGCTTCATGGATATGCCATCTAGTTAAAATATCAACATATCCTCAAAAAATTTAACACTAAATATATCACATTGTGTTATGCCCTTAATTACAAAAAATAGTCACAAAGTAATGTGCTATGGGATATATCTAGTACTCTCTGTGTATCAACTTATACTAAACACGAATGTTCGTCTTTCCGAAATAGGAGAAGATGGAAAACAACAATAAAGAATTTAAGGACGAGGTGATAGAATACAAGTACGGGGTTCAAAGCAATTAAAGAATTCAAAGGGAGTTACCAAGGTAGTTGTGGACTGAAATCTTATTTTGGTAAATTCTTATTCGCATGTTCACGTCCGAACAGTTATGTACCTAACATGATATGCTCTGACCAGTCTAGAGGACAAGTATATTCGTCTAACAAGTTGAGTCAACTATATCTCAATCAACATAAAGTAGTAATGCGAAGAGCGAACCAAGTGCACTAAGGTTGATCAGACCATAATACGCTGAGTCTGATTTAGACAATGTATTAGTGTGGGCCCCCAATAATACATATGTCATGAACAAGCTCAATAAAAGAATAAGCTTGCAAAACTAGGCTATAATAGTAGCATAAGTTGAGGTAGTACAAAAAAATATAAGTACGCTTAATTATGATGGAGGAAGGTACAGAATAATTTAAGTTCACCAAGAAGATCGGTGTTGTGCCTCTACAGTTGCCATACTAATTTCTTGCCTAAGTCTAAAGTCAACCAAATGGATGTATGGGTCTCTAAGTTCTACAGTCTGGGTAAATACTATCTTTTTATGCAAGTCTATAGTTGGTGTCATTCATTTATACTTCATTAATTGGTCAGAAGGACTATGTGATACTAGGTTATGAGGCATACTACCAAACTTACAAAGATTTAACTAATAGTGTTATTGAATACTAGAGTGTATATACCAGGTACAAGGCACCTTCCTAACCCCTATCAAGCATGAAAGAAAAGAGAAGATTGACGTTGAGAAGGGATCAAGCAAGATGCAATGCAAGCAATCAAATAAGAATGTAGAACAAAATTAATGGAGGTAATAATTAAGTGGATGAGATCCTATATTCTAATCCTATGTGCAGACTTGCTCGGTACAGTAACGTAACCGAGACAATATGCTCTCGACCTGCATGGGCCACCACAAAAATATATTATGCCCAGTCCCAAAATACGTAGGACTAGGAATACGTATGCATGCCAGCCGTATGTATATGGCAACTCCAATATATGGATACCATAATACATATATACGCTGTAATATAATTATTAACTCATATGTGGTATATATATATATAGTCACAAGTTACAGAAATACTAATCTCATTCACAAAACAAGTCACAGTAAAGAAATAACTAAACTAGAATAATGAGTCAGAGTAATCCAAAAATAATAGTCGAGTGGAGACTAATCCACTACCAAAGATTATACCCAAAACTAAAATGAGAGAGAAGGATAAATCTCCAATATAAAATAAGATAATGATAGAAGTGTATCAGCTAAGAAGATCCATCGCTAGAGATAATCAATTATGCTCAGAAGGTAAGACCTCCTCGGTAGAGAATAATGCGTCAGGTCCTGGCCCGTACTCCTGCGGATACTCCTGGTCGTCTATACCTGGCAAGGAACCAGGTCCTCAGAGGGACGTAACAAGATATATAGAAGCATGCCAATTTGAATATAGTAAACATGCATAATAGACAAAAAATATATAAGTACGCTGTATAAGACAATCTATATGAATGCATAATGAGGATAACTTTTTGACGTTTGGGCATGGGTAGGCTACTCGATTTAAATCTCACAACTCACACACACGTCAGGGACATCAAAAATTGACAAACTACGAGGGTAGCGACCAGCATGACACCAAAAATCGACATACCACGAGGGTAGCGACCAGCGCGACACACTACCATAGTACGTGCTAGTTACTACGGTCTACCAGAGTGGTTATAGCCCATACGCCTACTGATTGTCCTCCTCTCTCATGATACTAGGTGTCAAGCGTGTGTCAACATATATAATATATAATTTTGACTGAAAGAAAACATACATATAATAAATATATAGAAATATAATAAGTATGCAAAGTACTGTAAGCAATTTGGCAAGGTATCTTGCCTGGCAAGAAAGCTGCAAAGTGTAACGTCCAGGAGTCATGCACTCAGGATCAGAAACTATGACCTCCGAATAAATATCTCCGGATGCTTAAATAAATATTACCAATATTTCCAGAATAAGCGAGATAGCTAGAAAATACTACCCTTTCGTCCAATTTAGACACAAGGCAAAACGATAATTTTGGGTCAAAGCGGTATCCACATGTGGCCCACTTTGTACCGAAAAGTGTGTCAGGAGTAAAGGTCTCTAAATAGGATAAATTATTGGACAAATAAATTTTAAACGTCAATACGAACTCAATAGTACGTCCAATTTTAGATTCCGATGAGCCAAACACAAATTTGCCCAAAAAGTCAACCGTATAGCCTACAAATATACGGCTTGGTCAACTATCTCAGATTTGCGTAAAACTTGGGTCACAGAACCAGCATGATACCACAAATATAATGACGCAAGTTTTGTCATATTTTGACGAGTGTACACTAAATGGTGCGATATTTTATAAAAGTCGTGATACGGGGCCTTTTTACGGATACGGGATAATTTTGACGTGCACACACGTCCAAATCAGTTTCCACGAAAGCCCACACGTCTGTACATACCATACACGCCTTTTGATGCAACTAGTACACGATGAGGCAGTCCTGTTTGGTGGGGCGTGCTTCGTATTATAAATTTTAAAATTCTAAAAATAAGTTTTTCATAATTATGGTCTTCATATAGCAAAAAAAAAAATCTAAGATTGGATCTCTGTGGTGGAAGATATGAGTCCATAAACATGGGTCATTATAGCAGATTTTCTGAAGTTAAAGTTATGATTTTTCTCCAACTTGGTCTCGATTTTCACCTAGGGTTACGCACTGATCGGAGGAAACTAATACACAGAGTTGGAAGAGGGATAGTTTATGAACATACCGATGAAGACGGGATCGATTTTAGTCGCAAGATAGAGCAGAAATCTACGCATGAATAGGGGTACGTTGCTGTCAATTTCCTGTGCGATGCTCGTGGGTGACGCGAACGACGAGTGGCGGTTTTCGGCGAGTCTGCGGTGGTTCTGGGCTGCGACGTCGGATCAGAGGTTGGCGGCTTGGTCGAGGTGGTCGAGAGTATGGGTTTAGGGTTAGGGTTGATACAATAAAGTTACCTATATATATATATATATATATATATATATACAGGGGAATGGAAGGGGGCTATCCACCCGGGTCTGGGGGGTGTAGCTACTGCTTATGCTTCAGCGGGTTGCCAACGGGTTTAGGTGGGGTTTTTTTAGCTAATTAGGATTAGGGTGGGGTTAGGGGTTTATTAGGATTTGTA
This sequence comes from Iris macrosiphon, assembly GCA_036927795.1. Lineage (NCBI taxonomy): Eukaryota > Viridiplantae > Streptophyta > Magnoliopsida > Asparagales > Iridaceae > Iris > Iris macrosiphon. The sequence goes on from JAYESA010000013.1 coordinate 63,633,196, forward strand.
TTTTTATTTTTCGTTTCCTTTCTTTTTCTTTTATTCTTTTTCCATTCTTTTCTTTTACTCATATATACATACATATATATATATATATATATAATTCCAGAAAATTATATTAGTACATATAAATAATATTTTATTATTCTACAATGATTTTCTAAAATAAATAAAATAAAATAATAGCTTTGCTCCATAATTTCTAGATAAATATCTACCTAGGAAATTAATCCAATAAATTTATATTTTTTAATATACTATAAATAAATTAAATGATTAATTAAATAATTTATACGTTTTTATAAAATTAGGGGTTTTATATTCTACCCAACTTACAAAAATAACCCAAAGCCGAGGTTCACTCCCTCTTGTGGTATCACGCCACTTTAACCTGGAGTACTACCCTCATTTATAGTTCTTGGGATCAACTGGCGGTGGAGGCCTTACATGAATGGAACTTCCAGACCCTCCTGGCTTCGATCATCAAACACTGTAATGATCCATGCTAGCTGCGCTCATTCAATGTCTTGTATTGGCCCTTGAAGCCTATCATGAATGGATCTGCCAAATTTGCCTGACTCCGATTATTAAAATACTGTAATGATCTACGCAATCTATGCTCATTTAGTTCATGTATTCTATCCACATAGTTCTTTTCAAACCTTTAAAGAGATGAACATATGCCATTACTGATGCTTCCTAGTTTTCTCAGTATGTCGGTATCACTCGAATCTGTGTACTAACCATAGAAAGATTATCTGAGAGCTTCTAGAGCTATTCTATTTTACTTGCTGCAGCTTGATAGTGCAAAGAACTCTATGAGTAAAGACTGCTTCTTCGACTTCCACGATATAGCAGTACCACCCCTGGAGAAGTCATGTCCTTCTGTAGTTCTTTCACTCTTATTTTTCCAGCACCAACTGGCATCACCGAAGTCTTTCTTCATATCTGGATAACTGTTGTAGCATATGATATACTACTGAGTTCTCTTGAGAATTCTGATGAATGTTTTCATAGCTTTCAGTATTCAACACATATACTGCTTGTGAACTGAATCAGCATCCCTACAGCAAAATCTATGTCAGGCCTGATGGTATACGCAGCTTGAATTATTCATCTGATGATGCTCGAGTATACTAATTATCTGACGCTTTTTTGGATTTGGCTTCATATTCATGTCACACCTGAGGAGTATCATCCCTGATACCCAAAGCATATGATCAATATTTTATGCCGAGAGCTTGTGACTAAGCAATTCCACTTGGCATCCAGATTATCTTATATCCTCAGGATGACATCCGCAATCCCATGTCCTGAGTTTGGACAAAAATAACATCTTCATCTTTATCGACTTGAAGATCTGATAATCATCTTATTGGTTTAGCACCTTCAGGCAGATTGACCACCTAAGTATAGTTGGAGGTTATTGAGTCATACTTATTATTTATAGTCTCACTCCAAAAAATAGCATCTTTGGTCTTCATCGCCACATCATAGGTAAGCGAATCTGCTTCTAAATAATAGGTGACAAAATCTTCTCTGAAATCCTTTACTGTCCTCACTCGCTTAGACACCGGCTCTGCGAGTTCTGGTTCAATCATTGTCGTTGGAATGGCAACTTCTTCTTAGAATATATCTTCGTTGGAAGCTTCAGCCTTCTGTGCACCCACACTATTTTCTGGAATATTCATGATAATAATGTTCTAGTGCCTTACAAATTTATCTTTGAGGAATTCTGTGTCGTGAGATTCAATGATATGATTTGATTTGATATCATGAAATCTCCGAACATTACTCTTCTGAGCATTACCCTAAAAGTTTTTTTTCGTAGTCCTCGATTCCAGCTTTTGAATCTTTAATTCCAGAAGCTTCACAGATGCCAGATACCCCCACACTTGAATGACATCCAAGTTGGGTCTGACTCTGAACTAGAGTTCTTGAGAAGTGACATCGGAAGTTGTGTTTGCACTCTATTCAGAATGAATATAGCCGTCAGCACAGCTTCTCTCCAGAAGTAGTTTGGAAGATCCGTAGTCAACAGTATTGAGATTATCATCTCTGTCAACGTCATATTCTTCCTTTCAACTACTACATTTGATTGAGGAGAATATGGAGCAGTTGTCTCATTGATAATTCCACGTTCCTTATAGAATGATACGAATTCAATAGACCTATACTCTTCGCCTCGATCATTTCTGAGTCTCTTGAGTCGTTGCCCCATTTGAAGTTCAGCCTCAACCCTAAACTTCTTAAAATTCTTGAATGATTCATCTTTTAACTTGAGCAGATATATGAACATGTACTTCGAGTAGTCATTGATAAAATTAATAAAGTACTTCCTTTTAGCCTTTATGGAGAACTGTTTGAAGTCACAGATATCTGAGTGAACAAACTCCAGAAGATCTGTAGTTTGGTTTACCCGTTTGAATGGATTTTTTATGATCTTTGTCTGCACATAGACCTTACACTTCTCCACTCTTTATGTAGTGCCCTGCTCTGCATAGGCACTATGTACAAGTGATATCGCTTTGCTTGCTCAAGTGGAAGTCTTTTCGGAGAGTTTTTGACAAAACCATAAGACGATTGATCAAGGTGAGTAGGCAGAACTGTATTCTCTAATTCTTGCATGCCTTAATAATAAATTTGAGTTTTTGAATGCTTGTTTGCTTAAGAAGATACTTTCATAAGAAGAATGATAGAACTTGATCCTGCATACTTAATAAGAGAACTCGTATAGCTTATCATCAAAACGAACATGTTTGCTTAACTAAAGAATTTGAATGCTTGTCTGAAATAAGATTGAACCTTGCCATGCTAATTCCAGAATATAAGAAATATTGCATGCTTAGTTGCACCGACACAGCTATCGAACGAACCCTTACTATGCTAAAATGATAAGTAAAGAAATTGTTCGAATAAGTCCCTTTGTAATATGCTAAGAAAAGAGATAGATATTGCATGCTAGATATAAAATCGAAATCATGCTTGCTATTATATGTTTCGCTTATCTATTTTGCAATATCGAATTGCTATAAGTCTTTGATTCGTATAAGCATAGACTAATAGTACGCCCTGAGGATACGGCACGCAGGGGGGTCTAGTGGGGTATGATATTAGATATGTGAGAGATGTGCTTTGTTTGACAAGATGTATTTTGCTAGACCATATATATTTTGCTTGATCATTTGTTTTGCTTGCATTATAGATATTTTGTGTTATTGCATTGGTCTCGGACAACTTGTGCACAAGGTCTTGACTCTGGATGGTTCCTGGGGCACTAGGAATCACTCAGTCTGAAAGAGATTTTTGTTTCGCCCTGAGGATATAGCCCGCAGGGGGTCTAGTGGGATGATGTGTCTATTAGTGTTGTATGGAACCCATGATGTCATAGCTGCTAGCACTCGCATGCGTTAGTGAATAGCTGGACCTTGAGTCACAGCTGTCGACACAGGTGCGTGCTAGTGAAGAGCTGAACCTTGGACAACCGTTGTTAATCATGGGGCTACCCATGGACCATCATATAGTTAGGACACATGCTAGGCTAGCCTTCTTACATATCTAACTATTTGATGCAGAGACGGACAGAAAAAGAGAACCTTATACAGATATGTATATGCAAATTGTTGCTAACATATATGTCTGCTACAAGAATAATCGTTCGATAAGGGGTAAGAAATATAAGAGTTTATATATAGCTTGTTTGTTCATGAACATATGCATCTTATAGTTTATTTGATAGTGCTTCATGTATTCGTATCAGTTGGATAATGGCTATTAGTGCAGAGCTGAACCTTGGTTCCGACTGCTATTATTTTAGTGAAGAGAAACCATGAGTCACAGCTGCTAATAGCATCAGATAAAGGAGTCATTGGTTAGCTGGATTATCGTTACCGATCCTGAGTTTCTCGGGGGCCAAAATCATATAGCTAGTTCTTCTTGTGTGCTTGAAAGTATGATAATCCACTAAATGCACTTATTTTGTTTTGAGATGAACAGTTCACTAGAGAACTTTGTCCCTAAGAGTTAGATTATAGTGCATAATACATGCAGTGCACTGCACGATGGAACATTGTCCCGATTGTATGCTTATTGTTTGACTATGCAAAACCATTTCCAAGCTATATTTTCAAAAGATGTAAACTGACTATAATCCTGAGCTGCATGAAATAAACTTAGGTAAAAGTAACAAGATCACTAGTAATGTAATATTTTGCCACATGCTTACTTAGTATGAATTTCAGGGGGTGTAGCTTCTGTTCAGTTATTTTATACTCACCAGTACTTATAAAAGTACTGACCCACTAATAGTTTTCTTGTTCTCAGGTACTGGATCGTTCGAGGAAGCGATAGCCGTGCCTCATCCCAAAAAATTAAAAATTTGGAGTCGATGCCTTGAGCCGTATCGAGTTTGAGATACTTTTGTATAGAGGGACATAATGTATGGAATGGTGTCATTGTAATCGAGAGAATGAGAGCTTGAGCAAACTGTAACCTTGGCCATGCGCTGCTTGTAACATTTTTAATTATGAATAAAGAGCTTGTTTCCTTATGCTATTGTGTTCTTTACTTTTTTGTAATATATGTGTCGCTGCTCCTATCTTGAATAGCTTACTTGCCCTTGTTCAAAGCTTTGGCCTTGTGCAAGCACACTTTAGGCTTGTACGGCATCACGCCCATGCGAGGACGATTGGTTCCATGGGGACCAAGCGAAGACGATCAGCGCTCTGCGGGACCAGGGCGTGACATAGTGGTATCAGAGCGATTTGATTCTTTGCCCAATCCTTTGCTTCAACTCAGAGATATGCTCGATATTGTATTGCAATATAGCGTTCCATATAATAAGTCCATAGATATTCTCAAAGTTGTGCAAAAGTTTTCTGGATTTAATTTGTTGCTTGAGGGTTGTGCTTTCATGCTTGTGTTGTGTTAGAGTTTTCGATTGAGGATGGCGAGGGATGAGGACTATCGCTGCTCGAAATACCAAAAAGTTTCTCCTTGAAGTTTCGAGGATGAAACTTTTTGTTGGTGGATAAGTATGTAGTGTTCCGCTCCGCGTCGATACTATGTCCAAGAGATATCGATTTGCTGACTCAAAAAGGATATCTTCCTTATGAGCTTCTTGTTAAAGCAGGAGATGACTGATCAAGGTGAGTGGGCAGAACTTCATTCTCTGATTCTTGTACGCCTTAATAATGAATCTGAGTTTTGAATGCTTGTTTGCTTAAGAAGAATGATAGAACCTGCCTTGCATGCTAATAAGATAACTCACCTAGCTTATCTTTGAAACGAATATGTCTGCTTAACTAAAGAGAACTGAAATGCTTGTCTAAGAGTAAGAGTTTGCATGAAGATATTTCACTATTGCATGTGTTTGGAGAGAACTATATCCTGCTTGAACTTGTTCAGAGAGGGCGGCTAGTCCGCACAAGAGATATATGGTCTGTTGGTTTATCTCGTCAGCATCCTAGAGTTTATTTGATAGTATTTCATGCATTCACATTGGTTGGACAATAGCTATTGGTGGAGAGATGAACCTTGGTCATGGCTGCTACAGAGATAGTAGAAAGCAACCATGAGTCACAATTGCCAATAGCATCAGATAAATGAGTCATTGGTTAGCTGGATTACAGGTACCAATCCTGAGTTTCTCGAAGACTGAAAAGCATATAGCTAGTTCATTATGTTGGCTTGATAGAGGATAGTCTCTATATGTGTATTGTCCCTAGAGTCTTTGAGTATAGCCCATAAGACACGTTGCGCACACCTTGATAATAGAACAATCAGCTTGTCTTGCCTGCTTGCTTATATCGAATATGAACTTTATTTTTAAAGATATTTTCAAAAAGAAAGTAATATGACTTTGTTCTTGTGCTGCATGTAACAAACATAGGTAAAACTAGAAAGATCACTAGTAATATAATATTTTATAACATGATTACTTAGTATTAGTTTTAGTGAATGTTGCTTCTATTCAGTTGATTTTAGACTCATCAGTACTTATAAAAGTGTTGACCCAGCAACAGTTTACTTGCTTGCAGGTACTGGATCATCCGAGGAAGCGATAGTTATGCCTCATCCCCAAGACTCAGAAATTTGATTTTGATTGCCTCGAGCTGCTTTCGTATAGAGGGACATAATGTATGGAATAATATCATTGTATTCAGAGAACCTTGTACCTCGATTTGCCCCGTATACTCAGATGGATTAATGCTTACAACACTGTCCCTCCACTGCTTACTCGATAGTTGCAATGATAGCCAAACTTTAATGATGTTATCTTGTGCAGGCGCAACACCAGGATCATACAGCATCACGTTCTTGTGGTAAACGACTCTACGCCCCACGGAAGCGCCGAGGCATGGTGATTCGCGCCCGGTAGGGGCATCGGTCGGGAGACCTTCGGGATCGTGGCATGACATAATGGTATCAGAGCGACTCAATTCTTTACCCATTATGTTGCCTCCGACTATGAGATATTCTCGTTATTGTGCTGAATGTTACATAGAATAAGCCCATAGATATTCTCAAAGATGCGCACAAAAGTTTTTTTGATTTGATTTATTGCTCGAGATTTATGCTTTCGTGCTTGTGATTTGTTTGTATTTTGATTGAGGATGGTGAAGGATGAGGACTATTGCTGCTCTAAATTTTTGTGAGTTTTTTCTTGAGTTTCAAGAATGAAACTCTTTGTTGGTGGATAAGTATATAGTGTCCCGCTCCGTATAGGCACTATGTACAAGTGATATCACTTTGGTTGCTCAAGTAGAAGTCTTCTCAAAGAGTTCCTGACCAAACCACAAGATGATTGATCAAGGTGAGTGGACAGAACTGCATTATCTGATTCTTGCACACCTTAATAATGAATATGAGTTTTTGAATGGCTGTTTGCTTAAGAAGATAGTTTTATAAGAAGAATGATAGAACTTGATCCTGCATGCTTAATAAGATAGCTCGTACAGCTTGTCATCAAAATAAACATGTTTGCTTAACTAGAGAATTTGAATGCTTGTCTGAAATAAGATAGAACCTTGCCATGCTAAGTCCAGAATATAAGAAATATTGCATGCTTAGTTACACCGATACAACTATCGAACGAACCCTTGCTATGCTAAAAAGATAAGTAAAAGAATTGCTTGAATAAGTCCCTTTGTAATATGCTAAGAAAAGAAATAGATATTGCATGCTAGATATGAAATCAAAATCGTGCTTGCTATTATATGTTTCGCTTGTCTGTTTTGCTATATCGAACTGTTATAAGTCTTTAATTCGTATAAGCATAGACTAATAATGCGCCCTAAGGATACGGCCCGCAGGGGAGTCTAATGGGGTGTGCTATTAGATATATGAGAGATGTGCTTTGTTTAACAAGATGTGTTTTGCTAGACCATATATATTTTGCTTTATCATTTGTTTTGCTTGTATTATATATGTTTCATGTCATTACATTGGTCTCGGACAACTTGTGTACAAGGTCTTGTCTCTCGACGGTTCCTGGGGCACTGGAAATCGCTCGGTCCGGAAGAGATTTTTGTTTCGCCCTGAGGATACGGCCCGCAGGGGGTCTAGTAGAGTGATGTGTCTATTAGTGTTGTACAGAATCCATGATATCACAGCTGCTAGCACTCGTGTGTGTTGGTGAAGAGCTAGACCTTGAGTCACAGCTACTGACACAGGTGCGTGCTAGTGAAGAGTTAAACCTTGGGCAACCGCTGCTAATCATGGGGCTACCCATGGACCATCATATAGTTAGGGTGCATGCTAGGCTAGCCTTCTTACATACCTAACTGTTTGATACAGAGACGGATAGTGAAAGAGAACCTTATACATATATGTTTATGTAAATTATTGCTAACTTGTATATCTGCTACAGGAATAATCGTTCGACAAGGGGTAAAACATACAAGAGCTTATATATAGCCTGTTTGTTCATGAACATGTACATCTTAGAGTTTATTTGATAGTACTTCATGCATTCATATCGGTTGGACAATGGCTATTGGTGCAGAGTTAAACCTTGGTCCCGGCTGCCATTATGTTAGTGAAGAGCAACCATGAGTCACAGCTGCTAATAGCATCAGATAAAGGAGTCATTGGTTAGCTGGATTACCGCTACTGATCTTGAGTTTCTTGAGGAACAAAATTATATAGCTAGTTCTTCTTGTGTCTTGAAAGTATGATAGTCCACTAAATACACTTATTTTATTTTGAGATAAACAGTCCACTAGAGAACTTTGTCCCTAAGAGTTAGATTATGGTGCACATTATGGTGCACAATACATGTTGTGCACTGCACGATGGAACACTGTCCCGATTATATGCTTATTGTTTGACTATGCAAAACTATTTCCAAGCTATGTTTTCAAAAGATTTAAACTTACTATAATCCTGAGCTGCATGAAATAAACTTAGGTAAAAGTAGCAAGATCACTAGTAATTTAATATTTTGCCACATGCTTACTTAGTGTGGATTTCAGGGGGTGTAGCTTCTGTTCAGTTGTTTTATACTCACCAGTACTTATAAAAGTGCTGACCCACCAACAGTTTGCTTGTTCTCATGTGCTGGATCTTCCAAGGAAGCGATAGCCGTGCCTCGTCCCAAGGAACCAGAAATCTGGAGTCGATGCCTTGAGCCATATTGAGTTTGAGCTAATTTTGTATAGTGGGACATAATGTATGGAACAATGTCATTATAATCGAAAGAATGAGAGCTTGAGCAAACTGTAACCTCAGCCATGCGCCGCTTGTAATACTTTTGATTATGAATAAAGAGCTTGTTTCCTTATGCCATTATATTCTTTACTTTTTTGCAATATATGTGTCGCTGCTCCTGTCTTGAATAGCTTACTTGCCCTTGTTCAAAGCTTGGTCTTGTGCAAGCACACTTTAGGCTTATACAATATTACGTTCGTGCGAGGACGATCGGTTCCGTAGGGACCAAGTGAGGACGATCGGTGCCCTGCGGGACCGGGGCGTGACATCTTACCCCCATATTTGGAGATAAATCCTACACTAGATATCTAGCAGTATGAAGTACATGTCCTAGTTTGGGGTCCCATAACTCTTATAATGAGACTTCAGTTACAAGCAGAAGCTCGAACATCTATTTGAAACTGATGTCTTATTTCAAAGTATATATCCTGCCAAGATATCACCATCTGGAAAACTTAGTTGTTTACCCTCAATTCTGAAACAAACTTTCTGAGATCAGGTCCTTGGTAATCACCGGTACGTTGCTACACATACTCCTTTGACTGTAACTTCTCGAAGTTCAGTATCACGGCTCGATCTTCTATAGGTAACCGGTCATCCCCGCTAGGCGCGAATCACCGTGCCAGCTCTCCCACGGGATGATCTTTTCCATCAGGATGTGATGCCGCACGAGCGTAAGTTGCACCCATGCAAGGCCATGATCCGAATGAACGGTAGAATAACTAAGCTACAAAGTCACATAGATAGTCCGAATATAGCAAAATAAGAAACAACATACGATTGGTAATAAGTTCACAGAGTCGTCAATAGCGGAAGCATTGAATAACACAAGTATAAAAGTAAAATAAGCACTTTATTGATATTGAACAAGTGTTACAAGCGGCGCTAGGCCGAGATTATAAGTCGCTCAAGCCCTCTCTCTCTTAAAACAATAAAAGTATGCCAAGTGGCTATAATTGTGGAATGATACATAGGTGATGTTCTAACATTATGGCTTGTATATGTGCTTCAGTTCTGGACGCAACGTTCCAAGGCTCCAGAGTGAACTCCTTGCTTTAGCACGCACGAAAGGGGTTTCTGAACTGAACGAGGTTTTCCTGCACCCTGTAAGCAATCTGGTGGGTTATCAGTACATAAATGCACTGGTTCAGAGGCTTCTTGCCCGCTTGACAAATTCAAACATGTTATAAAAGTTTCGTGCACCATCTATTAAGTTATCTTTCTATTCTTGCCTTAGGATCAATTTTATGGCAATGATGTAAAGCCTAACTCGTGTGGCAGTGCACCGTATGATAAAAGAGTAACATGATGAGACTTACCAACTTACTATTCGTCCTTTCCTGTCCAAGGAAAATTAAGTTAAACCAAGCACGGGCATATATAATAAAATCCAGGGGCAATTGCATAAGCAAAAATGATTGTCATGAGCGAGATTATGTTTCAGGTGCATGAGTTATACGGATTACTCAGGTGTGTTATAATAAATTTCTCAGGTTATTTAAATTATGTATAGATATATTATACTCATAATCATTCAGGTGTTTCAGATTACTGGATGTAATGCAATGACTCGTATACGAATTGCCATTAAGCGATGATGACTTATCTATATGAACATACATGAGGTTAGTGGCTTAGCCATAAAGAATGATGGATAGTCTTGGATGAAGATGAGGCGTAGCATAAGAGTCATTGGGCGTTACCCATCATCCTGACCAAACATGGAGAGACTACCATAGATCATGGAGTCAGACGGGTTATCCAAGTGTAGGATGCACTATCAAGGCATAACCACTGAATATATTGTGTCATCCCAAACTGGAGAGCATCCTACTAATTTGGTCACGTAATACCCATATTTCTCCTAGGACAGTACGATCCTGGTGCCTCGATTATCGTCCGAGGAATCCATATTATTACCTTGTACATGAGTTGTATGTAACCATGCAAGTCTAGAGTTTCAGATTCACCGGATTCATGACATGACATATTGATTCTTGACTCTTGATTCTTGATTCTTGATTCTTGTTCAGAACGAGTATGCTCTACAAACTATGATTCTTGCTTTACTTGACATAATTCTCGTTCAGAGTTAAACTTGACATGGTACAATCCCCCAGTTCGGAGATGCCTTGGTGACCCAACGATCCCGGATACTTTCATGTTCATACTTGCATGGAACGACTATTAGATAGTCTTCCGGGGAGAACTAGATGAATGCATGACATAGATAGTGTTAACGGGGTCATGGCATAATTATGTGACAAGCATTAAAATGAGGCAATGAGTACAAGCTACAATATAAGCAGGCAAGCATGCATTCATATGAAACATAAGCATTTATGTTAGCACGGCCTAAGGGATAGTGCGAGGAGTGAAACTATACAAGGACATATCGAGTGACATAATCTATGGGACGAACAGTGTAAACAAGTGAAACAGTATAGTACAAATAATATATAATGATCTAATGTCTACTTGCACGAAGCAAAGGTAGCATGCGAGGGTCCAATTATAAGCCAAGTTTTATTTTCATGTTCTAACACAAGCAATACAAGATATGATTATTTTCTTAGCTAGGTATGTTGTATTCTTTATTAGCATACAAGGGATGATTCACCTAGCTACTAGCATGTATTGTCCATATTTTAAATGTGCTGGCTAAGCAAAGACAAGTTTATCGTAGCCACCCACCTTAGCGATAATTTATTTCAGTCGAGCGATACTCCGAGCGAGCCTTTGAAAGTCTAAGTCTAAACTCCTGAAGGGCCAATTATGAAATCCTTTGCCTCAAACAAATCTTCTTGCTGAGCAAAGTGGGTCGGGTCGTTGCACTTGCATCGTTTGAATCAGCTGTTCGCTTGAACAGAATGGGTCATTACATTATACACCAGTCAAAAAAGTCTCACACTTGAGACTTTCTAAATGCAAATCGTTCTATCGTATACTATCGAATATATCTCAAGCATAACAATCAGTACCACTAGATCCGTTCGAACATAATTTCCTACCCGTTCCTTATATAGTGTCGCATGTATGCTGGGTCGGTCTTATTGAATGACTCTATCATTCAATCTAAGCCCTGACTCGGTCTCTACTGCCCTATAGTGTGGAACATATATCGAGTAACTCGGGGTATGGTATAATCTATCTTGAATAAGGATCTAGGGCTGAGGCAAACTTATTCAAGTCGTTATACTTGTCCATGCGAATCTAACATATTCACTTGTACTAGCATTCGAGATTAGTATATCGCGAGTCTGGATCATGCACATATTCAAAGAATCCCTCAAACATATGCATGTCAACCAACTTAGCGATAGAGAAGTCTTTGCACTCGAGTTCAACATATCACTGGGTCTTGGATCGTACATACATTTAAGGCGTCCCTCAAACATATGCATTCAGCCAATTTTAGAGAGAGCAAAATCGGACAAGCTACTTACAAAAATCTCAAGGGTTCTCATCTTATGAATCACGATGATACCTCCAACATAGTCAATAAAATTCCAAGTTATTTTTAATCTGACTCAAATCAAGCTTTACACTACCGTCAAGCACTATCTATCCGATCAACTGACTAGCATCCATGTCCATACGTGTCAAATATAGCATATATTTACTGTTCTAAGTCTAACTCTAAGTCTTGTTGTCCCAGTTCTATGGCTTGTTCAAGTAATATGCTAAAGTCAGTCACAAGTTCTTTCACTCGGCATAGGGTCATCTGCCTAATTACTAGGTCAGCTCACAAGGTCATAGGTACAAGTTCTAGAACATGATTCATCATACAAATTTGTCACACGATGCTCGCCATAATTCCTAAGATCAAACCATTATTCATTTGCATGAAATATTCTACCCAAGCTTATTTTACTCAGATTTCTAAACATCGAGCACAAATTATCCTATGTAATTAACACGTTCATTGCACAGGGTCGAGTTCGTTTAGTCAAATCCATGATATATCCAAGATGCATGACAAGCTTAGCAATTCATATAGTCTATCTCCTTAAGCATGTTTGATAGAACCCATATATCCATTCTAAGTCTAGACCACCAAGCCAAGATTCAATTCTAAATCTCTGATCATAACTCCAAGTCGTCCAACAAGATTCATGTATCCGTTTATGAAACTATCAAGCGTGACTTACTCCAGGTTCTAGACTAACTTATCCTTGAAATACTTCTGATTCACTTATATTCTCAAATTCATCTTATCATGTCAAACCAAAAGTCAAGACGATCCATCAGTTATTACGCTCTGGTCTCCCATAAGTTCGATCATCCTCGTTGGACGTGAGACCACCACGCCAACGCTTCAACTGGATAATTATCCTAATCCAGGCGTGACGCATGTACGAGCATGGAGTTACGCTTGCACAAGACAAAAATATTGAACATTAGGGTTTTTATCAAAATGATCAAAATACCTTATCATTTATACTTTGCTCCATCAAAGTTATATATAAAATCTATCAAGTTATGTTCGTTCATGCCTTGATTATAATTCGTGTATCAAAATTATCCAACTTCAATGTTACCGTTTGACAAATCCATAGTCTATTCTGGCATTTCTTAAACAACTAAGTTTAAATATTCGAGCCAAAGTCTATCCACTTTTGATACGTTCATTCATCGAGTTCATTTGGAATAATCATCGAACATGTTCCCGTGAGTTCGATCATCCCCGTCGGACGAGAAATTACCACGCCGGTGCTCCCGCAGGATAATCGTTCTCGTTGGGACTGATTTTCGAGAGTTATCTTTTAAACTAGATTTAAGATCGTTCTTCCAAACTCCAGATCAAATCTATTATCGCTTGCCTCTTTTATTAAACCACAATATCCAAACTCAAGTTTCAATCAATTTGATTCAATTCAAAATCGCTCGTACGATCCATCAAGTTTCCACCAAGTTTTCTAGACCAAGATATCCATTTTATTACCTTGAATCCCTAATCGATATAAGCCTTATCACTTGTTCAAGATATTCTCAATCTTTCAAACCAACTATCATATGAGACCTATGAATTCGTTTGAATATTTTCGAAAATGATCCATATACCACTCAGGAATGGAGTCACCTAATTAAATTCTCAATCGTATTTGTATCACTAGCTAGCATATTCATCAAGTTGTTCCTTAGAATTCTTGTACGATACCTAAACATCACCTGGTAAATCTTAGTCTCGTATATATTTCTTTTGATAATCATCCAAGTAAACTATATCTGATTGTATCTGTCGACACAAAATACCGTTCGAGCTATTTTCTAAAATTGAAGCATGATTCTCTATATTCGCCTCAGTAATAATCTGATAATGTTCTATAGGTTAGCATTCTAAGTATGACCTATCTTTTTTTGAAAGATATTCCATCTCGCTTGCAACTAGCTTACACCAAAATGGGTCTTGGCGCGCGATACTTAACACAATTTAGCCGAAAGATTGTCTGCATAACTAACCGTCCGAACGATATTCTATCTTGCATACTAACCAGCTGAGTAATCATGTATAGGTATTCGGGTTTGCACATAACTCATAAATTTTAGCACGAGTCTATTCCCATGAAGTCTAAGACAGGTTGGAATAAGGATCTTTGCATTCCTATCCAGTTCAAGCAATCATATCAATCACATACAATTTTTGAAATTATTTAGACTCATTGTATGGAATATCCTGTTGGGACATTGAGAGAAAGTGTATGAACATAACCCACGAATGAGCTTTCAAAACTAAGAAAATTGATACGAAGTCCAAAGGCGTAAGCCATGCTCTGATACCAATATGTCATGCCCCGATCTCCCGCAGGTAATCGGTCGTCCCGCTAGGCATGAATCATTATGCTAGCACTCCCGCGGGATAATCTTTTCCATCTGGACATGATGTCGTACGAGCTTAAGCTGTGCCCATGCAAGACTATGATCGAAACATGCGGCAGAATAACTAAGCCATTGAGTCGCACAGATAGTCCGAATACAGCGGAATAAAAAACGAACAGGCAATTGGCAACAAGTTCACAGAGTGTCAATAGCGGATGCATTGAATAACACAAGTATAGAAGTAAAATAAGCACTTTATTGATATTGAACAAGTGTTACAAGTGGTGCTAGGCCGAGATTACAAGTCGCTCAAGCCCTCTCTCTCTCTCTCTCTCTTGAAACAATAAAAGTGTGCCAAGTAGCTACAATTATGGAATGATACATAGGTGATGTTCCAACATTATGTCTTGTATATGTGCTTCAGTTCCGGATGCAACATTCCAAGGCTCCAGAGCGAACTCCATGCTTTAGTATGCACGAAGGGGGTTTCTATATCGAAGAGGTTCTCCTGCATCCTGCAAGCAATCTGGTGGGTTATCAGTACATGAATGAACTGGTGGGGAGGCTTCTCACCTGCTCGATAAATCCAAACACATTATAAAGGTTTCATGTACCATCTATAAAGTTATCTTTCTAGTTTTATCTTAGGATCAGTTTTATGACAATGATGTAAATCATAACTTGTATGGAAGTGCGTCATACGATATAAGAGTAATATGACAAAACTTACCAACTTACCATTCGTTCTTCCCTGTCCAAGGCAAACCAAGTTAAATCAAGTACGAGCATATATAATAAAATTCAGGGGCAATTGTATAAGCAAACATAAGTGTCATGAGCGAGGTTCTATTTCAGGTGCACGAGTTATACGGATTACTCAGGTGTGTTATAATAAATTTCTTAGGTTATTTAAATTATGTATAGATGTCTTATACTCATAATCATTCAGGTGTTTCAGATTACTAGATACGATGCAATGACTCCCAAATGGATTACTGCTAAGCGAGGATGACTTATCTATATGAACATGAGGTTTATGGCTTAGTCATAAAGGATAATATATAGTCTCGGACGGAGATAAGGCTTAGCACAAGAGTCATTGGGCGTTATCTATCATCCCGACCAAATATGGAGAGACTACCATAGATCATGGATTTATATGGGTTATTCAAGTATATGATACACTACCAAGGACTCGACCACTGAATATATTATGTTGCACCAAACCGGAGAGCATCATACTGATTTGAACATGCAATACTCTTATTCCTTCTAGGATAGTACGATCCTGGTACCCCGATGATCGTTCGAGGAATCCATGTTATTACCTCGTGCATGAATTGTTCGTGATCATGCAAGTTTAGGGTTTCAGATTTACGAGATTCATGACATGACATATTGATTCTTGATTCTTGTTCAGAATGTATATGCTCCACGAGCTATGATTCTTGCTTTATTTAATATAATTCTCGTACAGAGTTAAACTTGACATAGTGCAATCCCTTAGTTTGGAGATGCCTTAGTGACCCAATGGCTCCATATACTTTCAGGTTCATACCTTCACGGAATGACTATTAAATAGTCTTCTGGGGAGACCTAGATGAATGTATGACATGGATAGTGTTAACAGGGTCGTGGCATAAATTATATGACAAGCATTGAAACAAGGCAACGAATACAAGCTATAATGTAAGGAGGCAAGCATGCATTTATATGAAACATAGGCATTTACGTAAGCATGGTCTAAGGGGTAGTACGAGGAGTAAAATCATACATGGATATATCGAGTGACATAATCTATGGGACAAGAAGTGTAAACTAGTGAAACAGTACACTACGAATAGTATATAATGATCTACTCGAGGCATAGCAGGGTTTACTTGCACGAAACAAAGGTAGCATACGAGGGTCCAATTATAAGCCAAGTTTTATTTCCATGTTCTAACACAAGCAATAATAAAATACTTGTTACTTCGATTCGGTTGAGAATTGAGTCTCGAAAAAACCTTACAGCCAAATCAATACGGACAAAATATAATAAACCATTCAAATTGATGGAACAACTTCTTTTGAAATAAGTCCAAGAGTTTTCGTTGGTTGTTTTGCTGCTTTGTTTTGTGTTACTCTGTGTTTTATTTTGTTTTGCTTTCGATGACTTAATTTTTATGATTCGCGTTTTCTTGCTTGCGTATTCTTTTCGAATTGTAAGAAAAAAAGATCGAAGGATGCTAACCAAGTATTGTTGTAATTTTAAGATGCATAACCAAGGAGTGGTCGTTGTATAAGGCTTTCCCTTCCTCTCGTTCGATTCAATCAATGAGTGACTTAGGCCCTTTGATGAATCATTCAGTCCATACGCCTTAATAAAGTGATCTCTAGTCTACAAAAGTTACTTTTTCCTATACAAATGATGCCTCACTAAATGAAACTAGCTAAAAGAGATGAACTGCATGCTTGATTTTTATACATATAAAACTATTGCAAATGCTTGTTCAAATATATGTGTATCTGTTCCTTACTCATATGCTCCATAGAGATGTTTATAAAAACCTCGCATAGGTTACCAAAGAATAGAGTAAAGATAGATAAAGATATTTTTTATAGTCTAACATGTTGTATAATAAGAGTTCATATGATAATATTGCATTTTATGCATCGGTCTTTACACAACTTGTGCACAAAGAGAGATCCCACGAACAGTTTCTGGGGTACTAGGAAACGTTTGCCTTGGGGGAGATTATAGAAACACCCTGAGGCAAAGAAGTTCTCACGATCAGGGGGGTGTTCACGACTATAAAGAATGGGGTTTTTCATGGACTATCATGTAGTTAGGTCGCATGATAAGTCATCTCCTATGCACACTTAACACTTGATGCCAACACAGATGCATGAGTTTATTTATATGTGCAAACTATTGCTAACTTGTGTGTCTTCTGCAGGGATAGTTGCTCGACCGTGGGTAAGAATTATCATATGCATAATCTATCAATTATTTATGTTTCCTTGCAAATTGTTAATGGAACTAGACAACTAGAAAGATTACCTAATAATGCTAGCTTCATGCTTACTTAGTGTGGATTTTTAGGTAAGTTTGGCCACGGTCGCTCATCAATACATGTTATAGTACTGACCCACGTTTGTGGGCAAATCTCCAGGTTCTGGTAGAGATAGCTTGGCGAGCATTTTGAATCGGTGTTAGCGCATCCTTCCAGAGGGACCGTGCTCATGCTGCTTCCTTAGCTTTCCTCTTCTTCTACTAGATATTTTGATTTTGGTCCTACTAAAAGAATATAATATATGGGCATTGTGGCTAGTTTTGGGAATCTAAAAAAGTTGTAAGCCTTATAAGGCATATTTTTGTAACTCTGCCAAGCAAGTACTTTGTAATCCAAATCTTCAAGTATTTAATAAAGAAAGTATTTTGTGTTTCTATCAAATGTGTTCAACTTTGGTTCTTTGCATTTATATTCTATGCTTATATATATGTATATTTTTGTCTGACTTGTGTCTTATGCAGGCATAATGCTTAGTTCAAGCGTAGCTTAGGCTTGTACGACATCATGCCCAAGCGAGGACGATCGGTTCCATAGGGACCAAGTGAGGACGATCGGCCCTAACGGGATCGGGGCATAAAAGGTGGTATCAGAGCATGGCTTTACATCCTTGGCCTCTTCAAATATTGTTTTCAAAAATGATATACGTTTTCAAACGATTTCAAAAGTCTAAAATTTCCAAAATAATTGTGAATCTATAGAAGTAAATCCAAAAAATAAAATTCCCCTAAGAGTATGAAAACCCAACGTCCCATGCAATAAGTCCATAATACGTTATGAGACTAATACAAGCTACTCTATTTTGCAGCAAGATGACTAAAACAGGTAACCAAGGGACATCGCACACAGCGAGCGTGAACGGTGAACAAATTGATAGGCTGATTGGAATGTTTGAAAATTAACAAGAATGATTCAATGCCCAACATGATCGATTTGAGGCTCAGCAGCAACGGACAGATGCTCGAGTCATAGCACAATAGAAGCAGTTAGACTCTTTGACTCAAATAGTGATGACCTTGGTCGCCAATAATAGTGCATCGGGAATCGTAGCAACACCTGTGGCAGCCACAACCATGCCTCGAGAAGCAAGCCTAGCAGAAGCTGATGAGCCTTCGCATGTGGTCAGGAAATCTATCTTTAAAGGTGTTGAGTTTCTGAAGTTGAACCCTCCTAAGTTCGAAGGCTGGGCTGCGCCAGATAAGGTGATGGACTGGGTAGCCAAGCTGGAGAACTTGTTCGAATTTGCTAGGATACCTGTGAACAAGAGGGTAGCATGTGCAATCATGCAACTGTGGTTACGAGCACATGATTGGTAGTAGATCAAGAAGCTGGATCTTACCACAAAGCACCAAGATGGTAAGATCACTTGAAAAATATTCAAGGAAGCATTCCAGGAGCAATACCTTCTACCTGCCGTCAGACAAAGAAAGGAAGATGAGTTTACCGAACTTAAACAAGGAAGCAAGTCCGTCTCGGACTATGAGTCAGAATTCTCCAAACTTACTAAGTTCGCTAGCTCGTTGATTCCTGACGAGAAGGCCCATACACACAGATTTATAAAGGATTTGAATGACAGCCTTAGGAAAGATGTTATGAATCATGAATGTACCTCCTATATAAAAGCTTTTGAGGCAGCGATTCAGTAAGCAATATGCACCACAGGGTGCTTTCGAGAAGGCGTTAGTTGCTCGAAACCCTCCTATCGAAAGATACCAATATGGGGAGAAGAAGATAGAAGGTGAGCAGAACCCAGCTCAAGAGTGCACCTTCTGTGGCAGACGGGGCCATAGCATAGGAAATTATTGTACTAAAAATAGAGAGTGCTTCAACTGTGGTAAGAGGGGCCATAGCTTCAGAGATTGTCAGGTCAAGAGAAGGGTTCCATAGAACCAAGTAGATAATGTAGAACATGGATAGAATCAGAACCCAACCCCAGCTGATGGACAAACTGGTCAAACAAGAAGGCCTAGAGTTTATCAGTTGAATATTGAGCGCGATACGAATGGACACAATATTGGTTAGTCTGATTCCTTTGACTTCTTGATGCATCATTTATCGACTCCTTGATCTCTTAAGTTTCTGGACGAAACTTCTTCTCAGTGGGGTATTATGTAATGCCCCACTCCTAACGAATACTTATGAAACACTTGTTACTTTGACTCGGTTGAGAATCAAGTCTCAGGAAAACCTTATCGCCAAATCAACATGGATAAAATGCAATAAACCCTTCAAATTGATGGAACGGATTCTATTGAAATAAGTCCAAGAGTTTTTGTTGGTTGTTTTGCTGCTTGATTTTGTATTGCTTTGTGTTTTATTTTGCTTTCGATGACTTAGTTTTCATGATTCGCCTTTTCTCGCTTACGCATTCTTTTTGAATCATAAGGAAAAGAGATCAAATGATGCTAACCAAGTATTGTTGCAATTTTAGGACACATAACCAAGGAGTGATCGTTGCATAAGGCTTCCCCATCCTCTCATTCGATTAAATCGGTGAGTGTCTTAGGCCCTTCGATGAATCATCCAATCCATACGCCTTAATAAAGTGATGTCTAGTTTGCACAAGTTACTCCTTCCTATACAAATGATGCCTCACTAAACGAAACAATCTAAAAGAGATGAATTGCATGCTTAATTTTTATACATATATAATTGTTGTAAATGCTTGTTCAAATAGATGTGTATCTGTTCCTTACTCATATGCTGCATAGAGATATTTATAGAAACCTCGCATAGGTTACCAAAGAATAGAGTAAAGATAGATGGAGATGTTCTTTTATAGTCTAACCTGCTGCATAGTAAGATTTTATATAATAGAGTTGCATTCTATGCATCGGTATTTAGACAACTTGTATACAAGGAGAGATCCCACGAACAGTTTTTGGGGGCACTGGGGATCGTTCGCCCTGGGAAGAATTAGAGGAACACCCTGAGGCAAAGAAGTCCTCGCGATCAGGGGGATGTTCACGTCTATAGAGAATAGGTTTTCCTATGGACCATCATTTAGTTAGGTCGCATGATAAGTTATCTCCTATGCACACTTGACACTTTATGCCAACACAGATACATAAGTTTATTTATATATGCAAATTGTTGCTAACTTATATGTCTGCTGCAAGGATAACTGCTCGACCATGGGTAAGAATTATCATATGCATAGTCTATCAATTGTTTATGTTTCCTTGCAAATTGTTAATGGAACTAGACAACTAGAAAGATCACCTAATAATGCTAGCTTCATACTTACTTAGTATGGTTTTCTAGGTGAGTTTGGCCACGGTCGCTCACCAGTACATGTTGTAGTACTGACCCACATTTGTGGGCAGATCTCTAGGTTCTGGTAGCGAGAGCTTAGCGAACATTTTGAATCAGTATTAGCGCATCCTTCCAGAGAGACAGTGCTCATGCTACTTCCTTACCTTTCCTCTCCTATGGGCAAACTTCTCTTCTACTAGAAATTTTGATTTTGGTCCTACTAAAATGATATAATCTATGAGCATTGTGGCTAGTTTTGGGAATGTAAAAAGAGTTTTAAGCCTTCTAAGGTATATTTTTGTAACTCAGCCAAGCAAGTACTTTGTAATCCAAATCTTCAAGTATTCAATAAAGAAAGTATTTTGTGTTCCTATCAAATATGTTCAACTTTGGTTCTCTGTATTAACATTTTATGCTTATACATGTATATTTTTGTCTGACTTGTGTCTTGTGTCTTGTGAAGGTACAATGCCTGCTGCAAGCGCAGCTTAGGCTTGTACGGCATCACGTCCAAGCGAGGACGATCGGTTCCGTAGGGACCAAACGAGGACGATCGGCCCTTATGGGACCGGGACATAACAGTGATTATTCCCTTATCTATGTGAGATATATTCTTTATAAGCATGCAAGGGTTATTCACCTAGTGACTAGCATGTATCGTCCATATTTTAAGTGTGTTGGCTAAGTAAAGACAAGTTTGTCGTAGCCACCCACCTTAGCGATGATTTGCCTCGGTCAAGCGATACTCCGAGCGAGCCTTTGAAAGTCTAAGTCTGAAATCATGAAGGGCCAATTCTAAAATTCTTTGCCTAAAATGAGTCTTCTCGCTGAGCAAAGAGGGTCGGGTCATTGCACTTACGCCATTTGAATCGGCTATCCGCTTAAACGGAATGAGTCATTACATTCTGAACCATTATCCTAATCCCCAGATCCTCTGCTTAATCCTTGCTTGCCATCAAGACCTTCACCACTAAAAGATTAAACCTTGATCAACAGTTCTTTTTAAAGCACATATGGCTAGATGTACCAGTTTTCATCCACTGGTCAGCAACCACGCTATAGGACTTAACCTACACAATCATAGCAATCAAGTTAAGTAATCAAATGAACCAAGTTTAGTTATACCTTGCTATAATGGTTCAGATTGGTTCTACTTCCAAGTTCCAATTTTAGCCATGTGTCAAGTCATGTATAGTGTAGTGACCTTCATGTGCATAGGCCACCATGAGCCAATCCATGCGCATAAGCCACCATGCGCTAATCCATGGCATAACCACCATGCGTCAATCTATGCGCATAAGCCACCATATGCCAATCCATGCGCATAAGCCTTCATGTACGTCCTGCATGAGCAGAGACCATCATGCACATTGAGATACTATGCAGCTAGCTCTGCCATAAGCCAAGACACCAAGACTTCCAATGCGCTGCCATATGCCAAGTCTTGCAAAGCGCCAAGTCCTGTCATACGCAAAGGTCTTCCCCTTGTGCCAATACTTTATTATCCTTGTTCATCATATGATCTTCCTCCTAATTGGAATACGTGTCCTTCAGATGCTATCTCTTCCATCCTTGGCAATGGTAGGTTCCGATAACTCACTTTCAACATTTGACAAAAGAATCATTCCCTCATCCAAATATTCGAAGTCAATTTTGTCAATCTTCTCAAGTTTATGAAAACTTGTGTCCAGAAGACTTAAACGGATGTTCCCTATCTTTCTTTGGATCTTGCTTTGATATTGTTAGTCCCGAGGCTTAATCAAAGATGGAAGAACGCGTGGTCGAGATCAGAGGTTCACAAAAAAGTTTCCACTCTGACTATTCTCAATTTTTACGAAGAACTATATAATTATTCTGATTACAACGTGCACGCTAGATTACAAAAGAATCAGAAAAAATAAACTTCATATTCTTCTTTGCACTCACAGTTGCAGACGAACTGAACGAAATTACAACTAGCAGAAGAGAAGAGAAAAGAGAAGAAGTAAATCTGCTTGCTGGGGTGATGAAGATCACCGTTTCTCAAAGCAAGATTCGCCCCACACGATCTGATCATAGGAACCAACAAGTTCACGTAGAACTTCTAAAATGTTCGATGTTACCTCCTTGCTTGGACTTGCACAAACTTTCTGGACTTTAATAACGGCTCCAGCAACAACTCTCTTCCTCTCCCAATTTTCGAAGTAAGTCTTCAAATAGGATTTGAAGAGAGTATTTATAGGCATAGGAAGGAATCCCTAATCCTAATCCTAGTCGTCCAACGATTACAAAAATATTGGAATAAATTAATTCATATCCCACAAGATTGGAATAAATTAAATTTAAATCCATATGATTGATTTGAATTAAATTCAAATTCCATATGATTAAATTTAAATCCTATATAATTGGAATAAATTAAATTCAAATCCCACATGATTAATTTAAATCCTATATGATTGGAATGAATTAAATTTAAATGCCACAAATATTAAATTTAAATTAATGACTCAATATTTCCATAACTGATTAAATCTAACCGATAACAGCGGACCCGCATGCAACTACTCATGCGGCCCCCGCAAGCAATCGGTCATGCTGCAACGCATGATGGCACAAGCATCATGCGACGATGCTTATGCTCTAAGTACAAAGTACGCCAACATAGCACCACTTTGCGCCCGAGTCCAAGTCGCTAAGCCCCTTTGGGGCTTAGCTTCAATGGAAATAATTCCAAGAGCATGACAAAAAGCATAAGCGCTTTCATGAGGAGTTAATCCTTTTTACTCCTAGGAAAATACCCCCACATGGCACCCATGTGCCCTACCATACCCCATGTGCATACCTCAACCCATACAAAGTATTATATTGAGATACCCACTTGGTGGTGTAGCCAATGTAGGACTATTTTTCTTAGTCTGAAGGCAAAAATACCAATAATCTTCCACATATCTCAATATATGGGTTGAGCGTTCCCCACAGAGACTGTCCATCATACATTAGGATAGATGTTACTTCGACTTAAATCTTTTCGAATGGGTCAAATAATAGTATGATACAAGAATGGACTAAGCCATGAATTCTGTACCATAGTTATAATTCTTTCCACTCATACAATGACATCAGTTGTGCTTCTGGTTGCACATTAAAGGCCCTGTGAACGCCTTTGGTGTATGTATTTTGGACGTCTACAAGTTTTCCCTTAAGAGATGACCTATATCTCTTTCCATACACTATATGTGAGTTCTTTTAAAGAGTCATTGGCATAAAGTCTTGCGCTTCCTTGCGGTACTACGCCACTATGACATGGCCTTCTGTCGAGGTTCACTTCCTTATGTGGTGTTATCCATGGTAGCATGAGGTATCAGTCTCTTTGTAGTGCCAAACTACCCAACATAAAGTCTTGTACTTCCTTGTGGTGTTACGCCACTCTGACATAGTTTTCTGCCGAGGATTTACGTCTTTTTATCTCTGTGGTGTCACACTACTATAATATGAGGTCACTGGCCTTTTTGTAGTACTGCCTACCACTCTTTATTCTACAGCAATAGGCTACCTGCCTATGTGCGGTGCTATGCCGCTTTGATATGGCCTTCTGCTGAGGTTTACTCCCTCGTGTGGTGTCACTCTACTGTATCATGGGATCTCAGTCCCTTGTAGTACTGAAGCTACATGCTTCCTGTAAAGCACACCGTACATTCACTCTGTCTGAGAACTCATTAAGGCGTCAAAGTCATCCTCCCACAAGAAATATTCTATTCAAGAACAAATAGCATACCACAGTGGTTCCGGGTACGTATCCCAAAATGTCCCTGATGACTATCCATTGTTCCTGATATTCTCCTAGTCAATGGTCCTCCCTTGAACCAATAACTAGATGCCTAGTAGATTTTTCATTAAACTAAAAGCATAAAACTAAATGGTAGGATTGTAAAGACATAATATCAGAGGTCCTCCAAGCCCATATATATTGTATCCTTGACTATATATGGTGTTACGCCGCTGTGACATGATCCGAAGCTGAGGTTTACTCCCTCTAGTGGTGTCATGCCACTATAACATGGAGTACTACCCTCCTTTATAGTTCTTGGGATCAGCTGGCGCTGGAGGCCTTACATGAACGGATATGCCAGACCCTCCTGGCTCCGATCATCAAACATTGTAATGATCCATGCTAGCTATACTCATTCAGTATCTTGTACTGGCCCTTGAAGCCTATCATGAACGGATCTGCCAAATTTGCCTGACTCTGATCATTAAAGCACTGTAATAATCTATGCAATCTGCGCTCATTCATTGTCATGTGTTCTATCCACATAGTTTTCTTCAAACCTTTGAAAAGATGAACAAATGCCACTGTTACGGCTTCCTAGTTTTTGCAGTATGTCGGTATCACCCGAATCTGTGTACTAACCATAGGAAGATTATCTGAGAGCTTCCAGAGCTATTCTGCTTTACTTGCTACAGCTTGATAGTGCAAAGAACTCTGAGAGTAAATATTGCTTCTTCGACTTCCACGATATAGCAGCACTACCCCTGGAGAAGTTACGTCCTCCCGTGGTTCTTTTACTCTTCCGAGCACCAAATGACATCACCGAATCCTTCTTTCATATCTGGATAACTATTGTAGCATATGGTATACTACCAAGTTCTCCTGAGAATTCTAATGACTCTCTTCACATCTTTCAGTGTTTAACACATATACTACTTATGAACTGACTCAACATCCCGACAACAAAAGCTATATCAGGCCTGGTGGTATACACAGCTTAAATTATTCACCTGATGATGCTTGAGTACACCAACTTTCTGACGCTTTTCCTTAGATTTGGTTTCATATTCATGTCATACCTGAGGATATCGTCCCTGATACCCAAAGTGTGTGATTAATATTTCATACCGAGAGCTTGTGACTAAGCAAGCCCACTTGGCATTCGGATTATCTTATATCCTCAAGATGACATTTATAATCCTATGTCCTGAGTTTGGACAAAAATGATATTTTTATTCTAGTGACACTTATATGTCCACAACTAGGACTAGCAAGTCGTCCACATAGATACAAACGATGACTTCTCCATTATCAGCGAACTTTATGTACACACACTTGTCCGTCTCGCTGATCTTGTGAAAACTTTGACTAGATGAATTATCAAACTCATGTTGCCATATCCTGGGAATTGCTTCAGGCCGTATCGAGATATCACCAACTCGCAGACTCCCTTTAAACCCGAACAATAATAATTCTAACTGTAGTCCGCGAATCTCTCATGTCTGTCTTTATCCAAGACTTGTTGTCTTTCCATCATTTGATAAATAATCAGCTTGTGAATAGAAACTATGATAATCATCATCCTGATCTATGACACTGTCATCGAGGTGCCAAAGAACTCAATTCCCTATTGTCTGATAAAATTCCTAGACAGATAGCCTTATCATGAACTTAACTGTTCTGTCAGCTTTCATCTTCATTGACTTGAAGATCTGATAAGCATCTAATTAGTTTAGCTCATTCAGGTAGTTTGACCAACACCCAAGTGTGGTTGGAGATTATTGAGTCATACTCATTATTTATAGCCTCCCTCCAGAAAATAACATCTCTGGTCTTCATTGCCTCATTATAGGTAAGCGAATATGCTTCCACATGATAGGTGACAAAATTTTCTCTGAAGTCCTTCACTCTCCTTACTCGCTTAGACACCAGCACTGTGAGTTCTGGTTCGATCGTTTTCGTTGGGATGATAACTTTTTCTTAGACTACATATTCATTGGAAGCTTCAACCTCCTGTGCACCCACACTATTTTTTGAATATCTGCGATAATAATATTCTTATGCCTTACAAATTTATCTTCGAGGAGTTTTGCGTCGTGAGATTCAATGATATGATTTGATTCGATATCAAAAAATCTCTGAACATTACTCTTCTCAGCATCACCTTGAAAGATTATCTTCGTAGTCCTTGATTCCAGCTTCGGAATCTTTAATTCTGAAAGCTTCACAGATGCCAGACACCCCAAACTTGGATGACGTTCAAGATGGATTTGACTCTGAACTAGAGTTTTTGAGGAGTGACATCGAAGTTGTGTATGCCACTCTGTTCAGAATAAATGTAGTCGTCAGCACAGCTTCTCCCTAGAAGTAGTTTGGAAGACTCGTAGTCAACAATATTGAGTTTATCATCTCTGTCAACGTTATATTCTTCCTTTCAGCTACTATATTTGATTGAGGAGAATAAGAAGCAATTGTCTCATTGATAATTTTATGTTCTTTCCAGAATGATGCAAATTCAATAGACCTATACTCTCTGCCTCGATCACTTCTGAGTCTCTTGAGTCGTTGCCCCATTTGAAGTTTAGCCTCAACCCTAAACTTTTTAAACTTCTCCAATGCTTCATCTTTTAATTTGAGCAAATAGACGGATGCGTACTTTGAGTAGTCATTGTTGAAAGTAATGAAGTACTTTCTTTTGGCCTTTGTGGAGAACTGTTTGAAGTCACAGATATCTGAGTGAACCAACTTCAGAAGATCTGTACTTCGGTTTACCCATTTGAACGAATTTTTTGTGATCTTTGTCTGCGCACAGACCTTACACTTCTCCACCTCCTTACTCCTATATTTGGAAATAAACCCTAGACTAGATATCTGGCAGTACGAAGTACATGTCCTAGTCTGGGGTCCCATAACTCTTACAATGAGACTTCAGTCACAAGCAAAATCTCGAACATCCATTTGAAACTGAATGCCTTATTTCAAAGTATGTCTCCTGCCAAGATATCACCATCTGGCAAACTTGGATGTTCACCCTCAAGTCTGCAACAGACTTTCTGAGATCAGGTCATTTGTAAACACTAGTATGTTGCGACATGCACTCCTTTGACTGTAACTTCTCAAAGTTCAGAACCATTGTCCCAATCCCCGGATTCTCTGCTTGATCCTTACTTGCCATCAAGACCTTCACCACTGAAAGGTTTGACCTTGATCAATAGCTCTTCCTAAAGCACATGTGGCTAGATGCACCAGTTTTCATCCACAGGTCAGCAACTACGCCATAGTACTTAACCTGCGCAATCATAGCAACCAAGTTAAGTAATTAAATAAACCAAGTTTAGTTATACCTTGCTATATTGGTTCGAATTGGTTCTAATTTCAAGTTCCAATTTTAGCCATACGTCAAGTCCTGTATAGTACAGTAACCTTCATGTGCATATGCCACCATATGCCAATCCATGCACATAAGCCACCGTGCGCTAATCCATGCACATAAGCCACCATGCGTCAATCTATGCGCATAAGCCACCATACGCCAATCTATGTGCATAAATCTTTATGTGCATCCTGTATGCGCAGAGACCATCATGCGTATTAAGACACTATGTGTCCAGCTCTGCCATACGCTAAGATGCCAAGACTTCCAATGCGCTACCAGATGCCAAGTCTTGCAAAGCGCCAAGTCCTGTCATGTGCAAAGGTCTGCCCCTTGTGCGCATACTCTGCAATCTTTGGTCATCTTATAATCTTCCTTCCAACTGGAATGTGCGTCCTTCAGACGCTATTCTTCTCCATCATCGGGAATGGTAGGTTCCGATAACTCACTTTTAATATTTGACAAATGACTCCCTCCCTCATCCAAATATTCGAAGTGAATTCCGTCAATCTTCTCAAGTTTGAAAAACTTGTGTCCAGAAGACTTGAATGGATGTTCTCCATCTTTCTTCGGATCTTGCTTTGAGATTATTAGTCCCGAGGCTTAATCAAAGATAGAAGAATGCGTGGTTGAGATCAGAGGTTCACACAAAAGTTTATACTCTAACTATTCTCAATTTTCACGAAGAACTATATAATAATTCTGATTATAACTTGCACTCTAGGTTTGTCAAGCCCCAGTCCCAAAATACGTAGGACTAGTAACACATAAGCATGTCAGCTGTATGTATATGGCAACTCTAATATTTGGATACCATAATACATACGTACACTGTAATATGAATATAAACTCATATATGGTATAAATATAGTGTCGCAAGTCATAAATATACTAATCTCATCCACACAACAAGTCATAAAAAAGAAATAACTAAACTAGAATGATGAGTCTGAATAATCCAAAATAATAGTCGGGTGGAGACAAATCCACTACCAATGACTATACCAATACTAAAATGAGAGAGGGATATAAAATCTCCAATATAAAATAAGGTGATGATAGAAGTGTATCAGTGAAGCGATCCCTCGCTAGAGATAATCACTGATGCTCAGAAGGTAAGACCTCCTCGGAAGAGATAAGTAGTAAGTCCTGATCCGTGCTCCTGTGAATAGTCATGAACATCTACACCTGGAAAGGGACCAGGTCCTCAGAGAGACGTAACAAGATACATAGAAGCATGCCAATTTGAGTACAGTAAACATGCATAATAGGTAAAAAAATATGTAAGTATACTGTACAAGACAATATATATGAATGCAAATAAGGATAACTTTTCGACGTATGGGCAAGGGTAGGCTACTCTATCTAATCTCACAACTCACACACACGTCTAAAACATCATCAGCCGTTATACCGCGGGGGTAGCGACCATCGTGACACCATCAATCGATATACCGTGGGGGTAGCGACCATCAGATACGACTACCATAGTACGTGGTAGTTACTACGGTTTACCAGAGTGGTTATAGTCCATATGCCTACTGATTGTCCTCTATGATACTAAGTGTCAAGTGTGTGTCAACATATCTAATATATAGTAATGACTAAAAAAAACTACACATGCAATGAATATACAAAAATATAATAAGTATGCAAAATACTGTAAATAATTTGGCAAAGTATCTTGCCTGGTAAGAAAGCTGCAAAGTGTAACGTCCAGGAGTTAAGCACACGGGATCAGAAGCTACGGTCTTAGAATGAACGTCTTCGGATGCTGAAATAAATATCACCAATATTCCCAGAATAAGCGAGATAACTAGAAAATACTACCCTTTCGCCCAATTTGGATACATGGGCAAAACGATAATTTCAGGCCAAAGCGGGGTCCACAAGTGGCTCACTTTGCACCAAAAAGTGTGTCAGGGGTAAAGGTCTCTAAATGGGACAAATTATAGGTCAAACCAATTCTAAACGTCAATACGAACTCAACGGTACGTCCAATTTTAGATTTCGGTGAGCAGAACACAAATTTGCCCAAAAAGTCAACTGTATGGCCAGTAAACAGGCGGCTTGGTCAACTATCTCAGAATCGCGTAAAACTTGGGCTACAGGTCCAGTGCCATATCACGAGTCTAATGGCGCAAGTTTTGTCGCATTCTTACGAGCGTACACTAAATGGTGTCGTGTTTTACAAAAGTTGCGATACGGGGACTTGTCGCGGATACGGGTTAATTCTGACGCGCACACGCGTCCGAATCAGTTTCTACGAAAGCCCACACGTCTGGGTATACCGTACACACCTTTCGGTGAATTTGGTATACGACGGGGCGATCTCGTTTGGCGGGACGCGCTCCGTATCGCAAATTTTAACATTTTAAAAAATAGTTTTTTATGAGTTTTCAACCTAATTAATTTCTGCATATAATATCAGATAAAATAATATAATTGACAAAGAATGATCTCGGTCAGGTGGTCTTTCCATAGCAAAATAAATTTCTAAGTTCAGATCTCTGTGGTGGAAGATACGAGTCCGTAAATATTGATGTTTACAACAGTTTTTCTGGAATTAAAAGTGGTCATTTTTTCTCGACTTGGCATCAATTTTTTACCTAGGGTTTAGCACTGAATGATAGGAAGACGGGGTCAAATTTGGGATTGGAAGAGGGATGGGTGGTGAACATACCGGTGAAGATGGGGTCGAATTTGGTTGAGCAAGGAGGCAAAAATCAGCATGTGAAGGAAGGGTCTTCGCTGCTCAATTTTTGCTGTCGCGTGCGTGGGTGTGCGGCCGGCCGTCGTGCTGCGGCGGCGCTGCACGGTGGCGGAGGAAGCCGGGCTAGGGTCGACGGTCGGCGGTAGGGTGTGGCTAGGGTTAGGGCTAAGGTTTTGGCTTATTTAATATATATATATATATATATATATATATATATATATATATATATATATATATATATATATATATATATATAAGTAGAGAGCAGGGGGGAACAGGGTCTCGTGCTGGTGGGAATCTATTTGCAGCTGCTGCTGTTGTTAACTCGTTTGCGGGTGCGGGTCTGGGAATTAGGCGGGTACGGTTTTAAGTGGGTTAGGGTTTAGTTAGGGTTTGGGTTTTAATCTTTTATTATTCTATCTATTTTTTTTCCTTTTTCTTTCTATTCTTTTATAATTTCTTTTCTAATTTCTTTCTTTCTTTTCTAATTATTAACATTATTATTATTACTAATAATAATAATAATATTATTATTATTATTATTATTATTATTATTATTATTATTATTATTATTATTATTACTACGAATATTTATTATTATCATTAATATATTTATTATAATTATTATTTATTTACTATATATTATAACATATATAATTGAGGTATATATATAAAATACATTCGTACCCAAAATAAATTCTATAAAATTCTATCACCCTTCTAAAATTATTTCTAAAATAAAAATAATAGATTTGGTGCAATAACTCTAAATAAATATTTATCTAGGTATTTAAATCAATAGTATATACTATCTAAATAATTATAAAATAATATAAATAATTAAATAACTAATTAATTAAATCATATTTAAAATATGGGGTTTTATATTCTACCCAACTTACAAAAAATTTGTCCTCGAAATTGACACTAACCCATATTCATAATAATCACTATAGCTATTACACTACATTGCTATCTAGCAGTACTTCCTAAAAGTCATGGTCAGTCACCTTAACACTACTCATTTATTGTCCATACACTGTTCTATCATCCTTTAACTCGTCTATACTACCCAACTTACAAGAGTTCTACTAGTAGTCAAAGTCTCTTGAGGCTATTGTCTAGGTTGCAAGACAAATTTATTTATTGGGTCGAGAATCTTGGGATACCTGTCTGGAATCTCATAACTATGATTTTTCTTCATAACCGTCAAGTATCGTGGTCTAATACTGCCATGCCATATGACCAGTATGTCTGTAAATACTTCGACTACTCTTACTATAACGGTCTAGCTGCAGTTGTCGCTACTTCGCCAGCGAATTATCATAGTTGTCAGTTCGTAACAAGTGCCTTCAACTCTTTCCTAAGCATAGTCTAAGTTTTTGGGCAACAGTTAAGGTCTTGACTATCTTATAAAACTATTAGAAGTATAACCAATTTCAACAATCTAACTAATTCTTATTTGACTACGGAATGCTATACATGGTTTTTAAAATGATAAAAGGATACAGATATTGCTATAGTGCATGTACATAAGGGTTATCATTATGAACTTATCTTTTAGTTATTAATCATTTACTAAGCCATTTATATTTTAACTAACAAAATAGGGGTGAGGTTGGAGTAATTTAAATAATTCATAATGGCATGAAAGGATACGACTATGATAGAAAGAGTTAAGCACGAGATACGGAATGGATAGAGAAGAGAAGATGAGCCACCCAAAGGGGCAAGATGGTAATAGGAAGAGAATACTACTGCTGCTACACGTGTCATCTATCAGCATTGCGTGTATATCATCTGGGTAGAATATCAATACATCCTCATATATGCTAAACTACCTTATATATAATTCTACGTCTATTTATACATCTAAGATCCCGTGTCATACCTATACCTACGACTTATATACATCCTCATGAGTATGAAACAACAAATATAGCTAAAGGTCATACCTGTACCTACAACTTCCTGTGCCTGCGCTCTCTTATTTGTCATCATGAGTGCTCGGCCTATGGGGTATATCTAGTACTCTCTGTGTGTAAACACCATATTTTTCAGAATACTTTTAATATAATTTTCTCAGATTTTTTGGTATTTTTCTGGATGAAGAACCAAGGTAATTATGAGTTAAAGATATTTTAATTATTGTTAATTGGTGTTAAAATATTATAGAAATAATATTTTATAGTGTAAAATAGAAAACCGGACATAGGATATTTTTCTGTAAATTTATTGGACACCGGAGACATGTTTAAAGCATTAAAAACTATTAGATTGATAAACCAAACCAACCCTGAGTATGAAACAACAAATATAGCTAAAGGTCATACCTGTACCTACGACTTCCTGTGCCTGCGCTCTCTTATTTGTCATCATGAGTGCTCGGCCTATGGGGTATATCTAGTACTCTCTGTGTGTAAACACCCTATTTTTCAGAATACTTTTAATATAATTTTCCCAGATTTTTTGGTATTTTTCTGGATAAAGAACCAAGGTAATTGTGAGTTAAAGATATTTTAAGTGTTGTTAATTGGTGTTAAAATATTATGGAAATAATATTTTATGGTGTAAAATAGAAAACCGGACATAGGGTATTTTTCTGTGAATTTATTGGACACCGGAGACATGTTTAAAGTATTAAAAACTATTAGATTGATAAACCAAACCAACCCTGAGCAAACCAAACTAGCAGATTGGGTCGGGTCGGGTCGGATCTGAGCCAAACCCGACCCGAAACCCATTGGGAACCCTACCCGCCGGATATACTGTAGCAACAGTATAAAACCATCTCCCTCGACTTCCGTGTAGACCACCGCCGCCAGACCTCTATCTCCCCCTCTCCTCGTCGTCGTCGTAGACCCCCGCCGCTCGGACCCCGTCGATCGACTTCATCTCCCTGACCCGCGCGGCCGCCGTCCCCTGTGCTCGACTCCGCCGCCGAGCCGACCCAGCCGTGCTCCTCCCATCCCGAACGACGCCGACCCCAGCTCTGCCAGGCCATCGACCCCTCGACACCTTCCTCCTCCTACCCACAGCCCCGCCGACCTCACCGCTCCGCCCGCTTCACCGAGTCGACCCTTCCCCGAACCCGACGACAGCCCCAGACCCCGATGCCGCTGCCGCCAGGTCGTCGACGACCCCGAGCCCGACTCCTTTCGGCGAAACTCCGCTGTCCCCTGATCAGAACCCTAGCTCGGACTCACGGCAGACATGAGGACACGGGAGCTCTCGACCAGGACCCGAAGTTGACGCACGGACGCGTGAAAACTCAGATTCACGGAGCCCTGTTCAGGTACCGTTTTCTCTCACCTCGTAACTCCATTTTAGATTCCGTCAGTTGCAACACGTAGACTGTATAACCCTCTCGGTGCCCGTACAACCCGCTCGGTGCATCGCGTCCTGTGGTGATCGCAAACTGCGATCCAAAAACTGGAAAAATAGGAAAAACAACGCTATATTTCACCCCGAAACTTAGTATGTCCCGCCAAACGGGATGACTTGGTCTCACGCAGTCTTTAACAAAATGTGCGCATCGTTGATACGGACGTGTGGGATTTTACAGAAGTCGATTCGGATGTGCGTGCACACCGGAATCAACGCGTATCCGTTGACAACTCCCCGTATCTGTCCATTCTGGAACATGCTGTAACTTTGTGTACACACGTCGGATCGAGACGAAACTTGCGCCATCGGACTCGTAATAAAACGCTGGTCCTGTGACCCAAGTTTGGTCCGATTCTGAGAACATTGACAAAATCGCGTATCGTGGGCCCCACAGGCTCTACTTGACGAACGATTTTGTGATTGGCTCATCAGAATCCAATTCTGGAAGTTTCATTGGGTTCATATCATCGTTCCTGACTTGTAGATACTGAGTTTGAGTAAATTGGAGACCTTTGACCCTGACCCGCTTTTCTGTGCAAAGTGGCCCACATGTGGACCCCACTTTGGCCCAAAAATGTCATTTTTGCCTCTGTGTCCAAATTGGACGTAAGGACAGACGTTTCTAGCTATTTATACCTTCTGAGACTGTTGGTGATGTTTATTACAGCTTTTAGAGTAGTACCTACAGGATCCACTAATACAGGGACGACTGTTGGTATTCGGACACCAGGCAAGTGTACCTTGCCAAACTATGCAGTATTGTTACTTATTTTCCTTGCTTCATTATATTGCTGTGCATACTCAACCTAGGATCGTGTGACGTACTTAGCGTCCGATTATTAGTCGGGTGCCAACACTGTACGCGGTGTTGGGTACTGTCATCTAGAGATGGACATTCGTGACACTTTATATTTTCGTACTTGTCTTACCAAGTACACTATGACCCAGGACACTTGACACTATGCATGAGACAGGATCTTCCTGAGATATTCATGGTGATTCTGTATAGGATACAGGACTTGACATGGACATTATATTCTTAGATATTGTATGACTTGTTGCATTAGCTATGATCCCGCTTGACATGGACATGAGACATTATGGTCATGATATGCGTGGTTACATTGGGTGGGGAGAGACATACAAGCTTCAGGCTGTTCCATATATATATATACATCCACTATTATTGAGAGGTCGTAGACTCTCGGAGCAGAGCTAGACCCACTACCGGTTATTACCGCTATCGGCTCCCCGACACAGAGCAGTTAGTGGCTCATCCTGAGTACTCGTGATGCTCTCACTTGCATTTTTACTTAGATGGTTACTTACTTGCCCTATTTATTCCATTTATTTTCTGTACTACATTTATTTTGGCATGAGCTTTCTTGTACCTTGTTATGTCCCCTGAGGACCTGGATCCGGATTATGTCCCCAGGATTTGAGGACGAGATCTATCCCGAGGTATACGGGACCGGAGCAGGAGCTGATCTAGGAGCTGTACCGCCATCCGAGGATGAGGTGTTAGCCGAAGACTTCTCCTGAGCATCCATGTTTCATGCTCAGCATTTATTTATTTCAGTCATTTATATTCTGGTCTGTTGAACCATTGTATCAGATATTTATCGGTTGTTCCCCGAAGCACTTTGTTGAGATTAGCTGATAATTTACATTCCTTATTTATTCTGTGGATCATATTGTATATCTTGTGTAGATGAGATTAGTTTTGCCATGTGGTCGTAGTCTTGATTTTACAGCTTAAGTATGCCCTGGTGGATCCATTAAATTGGGTTTGTCCATCGGTGCGTACTGCTGGCCATTGCCACGTGTCTGGTTCCTCGGTATTTTGGGACTAGGGCGTGACATGGTTTTTGTGGTGGCCCATGCAGGTCAACGACTAAATTGTTCGATTTCAACTTAGGGACCGAACCAGCCTGTCCTAAGGATAGGATAAATTATAGGATCTCATCCATTATTTA
The DNA here is from genome assembly GCA_036927795.1 of Iris macrosiphon. Lineage (NCBI taxonomy): Eukaryota > Viridiplantae > Streptophyta > Magnoliopsida > Asparagales > Iridaceae > Iris > Iris macrosiphon. Next base: position 63,669,224 of record JAYESA010000013.1, read on the forward strand.
AACCATTATTGAACTCTATATCGAACTCGAAATTATTACTTGATTTGCATCATGTTTGATTCCTCTGAGCGTTCTTACAGTTTATCTTTTGGTTGCAGAGTAATGGATCCCAGGAACGAAGACGAGATTCCTTTGGATACGCCACACGATGCTGTGGTTACTTATATAGACGGAGTGACTCCAGGGAATGGAGGACAAACATCGCAGAGCGATCAAACCGGTCAGCCTAATCCAAGGTTTCGGAGAGATGACATCCCACCTCCACCACAGTTCACTCCACAGATGCCTGTTTTCCCGCCAGGACAAGCCATGGACGGGCAACAGATGTTCCAGATGATATATGCCATGATGCAAGCCCAGCAGCAGATTCTGCAAGAGGCATATCGTCAGGAGGCCGAGTATCTGAGAACCAGCCTGGTATCCGCATTGGAGCATGCAAATCCACCAGCGAGGCGATCAGCGACGGGATCTATCATCGACTTTCGTCATCTCAAGCCGCGTACATTTTCTGGTAAAGAAGGGCCAACAGAAGTTCATGAATGGCTTACAAACATACAGCACCAATTGGAAGTAGCTGAACTTCCGAGAGAGAAGTGGATGACTGCAGTCAGAATGCAGCTAACTAAAAATGCACATCACTGGTGGTTAGCAGAAGAAAGAAGGCTCGGACAGGACCGAGTCACATGGAAAGAGTTTTCCAGACTCTTCCAAGAGATGTACATTCCAGCAGTAGCACGGTCAGAGCTCAGAGACAAGTTCAACCGCCTTATCCAAGGCAATATGACAGTGGAAGAATACAACACAAAATGTATTCACCTAAGTCGCTTTGCCCCAACCTTGATCTCGACAGAGGAAGAGAAAGCTGAGAAGTTCTTTGACGGACTGAAGTTCGAGCTCCAAAGATTGATTAGATCGGTCGCACCTACATCTTATACTGACATCCTTGCAGCAGCACGACACATGGAGCGCGTTACTAGAAGGGAGTCGAATCTGAAGAGGCCAATCACCTCAGCACCATCCAGGACAGCACATGGGGATTCAGCAAAATGATCCCAGAGGAGTATGTCAGAGAGAGCAGCACATAGGGACAGACCTCTTCCTACTTGTCACCACTGCGGCAAGGTAGGACACATTGAGAGAGAATGCAAGCGTAAGTTGGGACTATGTCTGAGCTGCGGATCCAACCAGCATTTTTCCAGGGAATTTTCTGAACGCAAAGACGGAGCACCGAGACTAGCTTTACCTGCACCATGACCGGCTTATCCAGCAGTAGGAGCACCGCAGACAAGAGCTGGAGGAGTTAGACCACCAGCTACAGGGGGCTACCAGCAGAGACCACCACTGGCAGCATAGGCAGCTCTATTTCAGCAGAATCAGCAGCAGCAGAGAGGTCCAGCTCAGGGACGAGGCCAGGCATTCACATTAGCTGTTGAGCAGGAAGCTACTGCAGGCGAGGTTATCGCAGGTACTATTTTAGTAGCTTTATTACCAGCTATAGCATTATTTGATTCTGGAGCATCGCATTCATTTATAGCAGCTAGCTTTGTAGCCACCCATAGAGTAGCTACCGTACCCCTTCCGAAGATGAAGAGAATTCTTACGGGAGGTGGAATTATTTCGGTTAGTGACATCTGTAGATCATGTTCTGTAGTAGTCTATGGAAGAGAAATGCGAGCTCAATTTCTGATATTTTCCATGCCGGATTATGATGTCATACTTGGTATGGACTGGTTAAGTCAGTACCATACGACTCTTGATTGCCGACTTGGGCGGGTTATATTTAGACCGCCTGGACATCCAGAATTTGAATTTCTTCGAGGAGCAGTAGAGCAAGGAGTCCAGCCTACTCTTAGGGTACTATCTGTAGAAGGGGAGACAGGTTACCCAAGAGTCATATCAGAGTTTGTGGATATATTTTCTGATGATCTTCCAGGTTTACCGCCTGATCGGGAAATAGAATTCACAATAGACTTAACTCCAGGAGCAGAGCCTATCACTTCATCAGTATATCGGTTAGCACCTAAGGAGTTAGTGGAGTTGAAAGAACATGTTGATGATCTTCTGGAGAAGGGTTTTATCCGGCCTAGTGTTTCACCTTGGGGAGCACCTATATTATTTGTGCCAAAGAAGGACGGAACCGTACGGTTATGCATTGACTACAGGACACTGAATGCTGTGACCATCAAGAACAGGTATCCCTTACCACGCATTGATGATCTATTCGATCAATTGAGAGGTGCTAGGGTATTCTCGAAGATTGACCTTAGATCCGGCTACCATCAGATCAAAGTAAGGAAGGAAGACATATCGAAGACAGCTTTCAGGACCAAGTATGGACATTATGAGTTCTTGGTAATGCCGTTTGGTTTAACCAACGTGCCAGCAGTGTTTATGAGTTTAATGAACAGAGTCTTCCATCAGTTCTTGGATAAATTTGTGGTTGTGTTCATTGACGACATTCTAATATATTCCAAGAGTCATGAAGAGCACGAGGAGCATCTCAGAATTGTGTTAGAGACCTTAAGACAGGAGAAGTTATATGCCAAACTCAGTAAGTGCGAGTTTTGCATGGACAAAGTGCCTTTCTTGGGACACATTATCTCAGGAGAAGGACTTTCAGTGGATCCAGAGAAAGTTACGGCAATAGAGACTTGGCCTACACCCACATCAGTTGCAGAGGTGAGAAGTTTTCTCGGACTTGCGGGATATTACCGAAGGTTTGTAGAAAATTTCTCAAGGATTGCAGAACCAATGACGAAGCTGGCACGTAAAGACCAGGAGTTTATATGGACAGAAGACTGCCAGAAGGCTTTTAAAGAATTAAAGAGAAGATTGACAACAGCACCTGTCTTGACTCTTCCTTCAGGGTCAGGAGGTTTTGTTGTTTACAGTGATGCATCAGGCAGTAGATTAGGATGTGTTTTGATGCAATATGGCAAAGTCATTGCTTATGCATCAAGACAGTTGAAGGTCCACGAGAAGAACTACCCAACACACGATCTGGAGTTAGCAGCAGTTATATTTGCATTAAAGATTTGGAGGCACTACCTTTATGGGGAGAAGGTATACATCTTTACCGATCATAAAAGTCTGAAGTATGTGTATACTCAGAAGGAGCTTAACATGAGGCAGAGACGTTGGCTTGAACTGATGGTAGATTTTGACATAGATCTGCAGTATCATCCGGGAAAGGCGAATGTTGTAGCAGACGCACTCAGCAGGAAGCCTACGGCTTATTTCTTGACGATGCAGCCCGAGTTATTAAGAGATCTACAGGAGCTTCAGATAGAGGTTGTTTTACCAGGACAGAGTGGCTTGCTGGCTAATCTTGAAATTAAGTCGTCACTTATGGAAAGAATTAAAGAGGCATTGCCCACCGATGCTAGATTCCGAAGACTCAAAGAGAGGACAGAAGCAGGCATACAGACAGGACTTCGTATATACGAAGACGGGACATTGAGGTTTGGGAATCGCCTGTATGTTCTAAATGGAGAATTGAGACAGGAGTTAATGACTGAAGCACATAGCTCTATGTACTCTGTTCACCCAAGAGGAACCAAGATGTACCGAGATTTGAGACAGTATTATTGGTGGCATGGAATGAAAAGGGAGATTGCAAGATTTGTGGCCAAATGCTTAGTCTGCCAGCAAGTAAAGGCCGAGCATCAAAGGACTGCAGGTATGTTACAGCCGCTTCCTATACCAGAATGGAAGTGGGAGCATATCACGATGGATTTTGTCACAGAATTTCCAAGGAGCCCTAGCGGAAGAGATGCAGTATGGGTTATCATGGATAGACTCACTAAATCGGCACACTTCTTGCCATTTAGAGTTGGACAGTCCACAGAGGTACTAGCCGACATGTATATGCGACAAATCATCAAATTACATGGAGTAACAATTAGTATTGTATCGGATCAGGATTCGAGATTTATATCTCATTTCTGGAGAAGCATGCAAGAGAGTCTGGGCACCAGACTCAAATTCAGCATGGCTTACCACCCACAGACAGATGGCCAATCGGAGCGCATCATTCAGATCTTGGAGGATATGTTACGATCATGTATACTAGACTTTGGAGGATCTTGGAAAGATCATTTGCACTTAGTAGAGTTCTCCTACAACAATAGTTATCAGGCCAGCATTCAGATGGCACCATTCGAGGCATTATACGAAAGAAAGTACAGATCCCCTATATGTTGGAGTGACGTTGGTGAACGTCAAATACTGGGTCCAGAATTGGTAACACAGACAGTGGAGAAGGTAAAACAGATTCAGAATCATCTTCGAGCAGCTCAGGACAGACAGAAGCATTGGGCAGATACGCACAGACGTCCCCTAGAGTTCAAAGAAGGAGAGTACGTATTCTTGAAGATTTTGCCCACTCGAGGTACTATTCGATTTGGGAGCAGAGGCAAGTTGAGCCCACGGTATATTGGGCCATTTGATATTCTAGAGCGCGTTGGTGAGGTGGCTTATCGTCTTGCATTACCTCCATTCTTAGAGGGAGTGCATGACGTATTCCACGTCTCACAGCTACGAAGGTACGTGACCGACCCAAGTCACGTAGTTGATCATTCAGAGATCGCAGTAGGCCCAAGCTTGAGATATGAAGAACAACCAGTTGGCATCCTCGACGTAAGTGAGAAGACATTGCGGGAACAGACAATCAGACTGGTTCGTGTAGCTTGGAAACATTATTCTCCTAGCGAATCGACTTGGGAACGAGAAGATAGTATGCGCCAGCGTTACCCCCACTTATTCGCGAAGGCAGTTATTACCTGAGCAACCTTATATTTTTATAGTTCTTCCTTTAGTAGCTTATTCTTTGATTGCGAGGACGCAATCCTCTTAAGGGGGTAGATTGTAAATACCCTATTTTTCAGAATACTTTTAATATAATTTTCCCGAATTTTTTGGTATTTTTCTGGATGAAGAACCAAGGTAATTGTGAGTTAAAGATATTTTAAGTGTTGTTAATTGGTGTTAAAATATTATGAAAATAATATTTTATGGTATAAAATAGAAAACCGGACATAGGATATTTTTCTGTGAATTTATTGGACACCGGAGACGTGTTTAAAGCCTTAAAAACTATTAGATTGATAAACCAAACCAACCCTGAGCAAACCAAACCAGCAGATTGGGTCGGGTCGGGTCAGATCTGAGCCAAACCCGACCCGAAACCCATTGGGAACCCTACCTGCCGGATATACTGTTGTAACAGTATAAAACTATCTCCCTCGACTTCCATGTAGACCACCGCCGCCAGACCTCTATCTCCCCTCTCCTCGCCGTCGTCGCAGACCCCCGCCGCTCGGACCCCGTCGATCGACTTTATCTCCCTGACCCGCGCGGTCGTCGTCCCCTGTGCTCGACTCCGCCGCTGAGCCGACCCAGCCGTGCTCCTCCCATCCCGAACGATGCCGACCCCAGCTCCGCCAGGCCGTTGACCCCTCGACGCCTTCCTCCTCCTACCCACAGCCCCGTCGACCTCGCCGCTCCGCCCGCTTCACCGAGTCGACCCTTCCCCAAACCCGACGACAGCCCCAGACCCCGACGCCACTGCCGCCAGGCCGTCGACGACCCCGAGCCCGACTCCCTCCGGCGAAACTCTGCTGTCCCCTGATCAGAACCCTAGCTCGGACTCACGGCAGACACGAGGACACTGGAGCTCTCGACCAGGACCCGAAGTTGACGCACGGACGCATGAAAATTCAGATTCACGGAGCCCTGTTCAGGTACCGTTTTCTCGTAACTCCGTTTTAGATTCTGTCAGTTACAACGCATAGACTGTATAACCCTCTCGGTGCCCATGCAACCCGCTCGGTGCATCGCGTCCTGTGGTGATCGTAAACTGCGATCCAAAAACAGGAAAAACAACGCCCTGTTTCACCCTAGAACTGAGTAAGCCCCGCCAAACGGGATGACTTGGTCGCACGCGGTCTTTACCAAAATATGCACGGCGTTGATACAGACGTGTAGGATTTCGCAGAAGTCGATTCGGATGTGCGTGCACACCGGAATCAACGCGTATCCATCGACAACGCCCCGTATCCGTCCATTCTGGAACACGTTGTAACTTTGTGTACACACGTCGGATCGAGATAAAACTTGCGCCATCGGACTCGTAGCAAAACGTTGGTCCTGTGACCCAAGTTTGGTCCAATTCTGAGAACGTTGACAAAATCGCGTATCGTGGGCCCCACAAGCTCTACTTGACGGACGATTTTGTGATCGGCTCATCAGAATCCAATTCTGGAAGTTCCATTGGGTTCGTATCATCGTTCCTGACTTGTGGACACTAATTTTGAGTAAATTGGAGACCTTTGACCCTGACCCGCTTTCCGGTGCAAAGTGGCCCACATGTGGACCCCGCTTTGGCCCAAAAATGTCATTTTTGCCCCTGTGTCCAAATTGGACGTAAGGACAGACGTTTCTAGCTATTTGATACTTTCTGAGACTGTTGGTGATGTTTATTAAAGCTTTTGGAGTAGTACCTACAGGATCCACTAATACAGGGACGACTGTTGGTATTCGAACATCAGGCAAGTGTACATTGCCAAACTATGCAGTATTGTTACTTATTTTCCTTGCTTCATTATATTGTTGTGCATGCTCAACCTAGGACCGTGTGACATACTTAGCGTCCGATTATTAGTCGGGTGCCAACACTGTACGCGATTTTGGGTACTGTCATCTAGAGATGGACATTCGTGACACTTTATATTTTCGTACTTGTCTTACCAAGTACACTATGACCCAGGACACTTGACACTATGCATGAGACAGGATCGTCCTGAGATATTCATGGTGATTCTGTATAGGATACAGGACTTGACATGGACATTATATTCTTAGATATTGTATGACTTGTTGCATTAGCTATGATCCCGCTTGACATGGACATGAGATGTTATGGTCATGATATGCGTGGTTACATTGGGTGGGGAGAGACACACAGGCTTCAGGCTGTTCCATATATATATATACATCCACTATTATTGAGAGGTCGTAGACTTTCGGAGCAGAGCTAGACCTACTACCGGTTATTACCGCTACCGGCTCCCCGACACAGAGCTGGTAGTGGCTCAGCCTGAGTACTCGTGATGCTCTCACTTGCATTTTTACTTAGATAGTTACTTACTTGCCCTATTTATTCCATTTATTTTCTGCACTGCATTTATTTTGGCATGAGCTTTCTTGTACCTTGCTATGTCCCCTGAGGACCTGGATCCGGATTATGTCCCAGGATTTGAGGACGAGATCTATCCCGAGGTATACGGGACCGGAGCAGGAGCTGATCCAGGAGCTGTACCGCCATCCGAGGACGAGGTGTTAGCCGAAGACTTCTCCTGAGCATCCATGTTTCATGCTCAGCATTTATTTATTTCAGTCATTTATATTCTGGTCTGTTGAACCATTGTATCAGATATTTATCGGGTTATTCCCTGAAGCACTTTGTTGAGACTAGCTGATGATTTACATTCCTTATTTATTCTGTGGATCATATTTTATATCTTGTGTGGATGAGATTAGTTTTGCCATGTGGTCATAGACTTGATTTTACAGCTTAAGTATGCCCTGATGGATCCATTAAATTGGGTTTGTCCATCGGTGCGTACTGCTGGCCATTGCCACGTGTCTGGTCCCTCGGCATTTTGGGACTGGGGCGTGACACTGTGTATCAAACTTATACTAAGAATGAACGTTCGTCTTTCTGAAATAGGGAAAGACGAAAAACAAAAATAAGGAGTTCAAGGAGGAGGTGATAGAATACGAGTACGGGATTCAAAGAGATTAGAGAATTCGAAAGGGAGTTGCCAAGGCAGTTGTGGATTAAAATCTTATTTTGGATAAATTCCTATTTGTATATTCATATCAGAATAGTCATGTACCTGACACGATATGCTCTGACCAGTCTAAAGGGTAAGTATATTCGTCTAACAAGTTGAGTCAACTATATCTCAATCCACATAAAGTAATGATACAAAGAGTGAACCAAGCGTACTACGGTTGATCAGACCATAATACACTGATTCTGATTTAGACAATGTATTAGTGTAGGCCCCCAATAATACATATGTCATGAACAAGCTCAATAAAAGAATAAACTTGCAAAAGTAGGCTATAATAGCGGCGTAAGTCGAGGTAGTACAAAAAAATATAAGTACGCTTGATTATGATGGAGGAAGGTACAAAATAATTTAAGTTCACCAAGAAGACCGGTGTTGTGCCTCTACAGTTGCCATACTAATTTTTTGTCTAGGTCTAAAGTCAACCAAATAGGTGTATGGGCCTCTAAGTTCTACAGTCTAGATAAACACTATCTTCTTATGCAAGCCTATAGTTGGTGTCATTCATTTATGTTTTATTAATGGGTCAAAAGACTATGTGATACTAGGTTATGAGGCATACCACCAAACTTATAAAAATTTAACTAATAGTATTATTGAATACTAGAGTGTATATACCTGGTATAAGGCACCTTCCTAACCCCTATCAAGCACGAAGGAAAGATAAGATTGACGTTGAGAAGGGATTAAGCAAGATGCAATGCAAGTAATTAAATGAGAATGTAAAACAAAATCAAGGAAGGTGATAATTAAGTGGATGAGATCCTATATTCTAATCCTATGTGCATGTTTGCTCGGTACAGTAACGTAACCGAGACAATATGTTCTCGACCTGCATGGGCCACCACAAAAATATGTCATGTTCCAGTCCCAAAATACGTAGAACTAGGAACACGTAACCATGCCAGCCGTATGTGTTTGATAATAAATGAAAGAAATTGAAACTAGGTTTATACGAAACCCTTTCTTTGGTTTACAAACAAGAAAAAGAAGTACAATTAATCATATACGAGGATGTTAAGTACAAAAGTTTGATTCTGGGAAAATATTGCTATAGGAGTCTGATCTGCGGTCGATCACTTTGTCCTTTGGACCACACGATGACGAAGAAGTGTTATAGAAGACGAAAAAGAAGCTTCAAAAACTGCAGAAGGGATTGAATTCTCGTTGCCAAAGCTCTCTATATGTGCTCTCTTGACCTTAATTCTCCACACTTCGACCCCGACCTCTTCGACCTTGGACCTCCGTGGCCGGAGGTCTCTATTTATAGGGTTTGGTCACTGTTGGTGTAGAAACCAAACAGCAAAAAAGTTGCATCTTTTACGCGGCAGTTGTAATAACTGCCACCCACGTATGAATGATCTTCTGAATTAACGTGTGACACGTATCCCATTATAAGGTAATGCATATAACTGCTCATCGAAGATTACGACATGCAAGCCATGTAGGTAACTGTCCCTCACGTAGAGAAGGTTGGCATAGAAGCCAAATAACTGTCACCTTGGCGTAAAAGCCAAATAGTTATCTTATTGGCATAGAAGCCAAATAGCTGTCAGGTTGGCGTAGAAGCCAAATAGTTTAAGCCAAATAGCTGTCTGGTTGGCGTAGAAGCCAAGTAGCTATCAAGTTTGATGCTGCATGGATAGGTAGACAGCGTAAAGGCTGCCGATTATCCTTCTTTGACTGAGGTCTTGAGCGTATTATGGACCAGATAGCCTTGTCACTCACCTTTGCAAATATAGCCTGAGTTGGCGTATTCCAAGAAGATAGCATATGACGTACTCCTATAGTTAAAAATAGCCAGGTCGGCATATTTCGAGGAGATAGCATACGGCATACTCCTATAGTTGAAAATGGCCTGATGGCGTAATATGCAGGGATGGTGATATGGACGTATTAGTCCTAATTATAGCTCACCCAGTCATTAAAAGTAGGACCAAATCTCGTGCATTAATGCAGAGATTTGCCCCTATCTCGCATATTAACTACAGACACGTGCCTCGAGTTCTATACAAAGAGCAGCTTTTGACGTGGCAGTTGGTTTCGTCTCATCCTGAGCGTAAAAGCTCATGTCTGCCTGTGCATAATAGGTCGAGTATTCCTTAAATGCCTAAACGATGTCTTAAATCAAGGCTTTGTCACTAGACGACAGTCTGGGGCTCTATGTCGAAACATTATTACAACCGTCCTCTTGATAGTCGTGCAGTACTCTTTGTCAGGAGTCAGGTTCACTTCGTCATCTGACAGGTTCATTCGAGAAATACAAAGAGTTCCTCGTACAACTTCCCGCTGCATTAAAAGCAGATAGGTTTTACGCCGAAGTGGCGATGTAGCAACATTTTTATGCGAAAACAGCCTGGAAATACTGCATTACACGGGTTGTTCTGGAGCTATATTTTATGCTGAATAGCGTTGAAGCTCTGATGTATGCCAATGGCTCTGAAGTCATGTCTTACGCCACCCAGTGCTGGAGCTCTGTTTACGTGACTTCCTGCATGTTGAGGGTTTTATGCGTATAATTCTTCAGCGTATTTTTCATGCTTCTAGAAGACCCCCTTCAAAGTTTTCAAATTCCTCGTAATTTGAAATACTTTGAATGAAGCATGAAATGGTCAAGTTTGACTTATTCCGCGAGGCTGATTTCTCGATAAATATTTAGGAATTTGTTGGGATTTGGTGTGATCTCCTCTGCCTATATAAAGGCGACTGAGTTAACCTGTTTTTCCCACACTTCCTTCACCACAAAGAGATGGTTGCCGAGCTTCATCTGGTTGACTTGAGGAAGAAGAAGATCATGTTCTTCTAGCATATAAGGAGCCGTAAAAGAGGCATCTTTGAGCAAATGTCATCTGCAATGATAGATCATGGAAGGATATCATAGCTTCCTTTGCTCGAGATGATCAGCAATTTCATATGGCGATTCGTCTAGGAGAGAGGAAGGGTCGTATTAGACCACACAGCTTGCAAGCTGTATTCTCTTCCATCATGGCGCTAGACGAGGGTAGGCAGTTTGGCCCTGTCTTCCAGTATTTAGTTGGGTCTGAACCCCCAACACAATTCTAGGGCATGCCTGCCATGGCGTATGAAGGATGGCTTGAATAATTTATACAAGCCCAGTTCTGTATCCTTCCGCCATTCACCATTTTCTTGTTCATCGACCGCAAAATTCGATAAAATACCGTAGAAGAAGAAAAAGATCTCCACCAATATGAGAATCTGGCACAACAGATTCCTAGCTTGATCTTTAATGAGAATGGGAAACCCTTTGTAGAAAAAGGATTTCCATCATATGTAATCATGAAGATGAAAAACCCTTTATAAACTGGATTTCTATCATATGTAATCATTATTAATAGACTTGTCTTCTTTTATGCATCTGATGATTTGCCATATTTGCTGTGAGAAACTCTGAATATGTGCAACTTCGACACGTCTGAATAATTTTACGCCGACTCTGATAAAAAGAGTATCTGATCTCGTCCCATCTTTTACGCATAACTGAAGACGCGTAGAAAACTTCTTAGCATTAAGTCATCTTTGAAGATCCAAACTGTCATGCTGTTTTGAACAAGGAGTCACGTAGAATTTCTGAACTGTCACTTCTCTGATACGAAGAATTTTTGTTCAGACCATCATCTTCAAGAATGGTTTCCCAAAAATTCCTTGGAATAGGGCGAGAAATATCTGTTGACTAAGCCATACTTGAACTTTTTGGAAAAGATTCTGACTGGACTTTGAAAGAACTTGTAAACCCCCTCGACCAAATCAGGATTTATTAGGATTAAATTAAGAGACTAGGATTTATTTGGAATTAATTAGAATAAATGTGCGTCAATTATACGTCTTAATACACCTTGTCGTTGCTTCGAGGTTGGAGCATCCCACCATTAGGATCTTCCATCCGAAGTCACGAACATCTTTTAGACGTGCCAGACTACCCCTCTAACCCTTGTGCAACCTTAGATACTCGCTATCGCATCTCGCCCTAGCTACGCAACAGTTCTTGAGAGAGAGCGCCTTGTATTTATTAATTTAATTAAAATTTAGGTCAAGTTTACCTCAAATAAGCCCGACCATGCCCATATTGCACTCTACCACTTGGACCAGCCTACAACAAAGGCCAGACAGGGACACACTCGAGGCCAGCCCATAACCCCATCACCACATATAAATACCAATCTTCCCATGCAAAACCCTAATAAACCTACTATTCATCATCCCCTACAAAGCCCTAACCGACCTCCCCATCCAAACCGAGCCCCCCCCAACCGGCCGGACACCCCCCCATCACGGTCCCGACCAGAGCACTGTCCTCAACGCCGACTGCTCCTAACCGGAGCACTGCCCTCAACTCGATTGCTCCCGACCGGAGCACTGCCCCTCAACCCGACTGCTCCCGACCGGAGCACTGCCCCTCAACCCGACTGCTCCCGACCAGAGCACTGCCCTCAACCCGACTGCTCTCGACCGGAGCACTGCCGTCACCGCCCGACTCATCCCGACGTCACCCCGACTCATCCCGACGTCACCCCGACTCTTCTCGACGTTGCCCGACTCATCCCGACGTCGCCCGACTGCTCCCCGACTACGCCTGAACCCGCTTGACGCCACCCGAGCAACTGTCCCGATCCCGACTGCCCCCACCACCCGCGAGGCTGAATCCGTCCACGTCGACCAAAGCCACCCTCGTCGAAAGGAACAGTCGACCAACGAGCGGACCCCCTCGCTCGGTCGATCAGGTACTCGTTTGTGGAACCCGTCTCTCATGTGTCCTAGTATTTTCCTTCGTGTCGCCGCATCAATATGGAAGTATATTAATAACCTGCAAACCTAGTTAATATTTTATGCATGGAAATAAGTTTTAATTAGATATTAATTAATAAATAATTATTCTAAACTAGCGACCAGTTACCAATGATAGGTAATTCGGTAGAAATACCTGGATAACCCTAGTATGTTCAAACATGGAGAATAGAGACATGTTCGCATAGAGCAGAAATCAGGGACAACCCGTAACTAGATAATTATTGCCTCGAGATACCGGTTAACCGAAGACAGAATACGTGTATACCCCAGCTAAGTGCACACGTGACGCTATACTCGAGCAACAGTAAACTCACGACAATATTCAAGAATAGCGTCTTAATAGTATGTAGATGATACGTAGTATCTGATGTCTGTATTATTGTGTTATATTGTATGTCTAGGGTCTTTGGATCAGCCAGGAGACACTACCAGAGCAGGCTTTTGGCATTCACCTCTTGAAGATTCAGGCAATATACCTTGCTATATTTTACTGTCTAATTTAAATTATACAAATATTGTATTGTATGCTTGTTGTTTTGTTTTATACAACTGTGCGCATCCGAGATTATCTCGGGTGCATTCGACGGATACGTCGAAGATTAGTATACATTAACTTAGTCATTAGCAGACTCACCCTATTGGAGGATACCTTATTATCTTCCAAGACCTGACACTTTTACACGTAGTCATAGTGACAAATCTCATGTTGGGATATGAGTTCGCATGATCGACTAGCTATCGCCGCGTGTGACGTGCATCACGGTTAGCAAGAAATCTAGGACTTTTTCAGTATAGAGACTTGGCATTTAGATAAGGGATATGCACGTCGATTATTTGACTGGTATATCTATATTGGGAGGGGAGGACGACTAGTAGGCATATGGGACACCCCACTCCTTTATACTGATACCGCACTCAACAGAGTGATACGGACGTATTTATATATTACTGATACCATATTCTGTAGAGTATTGGATGTTACTTGGTGATATTGCAAATACCACACTCTATAGAATATCGGACGTTATTGTATTCCTGCGCCCGTGTTATAGGGGACATGTGTGGCATATACTAGCCGGTTGCCACGACTGGTAAATTACGTCAGCATATGTCTAGCCTACACCTTCCCATATACTCACAGTTGTTCTCACATTGCATTCACTTAGATGGCTAGCATACCCTTTATTGTATTTATTTTATTCAGTATTTATATATGGCATACTTTTATGTATCTTTTTACGTCCCTCTGAGGACCTGGTACCTTTCCAGATATAGACGAGGCTTTCTACCCCACAGTATACGGCCCCGGACAGGAGATGAGATTCGCTACAACTGAGGAGCTAGAGGTATTACCGTCAGAGTTTCTGTGATCAGTTGGTAGGCCTTTAGCCTAGATTAGGTGGATCATTACCTAGTCAGACGATGCCCTAGTCATTATCTTTTATATCTTATTTCAGTACTTTATTTCGTCATAGTAGTGGGTTTGTTCCCACCAGACATCTTGGTTTGTACTATGATATTTCAGACTGGTGTTTATCTTCCAGCAGTTTATTTAGTACTTCTTGCTCTTTATATTGTGGATGAGATTAGATTACCTATTATTGACTGATATTGGACATGTTAGTATTATAGAATAGCGTAGCACTCTTCGTGGATCCATTAAATTGGGATATCCTCGGAGACGTGTCAGCTGGCTATTGCCACGTGGCCTGGTCCCGTGTATTTTGGGACTGGGGCGTAAAATAGTTTTAGTGGTAGCCCATACAGGTCCTCCTCTTTTTCGCTTATGGTATGGTAACATACTAAGCGAGCCTGCAATACGATAGAAATTACTAGGTCTCATCCACCTTTGATTCATCTTTGAACTTCCTTGATACTGCTTCTAAATATCTGCATCATGTTTGTTGTTCTCGTACTCTTTTAATAAAGTCCTATCTCTTGCAGCAAGATGAATTTGCGCAGTGGACGAGGAGCACCCCGTGTCGCGGTGCCAGATAATACCACTCAAGGAGAGGAAGTACCCCAAGGGCAACCCCCGCTACAGACCCCGCTGATACATTGGCACGAGACATCGCAGGGCGATCCTATACCGCAACTTGAGGGACAGACTTCCCAGATAATCCCCACGCAATATTGTGAGGGCCAGACTTCAGGAGCTACACCGATGTCGCAGACGGAGAGGTCGACATCTGTGGAGACGCCTACTGCACAGCCGGAGATTCCACTACCACCGCCTCCACCTTATCTACCCCAGATGCCACAGCTAGATGGCCAGCCACAGATGCTCCAGTTCTTCCAGACAATGATGCAAGCCCAGTGGCAGCAGATAGAGACATTGAGACAGAGCCTGATGATAGTACTAGAGAGGACACCTGTCGCAACACCAGTACCAGTACCTCCACCAGCCCAGATAGGTGGCACTGTTAGATGGTTCCGACAGATAGGACCAGATACTTTCTCGGGCAATGAGACTGCCGAGCAGATCTCCGATTGGGTCACCAACACGGAGATGTTACTAGAGGCTTCACAACTGCAAACAGATCTTTGGATGACCGCAGTGAGGGCCCAACTGAAAGGCAACGCCCATCACTGGTGGGATTCTATTGAGCGCAGTGTAGGGAAGAACCATATGTGGGAACAGTTCCTAGAATACTTTAATGCGAAGTATTTCCCAGCTATAGTCAGAAATGCCCTGTACTCCCAATTTCTACATCTAAAATAGGGGAATATGACTGTTGACGCATATGATGCAAAATTCAGCTACCTTAGCAGATTTGGTGCCATCCTGATACCCAATGATCTCGAGAAAGCCCAAAGATTTCATCATGGCCTCAATTTCGAGCTACAGAGGTATACCACTACATAGGCGAGGATTTCTTATGAAGAGGTTCTTGCAGAAGCGAGGATCCAGGAGGCCATCGTCAGAGGAGCTAGACGTTCCAACACGACTATACCAGCCAGAGCATAGCCCAGAGCAGGAGGACCGATTCGTCGTCCCGGAGCACAAACACCGCAGAGGGCAGCGCCATACCCACAACAAGAGCTTTCGACTTGTCACCATTGTGGCAAGAAGGGACACGTTGTTAAAGATTGCTGAAAGAAGTTGGGATTATGCATGATATGTGGGTCCAGTCAGCACCTTGTCCGGGATTGCCAGCAGCGCAGAGAGGCAGCACTACAGACAGGACCGAGGCCAGCAGCACCAGCCCCGAGGATACTACCCCCACTAGGAGGCCAGCGACCACTAGCACCCGGAGGTTTTCAGAGGGGGCCACCCTTGGCCCCATAGGAAGTGCAGTTCAACAGGAACCGACAGCAGACAGGAGGACAGAGGCAGGGACAAGCCTTCGCTTTAGCAGCTACTGAGGAGGAAACAGAAGGGGAAGCTATCACAGGTACCATCTTAGTTGCATCATTACCCACAACTGTATTGTTTGATTCTGGAGCTACATTGTCATTTATATCTAGTAGATTTGTAGCAATGCATAGAGTAGCTACTTTCCCCTTACCTAAGAGTTGGAAGATTCTTACCGGAGGAGGTATCATGCCGGTTACCAGCACTATCAGAACGTGCTCGGTAGTTGTATGTGGTAGAGAGATGAGAGCACGATTCTTGGTATTGCCTATGTCGTACTTTGATGTTGTGTTAGGCATGGACTGGTTAAGCCAGTATAATGCTGTACTGAACTGTTGGAAGGGTAGCATCACCTTTAGACCACCAGATCAACTGGAGTTCGAGTACATACGAGGGACCATTGAACAAGGAGTAGGACAGATAGCGGGAACTTGCATGGCTATGGAGATTGCACCCCTGCCAATAATTGCAGAATTTGAGGATGTATTCCCCGAAGAAATGCCAGGCTTACCGCCAGATAGAGACGTAGAGTTCACCATCGAGCTAGTACCCGGAGCAACGCCGGTATCTTCTAATGTATACTGATTGGCTAAGAAGGAATTAGATGAGCTGAAGCTACAATTAGAAAAGTTGCAAAGCAAGGGATTTATCCGTCCTAGTGCATCACCATGGGGAGCACCAGTATTGTTCGTACCCAAGAAGGATGGAACAGTACATATGTGTATTGATTACAGGGCCCTTAATGCTCTGACTATCAAGAACAAGTACCTCCTGCCGCAGATTGATGATTTATTCGACCAGTTGACAGGAGCAGTGGTGTTCACAAAGATTGACTTGAGATCGGGTTATCATCAAGTGAAGGTACGAAGAGAGGACATACAGAAGACAGCATTCAGGACTCGTTATGGTCACTACGAGTTCTTAGTAATGCCTTTTGGACTGACGAATGCGCTAGCAATATTTATGAACTTGATGAACAGAGTATTCCACCAATACTTAGACCAGTTTGTGGTAGTCTTCATCGACGATATTTTGGTGTATTCGAAGAGCTACGAGGAGCACGAAAAGCATTTGAGGATAGTGTTAGAGACTCTAAGGAGAGAGAGGCTTTATGCCAAGCTGAGCAAATATTTCTCCTAGATCGTGTTGCTTTCCTTGGACACGTCATCTCAGGAGATAGAATTTCAGTAGATCCGGCGAAGATTTTATCTGTAGAGACATGGCCAACCCCTACCAATGTCTCAGAAGTGAGAAGCTTTCTAGGACTTGCCGGATATTACCGGAGGTTCATAGAAAACTTTGCGAAGATTATAGAATCGATGACCCACTTGACCCGTAAGGAGCAGGAAATTCACTTGGACAGAGGAGTGTCAGAAGGCATTCGATGAGCTGAAGAAGCGCTTGACTACAGTACCTATCTTGACCATGTCACGCCCCGATCTCCCGCAGGCTATTTCGGCCGTCCCCGCTAGGCGGGAATCACCCTCACCAGCGCTCCTGCGGGACGATCGCTTTATGACCCATCCGGGCGTGATGCCGCACGAGCGTGATCCACGCCCGTGCAAGGCCGTGGTTAGTTGGCTGGCGGTAAGAGTTCTAAGCCACAGAGTCACACAGATTGTCCGAGTGCAGCGGAGTCATGAACGCATAGCGATTCGGTAACAGGTTTACTGACTCGACAATATAGCGAAAGCATTAAAACATAAGTTGAAGTAAAGCAACTCTTTTATTGATATAAACATATGTTACAGGCGGTGTATAGCCGAGATTACAAGTCGCTCAAGCCTCACTCTCTGAAACTGTAAAAGTGTGCCAAGTGGCTACAATTATGGAATGATTGTACAGGCAATGATCAGGCAATGTTCAGGCGATGTTCAGGACGATGTTCAGGCGATATTCGCAACATTATGTCTTGTATATGTGCTTTCGTTCCGGATGTGCCGCTGCTTCGGAGTGATCTCCATGCCTTAGCACGCGCGAAGGAGGCGTCCGCACCGAACGAGGTTCTCCCGTACCCTGCATACAAACTGGTGGATTATCAGTACATTGAATGCACTGGTGGGGAAGCTACTCGCCTGCTCAACAAATCCAAACACGTAATACATGTTTCGTGCACAACTATTAAGTTATCTTTCTAGTTGCCTTAGGATCAGTTTTATGCAATATTTGAACAGCCTAACTCGTGTGGTAGTGCGCCGTGCGACATGAGAGGAAACACGGCGAGACTTATCCTTTGGTCTTCCCTGTCCAAGGCAAACATTATAAATTCAAGCACGGGCAAGTATAACATTCAAGAGGTATAGCATATGCAACACAAAAGTCATTGATTGGGACAATATTTGGAGTGCTCAGTTGTTCTTGATGTGATACAATGGCTCGCACGCGGATAGCCGCTAAGCAAGGATGACTTATCTATATGAACATGAGTCGCTGGCATAGCCATAAAGGACTAATCCTAGACGAGAATGGAATGCAACGAGAGCACACGATGCGCTACGAACCATCTCGCCCATACACGATGGATTGCACATGTAGTCCAAGGCCAAGATAGAATGCAACCAAAGTACACGATATGCTACAAACCATCTCGCCCGCATACGATAGACTACACATGATGTGGTCCCAGGCCAAGTAGAATGCAACGAAAGTACACGAGGCGCTGCAAACCACTCGCATGTACACGATGGGACCACACTGAACTTCCATCCGGATCAGATTGGCCCCAGTGCCCCGGTGACAATCCGTGGAACCATGTCTCGTTTTCGAGTTGTCCGCGACATGCACTTTCTTTTGGGTCTTTCAATTATCACGAGATACACGAGAATACGAGAACACGAGAACACGAGTGCACAAGAACACGAGAACACGAGTGCACTGAAATACGAGTACACGAGTACACGAGATACTTGGATCTTGTTTCTGTACAATAACTTGCCTTGATGCATTCCCCTGGCTCGGGGCTGCCTGGTGACCTAACGGTCCCGGATACTTGCAGGTTCAATCATGCACGGGACGACTACTTAGTAGTCTCCCGGGGGTTGGATGAAAACAAGGCAACATTCAAGCAGACAAGCATACATTTCTAAGGAACATAAGTAAACACGTTTGGTCCGGCCCGAAGGTAAACCGAGAGTTAGATCGTTAGGGGACTTGGCATGCGAGGGTCTGAATATAAGCAGTATTTCAATTTCCAAGTTCTATCATAAGCAATACAAGTTGGGATTATTCCCTTAGCTAGGTGCATTGGATTGTTATTAGCATGCAGGGGGTGATTCACCTAGCGACTAGCATGAATA
Source organism: Iris macrosiphon (assembly GCA_036927795.1). Taxonomy (NCBI): domain Eukaryota; kingdom Viridiplantae; phylum Streptophyta; class Magnoliopsida; order Asparagales; family Iridaceae; genus Iris; species Iris macrosiphon. The sequence continues at coordinate 63,688,537 of JAYESA010000013.1, forward strand.
TTCCAGATTTTTATGTGTGCTGGCTAAGCAAAGGCAAGTTTATCGTAGCCACCCACCTTAGCGATGATTCGCCTCGGTAGAGCGATACGTCAAGCGAGCCTCTTAAAGCCTAAGCCGGATTCCTGTAGGGACAAGTCTGGATATCCTTTGCTTCTCGATTGAGGCAAAGCGGGTCGGGACAGTTGCACTTTTGCCGTTTGAGTCGGCAGTCCGCTAGAACGGAACAGGGTGTTATATTCTACCCAACTCAGAAAAAGTCTCGTCCCTGAGACTTACTGAGGACAAACAGTAATCTAGGGTTGAGGCAATCCTAGACAAGTCGTTGTACTTGTTCATTTGGATATTCACTTGCACAAGCGTCGAAATCAACATATCGCTTAGACTGGATCGTGCGCACTTTCGAAGGGCCCCTCTAGCGTGAGCACGCCAACCAGCTTAGTGATCGCGAAGTCTTAGCACTCGAGTTTCACCTTTTCTTAAGTCTTGGATGGTGCACTAGTTCAAGGCATCCCTCGAATAGATACATTCAACCAAACTTAGAGTTAGTGAAATCGGACAAGCTACTAGCGATACTCTTAAGGGTTCACACAGGTTGGTACAAAGGCCACTCGCAGCACACAATTATACAAGCAATTATATCAATCAAAACGCATTTTGAAAGTATTTAGACTTATTGTTGGAACATCCTATCGAGGCATTGAGAGAGAGCGTGCACGTAACCCATGAACGAGCTTTCGAAACAGTGATATCGAATCGAAGTCCAAAGACGTAGAAGCCAGGCTCTGATACCATTATGTCATGCTCCGATCTCCCGCAGCCTATTTCGGCCGTCCCCGCTAGGCGGGAATCACCCTCGCCAGCGCTCCCGCGGGACGATCGCTTTATGACCCATCCGGGCGTGATGCCGCACGAGCGTGATCCACGCCCGTGCAAGGCCATGGTTCGTTGGCTGGCGGTAAGAGTTCTAAGCCACAGAGTCGCACAGATTGTCCGAGTGCAGCGGAGTCATGAACGCATAGCGATTCGGTAACAGGTTCACTGAGTCGACAATATAGTGAAAGCATTGAAACACAAGTTGAAGTAAAGCAACTCTTTTGTTGATATAAACATGTGTTACAGGCGGCGTATAGCCGAGATTACAAGTCGCTCAAGCCTCTCTCTCTGAAACTGTAAAAGCGTGCCAAGTGGCTATAATTGTGGAATGATTGTACAGGCGATGATCAGGCGATGTTCAGGCAATGTTCGCAATATTATGTCTTGTATATGTGCTTTCGTTTCGGACGCGTTGCTGCTTCGGAGTAATCTCCATGCCTTAGCACGCACGAAGGAGGCGTCTACACCGAACGATGTTCTCCCGTACCCTGCATACAAACTGGTGGATTATCAGTACATTGAATGTACTGGTGGAGAAGTTATTCGCCCGCTCAATAAATCCAAACACGTAATACATGTTCCGTGCACAACTATTAAGTTGTCTTCTAGTTGCCTTAGGATTAGTTTCATGCAATATTTGAACAGCCTAACTCGTGTGGCAGTGCGTCGTGCGACATGAGAGGAAACACGACGAGACTTACCCTTTGGCCTTCCCTGTCCAAGGCAAACATTATAAATTCAAGCACGGGCAAGTATAACATTCAAGAGGCATAGCATATACAATACAAGAGTCATTGATTGGGATAATATTTGGAGTGCTCAGTTGTTCTTGAAGTGATGCAATGGCACGCACGCGGATAGCCGCTAAGCAAGGATGACTTATCTATATAAACATGAATCGCTGGCATAGCCATAAAGGACTAATCCCAGACGAGAATGGAACGCAACAAGAGCACACGATGCGCTACGAACCATCTCGCCCGTACACGATGGATTGCACATGTAGTCCAAGGCCAAGATGGAATGCAACCAAAGTACACGATATGCTACAAACCATCTCGTCCGCACACGATAGACTACACATGATGTGGTCCCAGGCCAAGTGGAATGCAACGAAAGTACACGAGGTGCTGCAAACTACTCGTCTGTACACGATGGGACCATACTGAAGTTCTATTCGGATCAGATTGGCCCCAGTGCCCCGGTGACCGTCCGTGGAACCATGCCTCATTTATGAGTTATCCGCGACATGTACTTTCTTTTGGGTCTTTCAATTATCACGAGATACACGATAACACGAGAACATGAGTGCACAAGAACACGAGAATACGAGTGCACTGGAACACAAGTACACGAGATACTTGGATCTTGTTTCTGTACAATAACTTGCCTTGATGCATTCCCCTGGCTCGGGGCTGCCTGGTGACCTAACGGTCCTGGATACTTGCAGGTTCAATCATGCACGGGACGACTACTTAGTAGTCTCCCGGGGGTTGGATGAAAACATGGCAACATTCAAGCAGACAAGCATGCATTTCTAAGGAACATAAGTAAACACGTTTGCTCCGGCCCGAAGGTAAACTGAGAGTTAGATCGTTAGGGGACTTGGCATGCGAGGGTCTGAATATAAGCAGTATTTCAATTTCCAAGTTCTAGCATAAGCAATACAAGTTGGGATTATTCCCTTAGCTAGGTGCGTTGGATTGTTATTAGCATGCAGGGGGTGATTCACCTAGCGACTAGCATAAATATTCCAGATTTTTATGTGTGCTGGCTAAGCAAAGACAAGTTCACCGTAGCCACCCACCTTAGTGATGATTCGCCTCGGTAGAGCGATACGTCAAGCGAGCCTCTGAAAGCCTAAGCCGGATTCCTGTAGGGACAAGTCTGGATATCCTTTGCTTCTCGATTGAGGCAAAGCAGGTCGGGACAGTTGCACTTTTGCCGTTTGAGTTGGCAGTCCGCTAGAACGGAACGAGGTATTACAGACCATACCTTCTGGACCCGGAGGATTCGTAATCTATAGCGATGCATCCGAAAAAGGATTAGGATGTGTCTTGATACAGCATGGAAAGGTTGTAGCTTATGCTTCTAAACAGTTGAGGACACATGAGAAGAACTATCCCACCCATGACTTGGAGCTTGCAGCAGTAATCTTTGTCTTGAAGCTTTGGAGGCACTATCTATATGGAGAGAGAGTGGAGATATTTACTGATCATAAGAGCCTAAAGTATGTCTACACTCAGAAAGATCTTAACCAGAGGCAGAGACATTGGCTCGAGGTAATGACAGACTTCGAGATCGAGCTACAGTACCATCCGGAAAAGGCCAACGTAGTAGCTGACGCATTGAGCAGAAGACCCATGGCATTCTTCATGACCACTCAACAACATCTGTTGAGAGAGCTAGAGCAGATGGGTATAGAGGTCATTATGCCCGGAGTAGATGGACAATTATCGAGTTTCCAATTACAATCGATATTAGTGGAGAGAATCAAGGCCGCTTTGCCGACAGACGCCAGATTTCAGAGGCTTAGACAGAGGACGGAGGCTGGAATGCAGACATGACTGAGAATACATGAAGATGGGACTTTGAGATACGGAGATTGTCTCTATGTTCCAAATGGAGAACTTCGCCAGGATTTGATGGCAGAGGCACACAGTTCAACCTATTCTATTCATCCCGGAAGTACGAAGATGTACAGGGACTTGAAATAATACTACTGGTGGCACGGAATGAAAAGAGAGATAGCACGCTTTGTAGCCAAGTGCCTGGTGTGTCAGCAAGTCAAGGTTGAGCATCAGAGATCTGCAGGATTGCTTCAACAGCTACCTATACCGGAGTAGAAATAGGAGCACATCACTATGGACTTTGTTATGGGCTTTCCGAGAAGTCCTAGTGGGCGCAATGTAGTATGGGTAAATCGTGGATAGACTCACCAAGTTCGTACACTTTTTACCCTTCAGAGTTGGGCAGTCGACGGAGACCTTAGCAGATATATACATGAGGAAGATTATGCGCCTACATGGAGTGCCAGTTAGCATTGTGTCTGACAGGGATACGAGGTTCACGTCTTACTTTTGGCGAAGTATGCAAGAGAGTCTCGGTACTCACCTGAAGTTTAGCACAGCGTATCACCCACAAACAGATGGCCAGTCGGAGCACACCATTCAAACGCTAGAAGACATGTTGAGAGCGTGCATGCTTAACTTCGGAGGATCATAGAAGGACCATTTGCATCTGGTCAAATTTTTCTACAATAACAGCTATCAGGCGAGCATCCAGATGGCTCCCTATGAAGCATTGTATGGAAGAAAATGTCGTTCCCCAGTATGCTGGAATGATATAGGCGAGCGACAGATTCTCGAACCAGAGTTGGTTGTGCGTACAGTAGAAAAGGTGAAGAAGATCCAAGGGCACCTTCGAGCAGCACAAGACAGACAAAAGCATTGGGCAAATGCGCATCGTTGACCCCTAGAATTTTAGGTTGGAGATCACGTATTTCTAAAGATCTCGCCTACTCGAGGGACTATCAGATTCGGAGGCAGAGGGAAGCTGAGCCCGATATACATCGGACCATTCGACGTATTGGAATACGTCGGAGAGGTTGCTTACAGATTAGCCTTGCCGCAGACCTTGGAAGGAGTTCATGACGTCTTTCATGTATCTTAGCTGAGGAGATACATACCGAATTCGAGATCATAGTTGGCCCGAGCTTATCACACCAAGAGGAGCCTATCGAGATTCTGGACAGGAGTAAGAAAGTACTGCGAGGATAGACTATTCCCTTAGTTCGTGTCGCGTGGAGACATCATGCACCAGGCGAGTCGACTTGGGAATGCAAGAAGGACATTAGGCAGCGCTATTCCCATCTCTTCGAAGGACTAGGTACGTATTAGCATTTTATCCAGTCAAAACTTCTTACCATACGTATGTTTTAATTTCGAGGACGAAATGCTCTAAGGAGGGTAGATTGTAAACCCCCTCGACCAAATTAGGATTTATTAGGATTAAATCAAGATACTAGGATTTATTTAGAATTAATTAGAATAAATGTGAGTCAATTATACGTCTTAATACACCTTGTCGTTGCTTCGAGGTTGGAGCATTCCACCATTAGGATCTTCCACCCGAAGTCACGAACATCTTTTAGATGTGCCAGACTACCCCTCTAACCCTTGTGCAACCTTAGATACTCGCTATCGCATCTTGCCCTAGCTACGCAATAGTTCTTGAGAGAGAGCACCTTGTATTTATTAATTTAATTAAAATTTAGGTCAAGTTCACCTCAAACAAGTCCGACCATGCCCATATTGCACTCTACCACTTGGACCAGCCTACAACAAAGGCCAGACAAGGCCACACTCGAGGCCAGCCCATAACTCCATCACCACATATAAATACCAACCTTCCCATGCAAAACCCTAATAAACCCACTATTCATTATTCCCTACAAAGCCCTAGCCGACCTCCCCATCCAAATCGAGCCCCCCCAACCGGCCGGACACCCCCCCATCACGGTCCCGACCGGAGCACTGCCCTCAATACCGACTGCTCCCGACCGGATCACTGCCCCTCAACCCGACTGCTCCCGATCGGCCCGACTGCTCCCGACCGGAGCACTGCCCCTCAACCCGACTGCTCCCGACCGGAGCACTGCCCTCAACCCGACTGCTCCCGACCGGAGCACTGCCATCACCGCCCGACTCATCCCGACGTCACCTCGACTCATCCCGACGTCACCCCGACTCATCCCGACGCCGCCCGACTCATCCCGACACCGCCCGACTGCTCCCCGACTATGCCTAAACCCGCCTGACGCCACCCGAGCAACTATCCCGATCCCGACTGCCCCTACCACCCGCGAGGCCGGATCCGTCCACGTCGATCGGAGCCACCCTCGTCGAAGGGAACAGCCGACCAACGAGCGGACCCCCTCGCTCGGTCGATCAGGTACTTGTTCGTGGAACCCGTCTCTCTTGTGTCCTAGTATTTTCCTTCGTATCACCGCGTCAATATGGAAGTATATTAATAACCTGCAAACCAAGTTAATATTTTATACATGGAAATAAGTTTTAATTAGATATTAATTAATAAATAATTATTCTAAACTAGCGACCAGTTACCAAGGACAGGTAATTCGGTAGAAACACCTGGATAACCCTAGTATGTTCAAACATGGAGAATAGAGACATGTCCGCATAGAAGAGAAATCAGGGACAACCCGTAACTAGATAATTATTGCCTCGAGACACTGGTTAACCGAAGACAGAACACGTGTACACCCCAGCTAAGTGAACACGTGACACTGTACTCGAGCAACAATGAACTCGCGACAATATTTAAGAATAGCGTCTTAACAGTATGTAGATGATACGTAGTATCTGATGTCTGTATTGTTGTGTTATATTGTATGTCTAGGGTCTTTGGATCAGCCAGGAGACGCTACCAAAGCAGGCTTTTGGCATTCACCTCTTGAAGATTCAGGCAAGATACCTTGCTATATTTTACTGTCTAATTTAAATTATACAAATGTTGTATTGTATGCTTGTTGTTTTGCTTTATACAACTGTGCGCATCCGAGATTGTCTTGGGTGCATTCGACGGATACGTCAAAGATTAGTATATATTGACTTAGTCATTAGCAGACTCACCCTATTGGAGGATACCCCGTTATCTTCCAAGACCTGACACTTTTACACGTACTTATAGTGACAAATCTCATATTGGGATACGAGTTCGCGTGATCAACTAGCTATCGCCGTGTGTGACGTGCATCACGGTTAGCAAGAAATCTAGGACTATCACAGTATAGAGACTTATCATTTATATAAGGGATATGCGCGTCGATTATTTGACTGGTATATCTATATTGGGAGGGGAGGATGACTAGTAGGCATATGGGACACCCCACTCCTTTACACTGATACCGCACTCGACAGAGTGATACGGACGTATTTATATATTACTGATACCACGTTCTGTAGAGTGTTGGACGTTACTTGATGACATTGTCGGACGTTATTGTATTCCTGAGCCCGTGTTATAGGGGGCATGTGTGGCATATACTAGCCGGTTGCCACGACTGGTGAATTACGTCAGCATATGTCTAGCCTACACCTTCCCATATACTCATAGTTGTTCTCATATTGCATTTACTTAGATGGCTAGCACACCCTTTATTGTATTTATTTTATTCAGTATTTATATATGGCATGCTTCTATGTATCTTGTTACGTCCCTCTGAGGACCTGGTACCTTTCCAGATATAGACGAGGCTTTCTACCCCATAATATACGGCCCCGGACAGGAGACGAGATTCGATATAGCTGAGGAGCTAGAGGTATTACTGTCAGAGTTTCCGTGATCAGTTGGTAGGCCTTCAGCCTAGATTGGGTGCATCATTACCTAGTCAGACGATGCCCTAGTCATTATCTTTTATATCTCATTTCAGTACTTTATTTCGTCATAGTAGTGGGTTTGTTCCCACCAGACATCTTGGTTTGTACTATGATATTTCAGACTGGTATTTATCTTTCAGCAGTTTATTTAGTACTTCTTGCTCTTTATATTGTGGATGATATTAGATTATATGTTATTGACTGATATTGGATATGTTAGTATTATAGGATAGCATAGCACTCTTCGTGGATCCATTAAATTGGGATATCCTCGGAGACGTGTCAGTTGGCTATTGCCACGTGGCCTGGTCCCGTGTATTTTGGGACTGGGGTATGACAGAACTTCCAATCGACCCAAGAAGAAGAGTCATTTTCAATGCTGAACTCTGTATATTTTGGGTACTTGGAGTATTTTATAGCCAAGAAGGAGCATTTTTTGCGTAAACCCTTACAATTGGCCATCTGTAGCTTTCGAGCATAGAATCGTAGATTTGTAGCCTCTGAGCGTTAAAAGCTTCCGAGCGAGAAATCATAGATTTGTAGCCTCTTGAGCATAAAATCGTAGGTTTGTAGCCTCTCGAGCGTAAAATATCCTGAGCGTAAAAGCATCTGAGCGTAAAACCATAGATTTATAGCCTCTGTGCGTAAAATCGTAGATTTGTAGTCCCTCGAGCGTAAAAGCTCCTGAGTGTAAAATCATAGATCCGCTCTGCACGTAAATTCTGGATCCACTGACTGTCCTTCTTCTTTTTTTAAACGATAGGCTAACGTGGCCCCAAATTATAACCGAATATTAAATATCGAATTTGGTTAGGGATTCAAAGAGTTATCCAAACTCTATAAATAGCCCAAGGTCTGAGAGAGAAAACTTTTATCTGTCTTCATAAAAGCCCTAGCTTTTCAATAACTCTTCTTCTTCGTCTCTTTCTTGAGAACTCAGAATTGCCATGGCCCCTAAACAAGCTTCCATTGTTAAAGGAAAGAAGGTTTCTTCCTCTTCTCGATCCTCTGCTCAAGTACGAGCAACTCCCATTAGGCTGAACGAGCCTCGATCCGAGCGAAGTGCTCCACCGTCGAGCTGTGCTCCGGATGTCACAGGTAAAAGGACTCTGAGGGGAATAGAGGATTTTCTGCACACGTTGTACGTGTATGCGAACCAATACGCCCATATTTCTAATGTGTCAGCATAAAACCATCTTTTTGCAGTCTGGCGTAAAAAGCTCAGACTGTCGAAATTTGGCGTATACTTCCAATTTTGAGTTTTACGCGCTAGATGAAAATTCCGACGTACAAACTCAAATTTTGGCAGTCTGGCATAAAAACTCAGACTGTTAAGTTTTGGCGTATACTGCCAGCCTTGAATTTTACGCCTCAGAAATAGATTCCGGCGTAAAAACTCAAGTATTTGCAGTCTTGGCGTAAAAAGCACAGACTGATAATCTTTGGCGTAAACTGCAAAAGTGTAATGTCTAGTGTAGAAACTGACTTGTTCTCTTGCGTTTTGTAGTGGACATGCAGATCCCTCTTTTGGCTGAGGTGATGGGCTCTGCTGCCGGGATGCTGAGCTCAAATTATTTGGAGGATTTGTCGCATGTGACATTCCCCATTTCTGGAGCCAATTATCCTGAAGAAAGGGAAACCCTGATATCATCCCAAGGGGAGATATATTTTTTTCCTTGCAGTAATTGTAAGGACCATTTGCCTCATCGCAGAGGGAAGATATATTTTTACGCGCGGAGCGCGTTGTAGACTTCTGAATTGGCGCTAAGACATTGTCAGAAGCTTTGTCTGCCACGTCACAGATGGAAGACAGAGTTTTACACGCGGGGCGCGGTTTATACTTCTGGGTTAGCACTGAGGCATTACCCGAAGCTTTGTCTGCCACGTCACAGACAGGAGACAGAATTTTACGCGCGGGGCGCGGAGTATTCTTCTGGGTTAGCACTGAGGCATTACCCGAAGCTTTGTCTGCCACGTCACAGACGGAAGACAGAATTTTACGCGCGGGGCACGGAATGGACTTCTGGATTGGCACTAAGGCATTACCCGAAGCTTTGTCTGCCACGTCACATACGGGAGACAGAATTTTATGCGCAGGGCGCGGAGTGGACTTCTGGATTGGCACTAAGGCATTGCTAGAAGCTCTGTCTGCCACATCACAGGCGGGAGACAGAGTTTTACGCACGGGGCGCACAGATTGTATTGTCACAACCTGGTTGGTCGGAGAGAGAGCCTGCAGGAAGGGTAGAGGATGTCCGGGGCATCCATACTTTACGCAACTTCCTGTTATCCTGGACAGAGAGGGAACGAGAGCCACCCCCTGCGCGAAGCATATCTTCGTAAGCAGATTGGTCAAATTTGACGACCAGAGTCTTCTTTATTGATCCGACGGATACAGCATCGTATTAAGCAATAGCTTTCTCGTCGGATGAGAAAGTTGATAATTTTCCCCAGCAGAGTCGTCATCTTGTGTTTGATAATAAATGAAAGAAATTGAAACTAGGTTTATACGAAACCCTTTCTTTGGTTTACAAACAAGAAAAAGAAGTATAATTAATCCTATACGAGGATGTTAAGTACAAAAGTTTGATTCTGGGAAAATATTGCTATAGGAGTCTGATCTACGGTCGATCACTTTGTCCCTTGGACCACACGATGACGAAAAAGTATTGTAGAAGACGAAGCTTCAAAAACTGCAGGAGGGATTGAATTCTCGTTGCCAAAGCTCTCCATATGTGCTCTCTTGACCTTAATTCTCCACACTTCGACCCCGACCTCTTCGACCTTGGACCTCCGTGGCTGGAGGTCTCTATTTATAGGGTTTGGTCACTGTTGGCATAGAAACCAAACAGCGGAGAAAGTTGCACCTTTTATGCGGTGGTTGTAATAACTGTCACCCACGTATGAATGATCTTCTGAATCGGCATGTGACGCGTGTCCCATTATGAGGTAATGCGTATAACTGCTCATCGAAGATCACGGCATGCAAGCCACGTAGGTAACTGTCCCTCGCGTAGAGAAGGTTGGCATAGAAGCCAAATAACTGTCACCTTGGCATAAAAGCCAAATAGTTATCTTGTTGGCGTAGAAGCCAAATAGCTGTCAGATTGGCGTAGAAGCCAAATAGTTATCTTATTGGCATAGAAGCCAAATAGCTGTCAGGTTGGCGTAGAAGCCAAGTAGCTGTCAAGTTTGATGCTGCATGGATAGGTAACCAGCGTAAAGGCAGCCGATTATCCTTCTTTGACTGAGGTCTTGAGCGTATTATGGACCAGATAGCCTTGTCACTCACCTTTGCAAATATAGCCTGAGTTGGCGTATTCCGAGGAGATAACATACGGCGTACTCCTATAGTTGAAAATAGCCAGGTCGACGTATTTCGAAGAGATAGCATACGACATACTCCTATAGTTGAAAATAGCCTGATGGCGTAATGTGCAGGGATGGTGATGTTGACGTATTAGCCCTAATTATAGCTCACCCAGTCATTAAAAGTAGAACCAAATCTCGTGCATTAAATGCAGAGATCTGCCCCTATCTCGTGCATTAACTGCAGAGACGTGCCTCAAGTTCTGTACAAAGAGCAGCTTTTGACGTGGCAGTTGGTTTCGTCTCATCTTGAGCGTAAAAGCTCATGTCTGCCTGTGCATAATAGGGCGTGTATTCCTTGAATGCGTAAACGATGTCTTATATCAAGGCTTTGTCACTAGACGACAGTCTGGGGCTCTGTGCCAAAACATCATTACAGCCGTCCTCTTGATAGTCGTGCAGTACTCTTTGTCAGGAGTCAGGTTCACTGCGTCATCTGACAGGTTCATTCGAGGAATACGAAGAGTTCTGTCACGCTCCAGTCCCAAAAATACGTAGGACTTAGGACACGTAAGCATGCCAGCCGCATGGATATGGCAACTCCAATATATGGAAACCAAATCCATACGTACGCTGTAATATGAATATAAAATCCATAAGTGGTATAAAATATAATACAAGTCACAGGGTATAATCTAAATCTCATCCACCAAAATCATATAGAAATAAAATAACCAATGTCTATGAAACTAGATCTCAACAAGAAGTATCTAAAGATGATAGTTGGATGGAAACAAATCCACTACCAACTCGAATGGGAAAAGTAAATACAATATCAGTACAACTCACTCAAACAATAAATACCAGCTACCAATCACGGCTCGAAGAGAAGACATCCACGAAGCATCTATTCCTTCCAAATCTGTGCTCCTGCAAATACTCAAGAACAGGTACACCTGGCAGCGGACCAGGTCCTCAGAGGGACATAACAAGTATACTTAAACACATGCCAATAAAGTACTGAAAATAAACATCCATTGGGGTCGTCTAACCATCTATGTGAATGCAGTTAAGAACACCTTTCCCCACAAGTGAGCTATCTGGCTGAAAACTGGGATTTGGCATAGTTCTCTTTTGAAGAGCCAGGGGCCTAAAAGGCACGTCGTCTTTTGAACGCCGGTGGCCCGCCTGATAATATATAGGGGTCATCATCACCCGTATCTCCAGCGGAGAATCCGGGCTTCACAGAAAAAGTGTAAAGGAGCTCAAATGCGGTACTTGTTGTTCTTCCCACCCCATGCTCTAAGCATGTCACATCCATGACACGATTTGGTCCATAGCCTATTCTTAGTACCCTAGTCCAATCCTGCAACCAAACAAGGACAAGGATGGGACCACCGTACTACAATAAGCTATGTCCCTGGACCTCTAATAACTGTCAAGTCTACTAGCATGCAATGTATCTAACAGCAGTTATTCCTAACGCACGGCCCATACGTACAGGAGGCCAGACCTGTCACGCAGTCCGTGATCTATATGAGATTCACACTCGTGTAACCACTGTGTCACGGTCAATGAACCTAATGGTGCTACATGATAATGGGGTAGTCTCATGAACAAGGTCAATGCAAATACATAAATAAAAACATATTGCGACGTCAACGTCGCGCGCATTTTATATAACAGTTAAAATATATGAACTAAAGAAAGAAAATAAAGATGCATGCAACATATGGAATATAAATAACAGTACAATGGCAAGGTATACTTGCCTGACAAGGAAGCTGCAATGTACCAATAACCTGCTCCAGAAATCGTGCAGAACAATCCAATATCCTATGTACACATAAATATAATATAATAGAATTATTAGTCATTACACTAGCACATACTCAACCACATTTACACTGGAATCAGGGGGTATACTAGGGGTAACACTAGTCATCTAACACGGTCAATTACGCATTGAATTATGCGGGTGTCGCGTCTTCAAGTACTGTACAAAATCTGTCAGTCAACTGACAGGTGTCTATGCCAGTACGTTAGTGTACGCAAGGCAGACAAATTCACAATTTCTTAGGGTCAATATGGTCAAGGTAAGTATGGGATAGTCCACGATGTCCTAGGGTCATACAGTCTGAATATTTAGTCATAATTATCAATTAGCATTTACTTACATATATATTCATATAACTATATAATAATATAACCATTAATTTATTTTAATTTATTTAATTCTGGAATAATTACTCTAAAATCCTATTTTAATCTTATTATTCTGATTTTTATGTTAATTCCTAAATTTTGTCCAAAGAAACTAAATTTTATCAACTCGAGACTCATGGCACGCAAATCGAGGCGATCTGTTGACCAAAAAGTCAACCGATACAAACTCGACTTTAATGCATGATTTTTTGTAGATTTCAGCATCAAAAACATACTGGAATTTATGGCTCATTTGAATTCAAATTCGTTTGGGAATTATGGCACATACAAATTTTGTATTGTGCACCGATGGTTAAATTCTAACCTAAAAGTTCTACAGAATTAACAGTATGTAAATACTTCGAAATAAATTCTGGAAAAATAAATGTCGATGATCTTGACATCAGCTTTCCGAAACTTTAAACGGTTCGTGATTCTGATTCCTGGTTCTCCCGAAATCGCGAAAATATCGAAACACGTCTATTTTCGGACATGCTGTGCTCTACGAATTTTCCAGAATTTAATACTAATAATTTAGAAAAACAATTTATATTATCAGAAATCTAACCTCATTATCGTTCTAACAAAAAAAACTGTAGCATGTTTGGAGTCCGGAGCTAGGAGATATCGTCTTTTTAATTCGTCATAACTAGTAGAAAATGAGGCTGAATTTATGACAAATTTTGACTATTTTTTTGGACGAAAAAGAGAGGAATTTGGAAAAAAAAAATATGAAGGATGAGGTATTTATAATGGTGGACACTACTTAATTAGATACGAATAGGATTGGTTAATTTGGATAGGATTATGATGAATTTAAATAAGGATAGGATATGCATGAAGTTGATTTCCTAGTAGGTTCAGGATTTGAATTAATTTAAAATAGAGTTTGAATTTATCTCAATAATTTATAATCTTAAATATAATTAAAGATAATACAAATAATTTATAAAATCTTATTAATATCTATTAACACTAAATTAGTATCTATCTAATATTAAGACTATATATATCCAAATAAATCCTAAATAATTTTAAAATCTAAATAAATTTCTTAAAATTCTAAATAAATTACAAAAAAAAAATATTTAAATATTTTAAACTAAAATAAATATTTGGTAGGAACGACATGCAAGTATGGTCGTATATTAAATCATAGAAGTCCTAGAAATTTATATTTTCTAAGTTTTAATTACCAAAAATTCTAGAAAAATCTCCAAAAATCTAAAATAACCTAAAATAATTCTAAATGAATATTTATATAAGTAAATATATCAAGAACTTTATTTTCTAAATAACTAAGAGCATATTCTAAATAAATTCAACATATATAATAAATATAATAATATAAAATATACACAAAATATCTATTTTGGGTGAGGGAGTTTACAATCTATCCAACTTAAAATAATTTCGTCCTCGAAATTAAAATAAGACATAATTTGTTAAATCTTTCACATTCGTACATAAGGTATGTCAATCGCAATCTCTTCCAGAAATTTAAATAACAAAATTTAATTGAATCTATCGCGATCACTTCAAAATTAATATAACCACTGTTTAAATCAAAATTCAACCTGTCGTAATCTCTTCTCGATTTTTAAATAATCAACATCCAAATCTGACTCAAGTCTATATGACATCCCACATCAAAATTTATATCATAATTTCCAACTATCATAATCTCCTCTAGACTTTGAACAATAAACAATTCTAATCAAATCTTATTCCTATTCTTAACTTAAGAATTTTGTACTATTCAAATATTTAAACTCAATTTACATCCTCAATATTTCAAATAGGTGACCCAACAATTAAAATTAAACTTTTAATTCAAATCATCAAATTGTAAAATTTAAATCTAATTAACCAATTGTTCAAGTCTAAAATTCTATATTTATCCTCAAAATTTAAATCGATGATTCATCCTTCAATATTCAAAATTTAAATCATGTGCTCAAAGTATAAATATTGGGTCCTCAATATCAAGATTTTTAAAATTCATTAAATCCTCATTATCTTAATCCCTCTTTTAAAATTCTCCACATTTAAAAGGACTTAATCTCTCAATCTAATCATACTTGATCACAATCTAAAAGAATTCTCCTCAAGTTTAATACTGCAATTTCTACCCAACTTAGAATTTACCCATCTATCACATAAGACTCTTACACTTAAGAAAAATATTTCTCAATTTATTTTCTTATGTCATTCAATCCTAAAAACTTTAACACCAACTATATCATATGTGATATGCCCTTAATCAATTATGAAAGATAGTCACCAAATAATGTGATTGGCCTATGGGGTATATCTTGTACTATCCGTGTATCACTTATATCCAAGCACGAGATTTCGTCTTTCCGAAACAAGGGAAGACGGAAAGCAACGGAAAAGAGTTCAAGGAGGGGTAATAGAATGGAAGTATGAGAATCAAAGCGTTTAAAGAATTCAAATGGAAATTGTCAAGACAGTTGTGGATTGAAATCTTAATTTGATAATTTCCTATTCGCATGCTCACATCGGTGCAGTTATGTACTTGATATGATATGCTTTGTCGTATCTAGAGGGTAAGTATATTCGTCTACTAATCACTACATATCTCAATCCACGTAAAGTAGTTATGCGAAGGGCGAACCAAGCGCACTAAGGTTAGCTAGACCCTAATACACTGATTCTGAAATGCATTATTGTGGGCGCCCACTAATACATATGTAGTGAACAAGCTTGATAAAGAATAAGCTTGCAAAAACTAGGCTATAATAGCAGCATAAATCAAGGTAGTACAGCAAATATGAATACGCTAGATTATGATGAAAGAAGGTTCATAACAATTCAAGTTCACAAAAACAAAAGCAAAATAAGCAATAATAATGAAAGACTACACAATTTCTACAGTTGTCATATTAATTCCTTGTCTAAGTCGATAGTCGACAAAGTAGGGGTGTGAGCCTCTAAGTTCTATAGTCTGAATAAACACTATCATCTTATGTTAGCATACAATTAATGCCATTCAGTTATACTTCATCAATGGATCACAAGGGCTATATAATACTAGGTGGTGAGGTATACTACCCAACTTATAAAAATTAAACTAATACGGTGACAGTCTTAAGAGGGTCCTACACAATAATCTTGCACATGTAAATAAAACAGAAACTCTTTATTAGGGTATATGAGGAAAAATCTTGGTATTGATTAGGGTATCCTTTTTATGTAGGTAATGGTCATCCTAAGTCTTAATCATAGTGCTCATAGAACATGTGTCAATAGTAAGGATAGAAGAGTTACTGGCCGTTTAAGGGGAAAGGGAATATAACTCGTATTGAGGTGTGGTACAAGTTACGCAATTTAAAACTAAGGGATAAGCACCAGATCTCAATCTACAAGAATAACTTAACTATCAAGTTCTAACTACCAAGCATAAAAAATTTCACATTCAAGGCTACAACTATAATCCTAGCAAACTATGAGCCCTTAACAAAGAATAAATTTACTTGGCCTACTATCCGAAGTGTCAGATGGCACGAGTTGAAAGATGAAGAGAAGAAACGTAATTAGCCGTCGCAAAATAGCGAGCGCTATGGTCGCAGGGAAACAATATATAAAATAAAGATAGAGGGCTCTAGATAGCATCATGGTTCTCTAAGGGGAGCGGGGTGTTAGTTGCTATGTTCGGGGTATGATCAAGGGAGAAGTGTTGATTACATTCCTCTAGGCTTCCTAGGGTGCTGTCTACTAATAACAAGACAATGATATAAGTTTATAGTTCCAATATCATCTAACTATGAAGGTTAGGTTCAGTCCAAACATTAAGTTTTTGTTTTCTATGGGTTCCTCAATGCTAGGGGCAACCATTATGGTAAACTTCTAACTAACTCTAGTAATGTCTATACTACTCTTAAGTCTTCATAATATATCATGGGTAATGGTAAACCAATTCTAAAGGTAAGGAATTCTAGGGTTTACTAGATATTCTAAACTTAGTGGTGTGTCTATATTCTCGTTGTATTCTTAATAGGTGTGCTACTCTAATTATCATCTAACAACAGGAACTTCTATATTCTAGGAGAAGGCTATACTTAAAGATCTATTAGGGAAGCACAAGAATCAAGCAGGATGCATTTGTTCAAAATAGAACAGAGAGGAGGAAGATGAATCATAGTCAATTGTGGATGAGATCCTATTTTCTAGTCCTAGGTGCAGGCTTGTTCGGTACAATAACGTAACCGAGACAATATGCTCTTGACCTGCATAGGCCACCACAAAAATATGTCACGCCCCAGTCCCAAAAATATGTAGGACTTAGGACACGTAAGCATGCCAGCCGCATGGATATGGCAACTCCAATATATGAAAACAAAATCCATACGTACGCTGTAATATGAATATAAAATCCACAAGTGGTATAAAATGTAATACAAGTCACAGGGTATAATCTAAATCTCATCCACCAAAATCATATAGAAATAAAATAACCAATGTCTATGAAACTAGATCTCAACAAGAAGTATCTAAAGATGATAGTTGGATGGAAACAAATCCACTACCAACTCGAATGGGAAAAGTAAATACAATATCAGTACAACTCACTCAAACAATAAGTACCAGCTACCAATCACGGCTCGAAGAGAAGACATCCACGAAGCATCTATTCCTTCCAAATCTGTGCTCCTGCAAATACTCAAGAACAGGTACACCTGGCAGCGGACCAGGTCCTCAGAGGGACATAACAAGTATACTTAAACACATGCCAATAAAGTACTAAAAATAAATATCCATTGGGGTCGCCTAACCATCTATGTGAATGCAGTTAAGAACACATTTCCCCACAAGTGAGCTATCTGGCTGAAAACTAGGATTTGGCATGGTTCTCTTTTGAAGAGCCAGGGGCCTAAAAGGCACGTCGTCTTTTGAACGCCGGTGGCCCGCCTGATAGTACATAATATATAGGGGTCATCATCACCCGTATCTCCAGCGGAGAATTCGGGCTTCACAGAAAAAGTGTAAAGGAGCTCAAATGCGGTACTTGTTGTTCTCCCCATCCCATGCTCTAAGCATGTCACATCCATGACACGATTTGGTCCATAGCCTATTCTTAGTACCCTAGCCCAATCCTGCAACCAAACAAGGACAAGGATGGGACCACCGTACTACAATAAGCTATGTCCCTGGACCTCTAATAACTGCCAAGTCTACTAGCATGCAATATTTCTAACAGCAGTTATTCCTAACGCACGGCCCATACGTACAGGAGGCCAGACCTGTCACGCAGTCCGTGATCTATATGAGACTCACACTCGTGTAACCACTGTGTCACGGCCAATGAACCTAATGGTGCTACATGATAATGGGGTAGTCTCATGAACAAGGTCAATGCAAATACATAAATAAAAACATATTGCGACGTCAACGTCGTGCCCATTTTATATAACAGTTAAAATATATGAACTAAAGAAAGAAAATAAAGATGCATGCAACATATGGAATATAAATAACAGTACAATGACAAGGTATACTTGCCTGACAAGGAAGCTGCAATGTACCAATAACCTGCTCCAGAAATCGCGCAGAACAATCCAATATCCTATGTACACATAAATATAATATAATAGAATTATTAGTCATTACACTAGCACATACTCAACCACATTTACACTGGAATCAGGGGGTATACTAGGGGTAACACTAGTCATCTAACACGGTCAATTACGCATTGAATTACGCGGGTGTCGCGTCTTCAAGTACTGTACAAAATCAGTCAGTCAACTGATAGGTGTCTATGCCAGTACGTTAGTGTACGCAAGGCAGACAAATTCATAATTTCTTAGGGTCAACATGGTCAAGATAAGTATGGGATAGTCCACGATATCCTAGGGTCATACAGTCTGAATATTTAGTCATAATTATCAATTAGCATTTACTTACATATATATTCATATAACTATATAATAATATAACCATTAATTTATTTTAATTTATTTAATTCTGGAATAATTACTCTAAATCCTATTTTAATCTTATTATTCTGATTTTTATGTTAATTCCTAAATTTTATCCAAAGAAACTGAATTTTATCAACTCGAGACTCATGGCACGCAAATCGAGGCGATCTGTTGACCAAAAAGTCAACCGATACAAACTCGACTTTCATGCATGATTTCTTGTAGATTTCAGCATCAAAAACATACTGGAATTTACGGCTCGTTTGAATTCAAATTCGTTTGGGAATTATGGCACATACAAATTTTGTATTGTGCACCGATGGTTAAATTCTAACCTAAAAGTTCTACAGAATTAAAAGTATGTAAATACTTTGAAATAAATTCTAGAAAAATATATGTCGATGATCTCGATATCAGCTTTCCGAAACTTTAAACGGTTCGTGATTCTGATTCCTGGTTCTCCCGAAATCGCGAAAATATCGAAACACGTCTATTTTCGGACATGCTGTGCTCTACGAATTTTCCAGAATTTAATACTAATAATTTAGAAAAACAATTTATATTATCAGAAATCTAACCTCATTATCGTTCTAACAAAAAAAACTGCAGCGTGTTTGGAGTCCGGAGCTAGGAGATATCGTCTTTTTAATTCGTCATAACTAGTAGAAAATGAGGCTGAATTTATGACGAATTTTGACTATTTTTTTGGACGAAAAAGAGAGGAATTTGGGAAAGAAAAATATGAAGGATGAGGTATTTATAATGGTGGACACTACTTAATTAGATACGAATAGGATTGGTTAATTTGGATAGGATTATGATGAATTTAAATAAGGATAGGATATGCATGAAGTTGATTTCCTAGTAGGTTCAGGATTTGAATTAATTTAAAATAGAGTTTGAATTTATCTCAATAATTTATAATCTTAAATATAATTAAAGATAATACAAATAATTTATAAAATCTTATTAATATCTATTAACACTAAATTAGTATCTATCTAATATTAAGACTATATATATCCAAATAAATCCTAAATAATTTTAAAATCTAAATAAATTTCTTAAAATTCTAAATAAATTACAAAAAAAATATATTTAAATATTTTAAACTAAAATAAATATTTGGTAGGAACGACATGCAAGTATGGTCGTATATTAAATCATAGAAGTCCTAGAAATTTATATTTTCTAAGTTTTAATTACCAAAAATTCTAGAAAAATCTCCAAAAATCTAAAATAACCTAAAATAATTCTAAATGAATATTTATATAAGTAAATATATCAAGAACTTTATTTTCTAAATAACTAAGAGCATATTCTAAATAAATTCAACATATATAATAAATATAATAATATAAAATATACACAAAATATCTATTTTGGGTGAGGGAGTTTACAAGTTCCTCGTACAACTTCCCGCTGCATTAAAAGCAGATAGGTTTTACGCCGAAGTGGAGATGTAGCAACCTTTTTACGCGGAAACAGTCTGGAAATACTGCATTACGCGGGTTATTCTGGAGCTATATTTTACGCTGAATAGCGTTGAAGCTCTGCTGTATGCCAATGGCTCTGAAGTCATATCTTACGCCACCCAGTGCTGGAGCTCTGTTTACGTGGCTTCCTGCATGTTGAGGATTTTACGCGTATAATTCTTCAGCGTATTTTTTATGCTTCTACAGTATGTATATGGCAACTCCAATATTTGGATACCATAA
Organism: Iris macrosiphon; assembly: GCA_036927795.1. NCBI lineage: Eukaryota > Viridiplantae > Streptophyta > Magnoliopsida > Asparagales > Iridaceae > Iris > Iris macrosiphon. Next base: position 63,708,988 of record JAYESA010000013.1, read on the forward strand.
TACACACGTACGTTGTAATATGAATTCATAAACTCATATGTGGTATAAATATAGTGTCACAAGTCACAGATATACTAATCTCATCCACACATTAAGTCATAGAAAAGAAATAACTAAACTAGAATGATGAGTCTGAATAATCCAAAATAATAATCGGGTGGAGACAAATCCACTACCAATGACTATACCAATACTAAAATGAGAGAGAGATATAAAATCTCTAATATCAAATAAGGTGATGATAGAAGTGTATCAGCGAAGCAATCCCTCGCTAGAGATAATCACTGATGCTCAGAAGGTAAGACCTCCTCGGAAGAGATAAGTAGTAAGTCCTGATCCGTGCTCCTGCGAATAGTCATGAACATCTACACCTGAAAAGGGACCAGGTCCTCAGAGGGACGTAATAAGATACATAGAAGCATGCCAATTTGAGTACAGTAAACATGCATAATAGGTAGAAAATATGTAAGTACGTTGTACAAGACAATCTATATGAATGCAAATGAGGACAACTTTTTGACGTATGGGCAAGGGTAGGCTACTCTATCTAATCTCACAACTCACACACACGTCTAGAACATCATCAACTGTCATATCACGGGGGTAGCGACATCGTGACACCATCAATCGATATACCACGGGGGTAGCGACCATCGGATACGACTACCATAGTGCATGCTAGTTACTACGGTTTACCAGAGTGGTTATAGCCCATACGCCTACTAATTTTTCTCTATGATACTAAGTGTCAAGTGTGTGTCAGCATATCTAATATATAGTAATGACTAAAAAAACTACATATGCAATAAATATACAAAAATATAATAAGCATGTAAAATACTGTAAATAATTTGGCAATGTATCTTGCCTGGTAAGAAAGCTGCAAAGTGTAACGTCCAGGAGTCAAGCACACGGGATCAAAAGCTACGGTCTCAGAATGAACATCTCCGGATACTGAAATAAATATCACCAACGTTCCCAGAATAAGCGAGATAGCTAAAAAATACTATTCTTTCGTCCAATTTGGACACAGGAGCAAGACGGTAATTTCGGGTCAAAGAGGGGTCCACATGTAGCCTATTTTACACCGAAAAGTGTGCCAGGGGTAAAGGTCTCTGAATGGGACAAATTATAGGTCAAATCAATTCTAAACGTCAATACAAACTCAACGGTACGTCCAATTTTGGATTCCGGTGAGCCAAACACAAATTCGTCCAAAAAGTCAACCGTAGGGCCCACAAACAGGCGGCTTAGTCAACTGTCTCAGAATCGCGTAAAACTTGGGTTACAGGACTAGCGTCATACCACGAGTCCAATGGCACAAGATTTGTCGTATTCTGACGAGCGTACACTAAATAGTGTCGTATTTTACAAAAGTCGCGATACGGGAACTTGTCGCGGATACGGGTTGATTCTGACGCGCACATACGTCCGAATCAGTTTCTACGAAAGTTCACACATCTGGGTATACCATGAACACCTTTTGGTGCACTTTGTACACGACGGTGCAATCCTGTTTGGCGGGGCATGTCCCGTATCGCAAATTTTAACATTTTAAAAACGGTTTTTCATAAGTTTTCAACCTAATTGATTTTTGCATATAACACCAGATAAAATAATATAATTGACAAAGAATGATCTCGGTCAGGTGGTCTTTCCATAGCAAAAAGAATTTCTAAGTTTGAATCTCTGTGGTGGGAGATACAAGTCCGTAAATATTGATGTTTACAACAGTTTTTCTGGAATCAAAAGTGATCATTTTTTTTCGACTTGACGTCGATTTTTTACCTAGGATTTAGCGCTGAACGATGGAAAATAATCTACGGGATTGGAAGAGGGATGGGTGGTGAACATACCGGTGAAGACGGGATCGAATTTGGTTGAGCGAGGAGACAAAAATCAGCGTGTGGAGGAAGGGTCTTCCCTGCTCAATTTCTGCTGTCACGTGCGCGGGTGTGTAGCCGACCGGCGGGCTGCGGCGGCACTGCGCGGTGGCGATCGACGCCGGGCTGGGGTCGGCGGTCGCCGGAGGGGCGCGGCTAGGGTTAGGGTTTTAGCTTATATATATATATATATATATATATATATATATATATATATATATATATATATATATATATATATATATAAGTAGAGAGCGGGGGGGGGGGGGACATGGTCTCGCACAGGTGGGAATCCGTTTGCAGCTGCTGCTGTTGTTAACTCGTTTGCGGGTGCGGGTCTGGGAATTAGGCGGGTAGGGTTTTAAGTGGGTTAGGGTTTAGTTAGGGGTTTTAATCTTTTTATTATTCTATCTATTTTTTTTCTTTTTTTCTATTCTTTTCTAATTTCTTTTCTAATTTCTTTCTTTCTTTTCTAATTATTAACATTATTATTATTATTATTATTATTATTATTATTATTATTATTATTATTATTATTATTATTATTATTACTAATAATAATAATAATAATATTATTATTATTATTACTACGAACATTTATTATCATCATTAGTATATTTATTATAATTATTATTTATTTACTATATATTATTACGTATATAATTGAGGTATATATATAAAATACATTCGTACCCAAAATAAATTCTACAAAATTCTATCACCCTTCTAAAATTATTTATAAAATAAAAATAATAGATTTGGTGCAATAACTCTAAAATAAATATTTATCTAGGTATTTAAATCAATAGTATATACTATCTAAATAATTATGAAATAATATAAATAATTAAATAACTAATTAATTAAATAATATTTAAAAATATGGGGTTTTACAAGATTATAAAGTAATGAGAAAAAAAATTCATGTTCTTTCTTCCACTCGCAGTTGCAGACGGACATAACAAAATTACAACTAGTAGAAAATAAGAGAAAGGAGAAGAAGTAAATCTGCTTGCTGGGGTAATTTTAATCCCCCTGATTTTTAAAATTTATAAATTTAGATTTTTCTGAATTTTCTGGAATTTTCTTGGATTTTTCTGTAATTAAATTCAGGTGTTTTAAATATTAAAGGATTTTTTAAATATTATTAAATAATACTAAAATATTATAAAAATAATATTTTATAGTGTAAAATTAAAAACCGAGCCTGGGGTATTTTTCCGGGAATTTATTGGACCCCAGATGAATTTTTAAAGTATTAAAAACTATTGTAAAAAAAAATTTAACTATTTAATTAAACTAAATTAATAAACCGAACCAAACCACCCGGACCGGACCGGCCGGTTCAACTGAACCAAACCGCCTGACCCTAAAGGGTCGGATCCGGGTCTGACCCGCGACCCGACCCGTCACCAACCCGAAACCCGTTATCCTTTCTCCCAGAACCCGACTGTTCAGCTCCCATGCCGGCTGACCTGCCGACCACCTCGCTTCCGCAACGCCAGCGCCGCCTCGCCTGCCTGCGCCGCTCCGGCTCCCCTGTCCAGCCACCTCCCCGTTCAACCGCCGACCAGTCATCTCCCAATCCCCTCTATATAAACCCAGTCACCCGGAGCTCCGCCCTAGACCTCGCCGGAGTTCCCTGCTCCTTCCTTCTCTTCCCGAGCGCCGCCTAGCACGACACCGTTCCCGACCTCCTGGCCTCCCTCTCCACCACCCTCTCCCGGCGAAGCTTTCGCCTAACCCCGCAGAACCTCACCGCTCCCGACGAGGCCACCCTAGCCAGCGCCTCCCACCGGCCAGCCCTATTTCACCTCCTCCAGACCCTGCCTCGCCGCAGCTCTGCCGACGAGCGCCGCCTCAGCCCTAGCTCGGCCAGACACAGACTCGACACCGCAGCAGGACACGATTCAGCTCAGCCGGACACAAGAACAGTGGAGACCGGACACAGCCAGAACAGTAAACCCTAACCCTAGGTGTGTCAGACACGAGTTTGACACGAGGAAACTTGGATTTTTGGACAAGTTCAGGTACCCATAACTTTTGACTCGTAGCTCTAATTTTAATTTCGTAAATTTCTTCGCGTAGCCTGTAAGACCCTCTCGGTGCCCGTGCAAACTGCTCGGGGCATCGCGTCCTGTGGTGATCGCACACCGCGATCCAAAAACAGGAAAACCAACAACCTGATTCACCCCGGAACTGAGTACGCCCCGCCAAACGGGACGACTTGGTCGCGTGCGGTCTTCACAGATACGTGCGCGTTGTTGATACGGATGTGCGGAACTTCGCAGAAACTGATTCGGATGTGCGTGCACCCCGGAATCAGTACGTATCCGCGGACATCGTCCCGTATCCGACTTTTCTGAATCTTGTTGTAACTTAGTATACACACGTCGGATCGAGACGAAACTTACACCATCGGACTCGTAGCAATACACTGGTCCTGTGAGCCAAGTTTGGTTCGATTCTGAGAACGTTGACAAAATCGTGTGTCATGGGCCCCACAGGCTCCACCCGACGGGCGATTTTGAGAACGGCTCATCGGAATCCAATTCTGGAAAGTCCGTTGGGTTCGTATCATCGTTCCTGACTTGTTGACACTAAGTTGGACTGTTTTTAAGACCTTTGACCCTGACGTATTTTTCGGTGCAAAGTGGCCCACATCTGGACCCCGCCTTGACCCGAAAATAACGTTTTTGTCCTTGTCTCCAAATTGGACTCAAGGACAGGCATTTCTAGCTGATTAATATTTTCTGGACCTGATGGTGATGTCTGTTTCAGCAACCGGAGTACTGCCTGCAATTTCTGCTGAAATCAGAGCTACAACTGGAGACAAAACCAAGTATACCTTGCCAAATCTTGCAGTTTTGATACTTGTCTCCTGGTTATACTATTCATTATCGTGCAAGATACTTGTACAATATTTGCATGTTTTTCAGTTGTTACTTTCCTGTCATATATAGTTCTTGATGTGCTCTGATTTATTCCTGCTGCTCTAGTCATATTTTCTCGGTTTGCGTGCATATACATTATTTGCTCTTTCCTTGGATCACTACTTGTTCCATAGACATATTGTGATGGTTTATATGTACTTTACATTCCTGGAGTTGACTTGACTGATTCTTAGTTCCTTGTTGATTGTTATTGGACATTGACTACACTTGAGCAAATCTCGATTGTGAGTACCCATTGTACTGCAATAGAGAATTGTTCATATGACTACCTCCTTCGTGAGCTCCCGTTGGGCTGCGAAAGAGACATACTATAGACTGTGAGTCCCCGTTGGACTGCTTTCTATAGGATCGTGATCTTCCATTGAGATGCGGTTACCCCGATTGCTTGTAGTCATGTCTGATAGCATCACTGGCATGCCACTGTTTTAGATATAGTGATTTCTCGTGTCTTATTTGCTTGTGTTTACTTTCTTCTCTATCTTGCATGTCATTTATTGTATTTGGCTCGTATTCTTTTGTATCTTGCTATGTCCCCTGAGGACCTGGTTTTGTTCTCCATATTTAGCAGACGAGGAGTACCGCAGCTTACGAACCAGCACCAGACGAGAGTTTGATTGCAGTTGATGGCCCTGCTTCTTTGTTACTTTCTAACATGTTTTAGTTATCTCTTTTTTGTCTTTATTTTCTTGTTTGTCGGTAGTGGATTTGTCTCCACCCGACTTAGTATTATTTCTTGCTGAATATTCGTCTGTAACTTTACTTTCAGCATTTAATTCTGTTTTGTTTTAGTTCATGCTGTTCTGTGGATGAGATAGTAAACCCTGCCTAATATAATACAGCTTAAGTACACTCCGAAGGATCCATTAAATTGGATTTGTCCATCGGTGTGTGCTGCTGGCCATTGCCACGTGTCCAGTCCCTCGATATTTTAGGACTGGGGCGTGACATGGTTTTTGTGGTGGCCCATGCAGGTCAACGACTAAATTGTTCGGTTTCAACTTAGGGACCGAACAAGCCTGCAATAAGATAGGATAAGTTTTAGATCTCATCCACTTGCTTGAAAAACGTTCTTGATATCTGTATCGGATTCAAATAAAATTTGACTTGCATCCTGCCTTGATTCTTGTGTGCTTCTTATAGTTTATTTTGGTTGCAGAATTATGGATCCATAAGCCGGCGACGAGACTCATCCAGCAGCACCACAAGATGTTGTGGTTAACCATGAAGATGAAGTGATACTAGTGGATGAAGGTCAAACATCACAACAACTCAGTCCAGCAAGACAGAATGCCTCGAGAATCCCAAAAAATGATGTTCCACCATCAACGCAGCTTGCTCCTCCGATGCCTACTGTTCCACAAGGGCAGGCTATAGACGAACAACAACTGTTCCGAATATTCTACGCGATGATGCAATCCCATCAGAAGGTTCAACAAGAAGATCAGCAAAACCAAGTAGAGAAGTTCATCGACAGATTTAGCTCGGAGTTAAGGAGATTAATCAGTTCAAATGCACCTACCTTAGACGTGAACGTTCTTGCTGCAACACGACCCATGGAGTGCAACACAAGGATCGAGTCCAGCCAGAAGTGGCCATATGCAACAGCACCAGACCAAGCACAACAAGAAAGAGTTGCAAAGCGATCACAGCTGAACCCACCATTTGCACTAGTCCTCCCTACTTGTCACTACTGTAGCAAGGTAGGCCATTTCGCTAAAGAATGCCGGCACAGACTGGGACGATGTTTAGCTTGCGGAACCAAAAAGCATTCGGTAAGGGATTGCCCTGAACGTCGAGAGAAAGCAGTGGTGATTCAACAACCAGCCTCAACAGCACCAGCCGGAGCACCACTGGAAGAATTTGCAAAGAAGTCTCAACTGCACCAACCACCAGAAGTATCTCCGCAAGTACTGCCTATCTGTCAAAACTGTCGCAAGATAGGCCACATTGAGAACGAGTGTAGACGTAAATTGGGATTATGCTTGATTTGGGGGTCCAACCAACACTTAGCCAAAGATTGCCCTCAGCATCGGAAGAGAGCACTGATGATAACCAGACAAGCGTTACCAGCACCGAAGTCAGCCTCTCCAGCATTGGAAGCACCGCCAACGGAAGCTGAAGAAGTTCTACCACATGCCCCAGGAGAAAATCAGCCGAGGCCACCCTTGGCACCACAAGCAGCACTCTTCCAGCAAGCCCAACAGCAGCCGAGGAATCATCTGCGAGGACGCGGACAAGCTCCAGTGATAAATTTGGAGAATGCGCAGATTCATGGAATAGTTTTTGCGAGTAAGTTTTTTTATAGTTTCCTGCTTCTAGATTTGCTTTAATTCGTGCCTGCTGGTTCGTGACCCCAGACTTAACCTGATAACCTTGACCTGATAACTTTAAACCTGTTAATAATTGATAACATAGTGTTAATTTTGAACTTGCCAATATTTCAGAATGTTTTATAAATGTTAACTTGATAAGTTTTGAAAGATAACCTGGTTCTCTAAAACTGAAATTTTCTAGATTTCCCACATTTGGGAAATTGCATAACTTTTAATGCTTAGGAAAATAATTTTTCCTAGGTGCTCCTTAATTTAGATGTGCTTCGAACAATGGTTGCAACCGTGTCATCTCTGCTGACCGATTAATCTTTGATTGCGAGGACGCAATCCTCTTAAGGGGGGTATATTGTAATCCTCCTGATTTTCAAAATTTATAAATTTGGATTTTTCTGAATTTTCTGGAATTTTCTTGGATTTTTCTGTAATTAAATTCAGGTGTTTTAAATATTAAAGGATTTTTTAAATAATATTAAATAATACTAAAATATTATGAAAATAATATTTTATAGTGTAAAATTAAAAACCGAGCCTGGGGTATTTTTTCGGGAATTTATTGGACCCCGGATGAATTTTTAAAGCATTAAAAACTATTGTAAAAAAAAATTTAACTATTTAATTAAACTAAATTAATAAACCGAACAAAACCACCCGGACCGGACCGGACCGGCCGGTTCAACTGAACCAAACCGCCTGACCCTAAAGGGTCGGATCCGGGTCTGACCCGCGACCCGACCCGTCACCAACCCGAAACCCGTTATCCTTTCTCCCCGAACCCGACTGTTCAGCTCCCATGCCGGCTGACCTGCCGACCACCTCGCTTCCGCAACGCCAGCGCCGCCTCGCCTGCCTGCGCCGCTCCGGCTCCCCTGTCCAGCCACCTCCCCGTTCAACCGCCGACCAGTCATCTCCCAATCCCCTCTATATAAACCTAGTCACCCGGAGCTCCGCCCTAGACCTCGCCGGAGTTCCCTGCTCCTTCCTTCTCTTCCCGAGCGCCGCCTAGCACGACACCGTTCCCGACCTCCTGGCCTCCCTCTCCACCACCCTCTCCCGGCGAAGCTTTCGCCTAACCCCGCAGAACCTCACCGCTCCCGACGAGGCCACCCTAGCCAGCGCCTCCCACCGGCCAGCCCTCTTTCGCCTCCTCCAGACCCTGCCTCGCCGCAGCTCTGCCGACGAGCGCCGCCTCAGCCCTAGCTCGGCCAGACACAGACTCGACACCGCAGCAGGACACGATTCAGCTCAGCCGGACACAAGAACAGTGGAGACCGGACACAGCCAGAACAGTAAACCCTAACCCTAGGTGTGTCAGACACGAGTTTGACACGAGGAAACTTGGATTTTTGGACAAGTTCAGGTACCCATAACTTTTGACTCGTAGCTCTGATTTTAATTCCGTAAATTTCTTCGCGTAGCCTGTAAGACCCTCTCGGTGCCCGTGCAAACTGCTCGGGGTATCGCGTCCTGTGGTGATCGCACACCGCGATCCAAAAACAGGAAAACCAACGACCTGATTCACCCCGGAACTGAGTACGCCCCGCCAAACGGGACGACTTGGTCGCGTGCGGTCTTCACAGATACGTGCGCGTCGTTGATACGGACGTGCGGGACTTCGCAGAAACTGATTCGGATGTGCGTGCACCCCGGAATCAGTACGTATCCGCGGACATCGTCCCGTATCCGACTTTTCTGAATCTTGCTGTAACTTAGTGTACACACGTCGGATCGAGACGAAACTTGCACCATCGAACTTGTAGCAATAAACTGGTCCTGTGAGCCAAGTTTGGTTCGATTCTGAGAACGTTGACAAAATCGTGTGTCGTGGGCCCCACAGGCTCCACCCGATGGGCGATTTTGAGAACGGCTCATCGGAATCCAATTCTGGAAAGTCCGTTGGGTTCGTATCATCGTTCCTGATTTTTTGACACTAAGTTGGACTGTTTTTAAGACCTTTGACCCTGATGCGTTTTTCGGTGCAAAGTGGCCCACATTTGGACCCCGCCTTGACCCGAAAATAACGTTTTTGTCCTTGTCTCCAAATTGGACTCAAGGACAGGCGTTTCTAGCTGATTAATATTTTCTGGACCTGATGGTGATGTCTGTTTCAGCAATCGGAGTACTGTCTGCAATTCCTGCTGAAGTCAGAGCTACAACTGGAGACAAAACCAAGTATACCTTGCCAAATCTTGCAGTTTTGATACTTGTCTCCTGGTTATACTATTCATTATCGTGCAAGATACTTGTACAATATTTGCATGTTTTTCAGTTGTTACTTTCCTGTCATATATAGTTCTTGATGTGCTCTGATTTATTCCTGCTGCTCTAGTCATATTTTCTCGGTTTGCGTGCATATACATTATTTGCTCTTTCCTTGGATCACTACTTGTTCCATAGACATATTGTGATGGTTTATATGTACTTTACATTCTTGGAGTTGACTTGACTGATTCTTAGTTCCTTGTTGATTGTTATTGGACATTGACTACACTTGAGCAAATCTCGATTGTGAGTACCCATTGTACTGCAATAGAGAATTGTTCATATGACTACCTCCTTCGTGAGCTCCCGTTGGGCTGCGAAAGAGACATACTATAGACTGTGAGTCCCCGTTGGACTGCTTTCTATAGGATCGTGATCTCCCATTGAGATGCGGTTACCCCGATTGCTTGTAGTCATGTCTGATAGCATCACTGGCATGCCACTGTTTTAGATATAGTGATTTCTCGTGTCTTATTTGCTTGTGTTTACTTTCTTCTCTATCTTGCATGTCATTTATTGTATTTGGCTCGTATTCTTTTGTATCTTGCTATGTCCCCTGAGGACCTGGTTTTGTTCTCCAGATTTAGCAGACGAGGAGTACCGCAGCTTACGAACCAGCACCAGACGAGAGTTTGATTGCAGTTGATAGCCCTGCTTCTTAGTTACTTTCTAGCATGTTTTAGTTATCTCTTTTTTGTCTTTATTTTCTTGTTTGTCGGTAGTGGATTTGTCTCCACCCGACTTAGTATTATTTCTTGCTGAATATTCGTCTGTAACTTTACTTTCAGCATTTAATTCTGTTTTGTTTTAGTTCATGCTGTTCTGTGGATGAGATAGTAAACCCTGCCTAATATAATACAGCTTAAGTACACTCCGAAGGATCCATTAAATTGGGTTTGTCCATCGGTGTGTGCTGCTGGCCATTGCCACGTGTCCAGTCCCTCGATATTTTGGGACTGGGGCGTGACAGTAATGAAGATCACCGTTGCTCAAACCAAGATTCGTCCCACACGATCTGCTTCCAGGAACCATCAAGTTCACGTAGAACTTCTGAAACGCTCGATATCACCTCCTTGCTTGGACTCGCACGAACTTCTTGGACTTTAATGACGACTCCAGCTGCAGCTCTCTTCCTCTCCTAATTTTTGAAGTAAGTTCTTAAATGGGGTTTCAAGAGAATATTTATAGGCATAAGGAGGAATCCCTAATCCTAATCCTGCTCGTCCATCAATTACAAAAAGATTGAAATAAATTTAATTCATATCCCACAAGATTTGAATGCATTAAATTCCATATGATTGGTTTGAATTAAATTCAAATCTCACATGATTAAATTTCAATCCTACATGATTGGAATAAATTAAATTCAAATCCCACACGATTAATTTAAATCCTACATAATTGGAATGGATTAAATTCAAATCCCACAAATATCATATTTAAATTAATGACTAAATATTTTCATACCTGATTAAATATATTCGATAGCAGTGGACCCGTATTCAATAGCTCATGCGATCCCGTAAGCAATTGCTCATGCCACAGCGCATGATGCGCACAAGCGCCATGTGACGATGCTAAGTGAAAAGTGTGCCAACAAAATATAACTTTGTGCCCGAGTCCGAGTCGCTAGTTTCTATGGAAATAATTCCGAGGGCATGACAAAAAGCATAAATGCTTTCATGAGGAGTTAATTATTTTTTTCTAGAAAAATACTCCCACATGGCACCTATGTGCCCCACCACACCCCATGTGCACACCTCAACTCATACAAAGTATTATATTGAGATACCCACTTGGTGGTGTAGCCAATGTAGGACCATTTTTCTTAGTCCAAAGGCAAAAACACCAATATGGGTATATTTTAAAATTTTAAATGTTGTATACAAAATAATGAGAGTATTTGCTAGTTTTTTAAAATAAGTAAAAGCATATGCTAGTTTTTATATTTGTAACGAGAATATTTACTAAAATATTTTTATTTAATTATATTAGATTTTTTTTAAAAGTTCGATGTCCGTGAATATCACTAGTAGGATGAAATCTAAGTGACAATAAATCTTGGCTCTTGATAAAGGCACTACAAAAACGACTCAGGACCGTCCAAAATTTTACCATTGATAATTACAAGTTTGCCACTCCCAAAAATAAATTACTCACCGGGCTGTCCACTTCCAATTGATTTTTTTTTACAATCAGGACTGTTAAAATTTTGACAGTCCGGAAGTGAGGGCTATGCAAGGTGACACGAGGGCGGGGCTGCGTGGAGGCCGGAAGGGGTGGACGAGACGGAGGAGCGGGAGGGGGAGGAGGAGGAGGCGGCGAGAGGTAGGGGAGGAGGCGGAGGCTCGCGCGCGTGGGCAGCGACGAGCGGTGGAGGACGGGACCGCTGTTGCTGCTTTTACCATTTTCTTTTCTGCTGCGCGCGGGGACGACGACGAGCGGTGTGGGCGGCAGCGAGCGGTGGAGGAGCGGGAGGGGAGCAGGAGGAGGGAGGTGAAGATGATGGATAGCCTTAGTAAAATTTGGACTAGTGTGAATAAAAATTCTTTCTAACTGGACTAACACCAATACTTGACTACATATGAGTCATTTTTGTAGTCCCTTTATCAAAGCCATAAATCTTAGTCCGTACAAACAAACATCCAGATCCAACGGCCAGGGAATCCGCACATCATACTGCGGTCCATCCAACGGCACAAACCTATCCCTTCTTATCAATTTACGACCGCTCCCTTTCAAAACCCTAACGAAACCCTTCAACTTCCTTCCTCTTCCTCCCCCGCCCCCGAAACGCTAGAATCCATCCATGGCGAACAACTACGGCTACGGGAGCTCCGGCTACGGGAGCTCCGGCTACGGCGCCGCAGACGGGAGCGGCTACACCTCCCGCGCCGGGGATTCCTACTTCTCGTACTCCGGTACGAACCCGCTCGCTTCCTCGTCGGAGTTCGGCAAGTACTCCTCCGGTGGCGATCTCGGTCTCGGCTCGTCGATCTACTCGACGCAGAGCATGCTCGGCTCGGCGGCGCGGTCGATCTACTCGCAGTGGGGCGGGATCGAGGGGGCGGGGGATGCCTCCGGGATCAAGAGGTCCACTGATGGTAAGTTTGGGTTTCGTTTTCTCTTCTCCTGTTCGTGACAATTGAAGCTAGGTTATCGGTTAGACAAGAGAGGCATCGATTTGGTACTAAAAGTTGTTGATTGCAATAGAAGTAGGAACACTGAAGTCAAGGGAGGAATCAGAAATCTGGACTCAGGTGGGTTGGTAGGCAGGGTGGACTAGGTGTGGGATGACTCATAGAAAACAAAAAAAATTATATGAAAAAAGAGAAAAAATTGGGGTGGTTTGGTCCTGCCTCTTCTTGGCAACGGTGTTTTCACCGATTTTGGGGAGTTTTTGAGCTGGCCGTCTATTAAGTGTTTAAAAAATGTATGCATGTAAGTTTTTTTGAGGCACTGATTTTGATTGGCTCAAACGTGTATTATAATTTTGAGTGCCACTTCTCCCGATAATTTTATTATTGTAAAAAACTGTCAGAACCTCTCGTTAATGAATTACCAAGCACGAGTTGGACTGGTTTAAAAGCCGATACTTAAAACTACAAAAACTTGGATCCCTCATAGCCGCTCATAACCGGTATTTTAAAAACACGTCATAACCGCTACCCAAAAAATTGCCAAGTAGACCCCTAAAGTAATTTGTGATTTGCCAATAGAACTTGATAATTGTATGCTAGGTGTTTAATTCACTTCTCTCTCCCTCTATATATATATATATATATATATATATATATATATATATATATATCACCAAAGACAACATCAGTTTGGTCATCAGAGCCGAGCTGTGAGTAAACCGAGTTTGGCATGTTAGATCAGATATTGGCCGAGGGCGGTCAAATCGAGGGTAAGATTTAAGCTTCTTTCAATCATATCTTTTTGGTTCCGTATATTCGACGAGTGGAGATGATCTTTCTTCTTACGCTTTTGCCTCTGTATCTCGTGATACATGACGGATGTTATATGTCCCGACTACGAAAGTATGTCCTAGACAAAATCATGTCTTTGACTAATTCTTTGGTACTGAGTCAACTCGAGACTTGATCCTTGTCCATTTTTTGGAGTCAGCATAGGTCAGCGAAGACGATTTCATATTTTAGCTAGGATTTGGTTTAGAAATTAGGCATGATGCATCTATTCGGTGATAGTAGTTAATGTTTGCAATAGAAGAAGCAATCCTAAGTAATCTATGCCCTGCCAATATTACTTGATGATTGCATACATTAAAACTTCAAAGTGAAAATTTCCAATAGAAATTGATGATTGCAACTTCTTGAGACCTAAGTTTCATGCGTCTTGAAGCTTTTTCTTGAGACCTAGGTCTCCGGTTAGAAATTAGATAATTGAGGCACTCATTAGAGTTGCAGTTTTGAAGTATTCTATGACTTGCTGGTAGAATTCAATGACACATACATTAAAAATGAAAATTTCTAGTAGATGTTGACGATTGCACACTTCTCATGTGATTTTGGCAGAAAAATATTCTTCTTGAGGTGATGATAGGTTGAGCTGCGGTTCAAAATATGCTGCCATTTCCACTTTCGTTAGTTTGAGTTATGTTCTAATGTGTTATATGTAAAGTTTACCGAGATGAATTTCTTGCTCTTGTGCAAAATAGTTACAAAGATATTATAGATAGATTTGTAATGAGTTGAAGTCTGGAAGTAGCTGTATGGGAATAATAGTCAAATTTGTTTGTAAAGATTTTCTCATTTGTGAAACAAAAAAAATGGATATCATATACATCTTATTGGGATTTCTTACAAGAAAACAACGTATCTTTAGCAAGGTTTAAAATATCAGCAGATACCCGATACGTATCGGCCGTATCGGATCGGGTTTGGCAACTGCATATCCGATACAACCCAAAATAATCGGTATCGGCCGTTTTTTTGGTATCGGTCTGTAACGGCCGATACGGACCCGATACGAACCGATACAGACCGAGACAGACCGATACAGAGAGCTTTGTCGATACAACCGATATCAAAAAATATTGTCGATGCAGCCGATATTGCCGATACAAAAAATTATTGTCTATTTTTTACTTATTTATTGATAATTATTTAAATATTGCCGATACCAAAAAATTCGATACTTCGATCCGATATTGCCGATACGGATACTCATACAAACTATCCGATACCGATATTGAGTTTTTGAACTTTGACAAGGTTTGAAGTATCGGCCGATACCGATATGTATTGGCCGTATCGGATCGGGTTTGGCCACTGTCAATCCGATACAACCCAAAATAATCTGTATCGGCCGATTCGTGACGAATTTTTTTGGTATCGGTCTGTATCGGCCGATACGAATATGATACAGATCCGATACTGACCGAGACGGACCGATACGAGAGGTTTGCTGATACGGCCGATACAAAAAATATTGCCGATACAGCCGATATTGCCGATACAAAAAATTATTGTCTATTTTTTACTAATTTATTAATAATTATTTAAATATTGTCGATACAATCGATACAAAAAAATTTGATATTCCGATCCGATATTGCTAATACGGATACTCATACAAACTGTCCGTCGTCCGATACTGATACCGAGTATTTGAACCTTGCTCTTAAGTAGATGCTTTTCATTCAAAACTTACCCCTAAAATTCTGTTAAATACTAGAATGAAAATAGTACATTTTTTATTTTCTAAAAAAATGTTTACTATAGTAGTCAAAGGCTCGTTTCGCAGTAAGGCGCACTAGCTATGCTGCATACCTCACTAAGTGATGCATCTTTCTCTACACACCTTGCAACAAGGTGTCAACAAGAAAAGATGTACCATTTTTTTATGAAAAATTCGAGGCATGGAGATCGCCCTTATTCATACAAGTGGGAGGGAGGTAGCCCTTTCCATGGTTACCAAAGATGGTTATAGTTGAACTAAAAAAAAACTAAAAGATACTAAAAGTGTGGTAGGGAGATCATACAAAAATTTACTAAAATTTGTGTTCCTTTTATTTTGTTACTTCTTGTTGGAGAACACAAATTATTGTTACTTTTGTTGGCTGTTGCTCTATTAGGTCACTTGGTTATGTTTTAACATATTTTTGTTGGTTTTAATATGTTATTTGGTTTTATTTCTTACACTACTAATTTATTTATTTATATATGTATATTTTTATTAATTTTTGTTTAGCGTCTTACTTTGGTCAGCCGTGTGCCTTGTAGTCTTGTGCCTTGGGCAATATCGACCCTTTGCGCCTCGAGTGCGGCTTGCGTCTTTGAATAACTTGATGTTTACACTAGAATACATTTAAGACTAACTTGTAGCTTCTCCTACTTTTCTTGCCTCATATGTAATTTTAAAAAGAAAACTTCTCATATTTACAAATTTCTACCCTTACACCGTTTACACCGATACCCTTCATATTATTATATTTCTCACCGATACCCTACCTTACCGGCGTAGGGTGGCAAGATGACAATCGAGAAAGTTAACTATATTTAGTTGTTAATTATAATAGTTTAGGACAATAACTTGCTAATATGCTAATATTACGTTTAGGGTGACAACTTGCAAAAGGAGAAAAAGTTCATGATATTTAGTTGCAATTAAATCACATTCATAACTAGATGCTTTACATTTTTCTTCTAAAATTCTGATATATAGTAGAATGAAAATGGTACATTTTTCAGTTTCTAAATAATGTTTATAGTAGAATATATTTAAGACTTAACTTGGAGATTCTCCTACTTTTCTTGCATCCTATATGATTTTATAAATAAGTTACATTGCATTTTCAACATTGTACATTACATAATTTCTTTCCGTAACATTTAACTTTATTAGATATTCAATAGTTTTGTAATAAAAATTTACATTAAATTAGCATGTTTGGAAATAAAAATTTCAAGTATAATACACCTCTTTGTCCTATTGGTCAATGACCTAAAGTATCGAATTTGCTAAAAACATTCATTTACCGGATATATTTAAAATGCTATTGCATACAAATATGACGGTTTGTATTGTTTTTATATGGAAAGCATATGCACAAGAGTATTTTGGTAATAAAATTAAATTAATACATGATTTTCAAGGAAGCACACAAGTATTAATTAATAAAATTTGCAAGGTAATTATTAATGAGGTTTTAACAAGTATTCTTAGCATCGCAAATAAAGTTTTCTTAGGCTATTCACTAGCAAAATCTATTTGAGATTATTAATTTCTCATCTTACCTAGAATCAAAAGGACATCCCGGTACCATTGGGTTCCCTCTACTCTAGGTATTGGGAGGCGCAAGATAGATGCATGCAGCCTTATCCACAAATGTACGTGGAGTCTGTTCCACAACTCGAAATGCAGTTATTAATGAGGTTTTAACAAGTGTTCTTAGGCTATTCGCTAACAAAACATATTTGAGATTGTCAATATATCATCTTACCTAGAATCAAAAGGGCGGCCAGGTACCACGGGGTTCCTGCTACAATAGGTATTGGGAGGCTCAAGATAGATTTATGCAGCCTTATCCCCAAATATACATGGAGGCTGTTTCACAACTTGAACCCACATCCTCCATGATGCAAGCGTGAAGCTTTACATTCACTGTAAGCTATAAGTCCTCATCTTTCCCAAAATTAGGTTTTGAAAATTTCTAATAGACATCAAATTTCATGTTATGGACCCAGACTCCACTTCTGTTTCCTCTTTTATTTTTTTCTTCATATCTGATATTACTGTTCTAATTCCATTGCTACCTTCTTTCTATTTTAGTTTTTTTAATGAAAAAGAAAATCAACTTCTAAAAATCATTCATATATTCATAATAGTTTAAAAATCTTATTGTAAAAATTACAAAATAGGAAGATCAAATATCATGGTTGTATGCGAGGACATCCAAATACTTGAAACAGCCTTAGTGGGTGACATTTGATTTCCTTGCAATAAAGTTGTGGAATTCTAGATCTTTATCTTTACAATAATTCTTATCAATTTGAGAATTTCATATTTTGCAGAATAGGGAGGGAACTATTTTTTAAGTCAGGTTTTTTCTCCATATGATTAGAACTTTGGTCTGAGACTTCTCAAATTCCCTCAAAGTAGACATAAGGCAGTTCACATTGTCATTATCCGAATCTTCTGTACATTTAGGTTATGCACATTCTCTCAAGTAGACAGAAGCAACATACTATTTTTTTTAAGTCCTTAGCTATGTACCTACTAGAACTTTTAAATGATGGATGCTAGCATCTAATGTAATGATCTGAAACTTGTTTATGTAAATATATGCAGATTGACGGATATGGGACACGTGCACTTAAACTATTGCAAAGCACAATATAGCATTAGGTAGAATAAGGCCACCATGTCATTGACTGTTGTTGCTGATTGCCGAACAAGGACATTCAGAGACAGATCAGTGAGTTTCGTGACTATCGTGATAATGCCACGTGCATGCTAGAAGATGATAATAGTATGAAAAAAGGATGTGTAGTTTTTTAGGATAAAAGTAGGTAAATTTTCTTATAATCTGTATGCGAACTCCATTCCTTTCTGCCATTAAGTCCAAGGAGAAAATTGAAAAGCATAGATGGTAACAGGGAAAAGTAGCATGCAAATGGAACCTTGCATGAATATGACCAGGCTAGAATAAAACAGGAAAAAATTGTTACACGATTTATTGTTGATGGATTTAAGTATGTTACACGATATATTAATTTTTGAGGCTTCTTTATGTAGTTGTTTGCTCTAATACTATATATCTACACGATATATTGTTGATGGATTCAAGTATGTGACTCTCTTGTGCTTTCAATGCTCTGTTCATTGCTTAAAATAACTATAAGCTTTGTCTGTCTATGACCTAAATATCTACAAGTTCAGCATCTGATAGTCTGGACGAAGCAATACTGCTGTAATATCAATTACAAAATTTATGTATATACAGCTCGTGTGCTAATTTTGCTATGTCCTGTTCTTAAATATCTATACGCTTTTTCTGTATATGACTTAAATATCTACAAGTTTAGCATCTGATAGTCTCTATGAAGTAATACTGCTGTATTGTCAATTACAAATTATATGTATATGCTGACCCTCGAGTCTCGTGGTATGCTTGCTACCTAAATTAATCTGTGGTGGTTCTTGGATCTATCCATCGATGGCCATGATTAGGTTTATTACTTACTATTTATTTTTCAAGATAATAATAAACTATTATCTATACTTGCAATTGTTTTCTTATAGTATTTTCTCTATTATCTACATATAGCTCTCTATCATCAGAGTATTCTGGGAGGTCATAACACTATTGGACAAAGTGAGGGTTTATTTTCCACGAATTCTATGTTCAAACGCCCTAGATATGAAACTGCGAGCAATCTGCCTATATATCCACAGCGACCAGGAGAGAAGGATTGTGCTCACTATATGTTGACAAGAACCTGTAAGTTTGGAGAATCCTGCAAGTTTGACCATCCTATTTGGGTTCCTGAAGGCGGAATCCCTGAGTGGAAAGAGGTGACTAGTTATTGTTGTTTTTGAATGACAGGCTTTTAATTACTAGATTTATTTAATTGTACATAATAGTTTGTATACTATATTTGAGTCTGTTTTCATTGTTCATGTGTGTCATAACCCACAAGTGTTACTTTCTTATTGCATGTGCAAAGGAAAGGATGTACTTGATCTGTTGCTTTGTTTGTATATATTTCAAGTTTCAGCTAAATAAATTTGATAAATATTTTGTTATCTTATTAAGGTATTCTACCCTTTCTCCTTGAAAGCATCAACTTGTAAGTTGTAGAGTATCCCATAGTACCTTAATTATAGTCAAGTGAATGTAGGAGGGAGTCTTAGTATCGGCTCATTGTAGTTACTGTACTTTTTATTGTCAACCATTGCAAACAGGGTAAAATTTTCAATCAAAATGATTTTAGTAACCTCCTTTGGAGTTTTTTTTGCCATGATCCATGTTTGCGTGTTTGGTGTATCAATGATGATAAATATTTGGAACTAGAGTCCCCTGCAAGGATAGGACTGTACACAAGCAAATTACTAAGTTTATGTCAAATATGTCTGCTGCTTTTGATTGTATCCTAGGGAAATTGGAGGGGGCACCAATTGAGGACAAGACAAAAGAAAATTGTCTTAGGCGGTTTGGATATGTGCAACACAAACAATAGATGCACAAGTAATGAGGAACTTGGTTACAGAAGTGCTAAAAATGTGTGTGAATGGTGTCATAGAACTTACAAGAAGCATATGTTGCTTATAGTACTCATGTCAAAGGTTAAGAACTTCAGAATTTCTTCCCCGATGAGTTATTATTCAGAAGAGTTCTTTGAACATTATAATCAATAATTACTGTTGATTTATGAATAACGAGGGTGAAGAGTGGTAAAAACTGAACTGTTGATGTCGGTAATGTCAGCCATGTCGGCTGATATGTCAATTCATATGTAAAACGACATGATTTGGTAAAATATATTGTTTATGTCATTTTATAACATATAGACTGACATACCGGGTCCAACCTGGTATAGGAGCAAACACAATTTTGTTTTTCAAATGTGGGCCGAGATTTTGGTTATTCGGGTATTTGTCGACTTTTTTTTCGAGAAAAAATGAGTTTAGCTGATAAATTAGTTACACTCTTAAAGTAGACTCTGAAAATAACTTGACTCTTAAATTTCTTGTATATTTTTAAGTGTTAAAGTTGTTAGACGCTTATTTGTACTTGTCTTATTAATAATGTTAATTTACTTGATATGACATTTTAATGTTAATAGTTTTTTAATATTTGAACTTAAATAGTTTATATATTAGTTGTAAGTTTTAGGACATTTGAGTACACTTAGCTAGGATATTTAGTATATATAAGATATATCTAGGTAGCCCAAAATGGATATCCAACATTTTAATATGTCCCTGATGTTTCCCCCATATTCTACATCCGACATTTCGAAACCCATTCCGACATGAAGCCGACATCCGACATCTACATCCTTTTAATTTGAATTTAGATAGGACTTATCTTTACCTTTAGGTTATTTAAGATTAAAACCTGTTAGTTTTGATAGGGTCATCTTTAGAATTAGTTACTTTTGGTGTGATTTATCTTCCATTATTTTTGGATGGAGCCTATAAAAGGATGAACATGGAAAATTTTATGAAATAAAATTGAGAGTTCTCTAATTTCGATCTGATGTCTTTATCCTTGGTGTGCTTCCAAGATATGCGTAGTCTTGCTACCTCGATATGGTTACTACCCTATTGACCTATGCTATCTATTCTTATGGGTAATTAAATAAAACTGTTATCTGGAGTGGTCTACCTGGATCATTCCCCAAAAGTTGCAGTAGAAACCTTTTCCACTTCATTGTGTCTTCTTGACTATTCAATATCACAGAAGGTATGGTACCTGCCCCATCCTTCTTTTCTTCCACGAGCATTTTTTCTTAACTGTTTTCCCCTTACCAGCCAAATGGTGTCCACCTCTTCCCTTCTTCCTTGCTATTTCTCCTCTCCTTTTTTGCTTCACCTTCTGACAATTGATATACTCCTCTTTTAGTTGAATATTTCAATTACTGAACCTTCATCATCATCATCATCCAATCTTTCTCCCTTTAGAATGGGGTTGGCTATGGAGTATAAGAAAGCTCTATAAAAGACTTTGAAATAATTGACTTCAAATTTTGTGACAGGTTGTCGACATGATGACAACCCTCTATGTTGGTGGCAAATTCCTAACCAAGCTAGCTACGATCATAAGAGGCCATGCAATAAAAACCTAAATGACATGTTAGCGAGTAAGTATACCTACCTGTCCCCTAAAATTTATAAAGTCTAGATGAAAAGGTTTCATGACACATTAAGCCAAGTGTGAAAAGAAACAACATCATGTTTCAATTACTGAAGTTGAGATTCTTTTGTTGTTGTTGTTGTTGTTGTTCTTCTTCTCATGATCTTTCTATGCTTGCAGATCTTGTTATTCTATATTACTTAATCTTATATACCATTACATTTATAGTGATCTAAAGCTTTTTTGAACCTTAACAATATACTGTTCCCAGTTGTGACTTTCAGAGGCGGCCCTTGAAATTGCTTCACTTGCTTAACCTTCTAACTAACCATATAAATGCAAACTTGTTTATACATCTTATGATTGTAAAGTTCAAACACAATTATACCTAGTCGTGGGCCATATGACCTCTGTTGACTATTAATAAGTTTTCTATGTAGGTTCCCTGTTAGGCATATGAAGGGGGGCAATACCTAAGGGATTGCTGGATCTAATTGGATGTGGACTCAATTAACTCAATTGAACTATTTCCTATCCATTTAGGTCCTCGATCCCATTCTCCTGTTTGTTGCGTGGTTTGACTAAGTATGGCCTGCCAGGGTTAAGTCTTCTGGGATTAGCTAGGTGAGCGCAGGTTATTTTCTGGCCTATGAAAAGGACCTTTTCTCGTATTTAGTTCCTTTTTTCTAAATCTATAGGATGCATACTGGTATTCATTAAATTCATAGAGAAGGAATGAGGAATGTAACATCCACCGACTGAAGAAGCAACTAGTAAATAGACTGTTTCTTTCCTCAATTGGAACTGATCTTGCCCCAAGGGAGGATCTCTATCCTTATCCAATTCTGATTGCGGAAGCTTTAATTATGGATGACAATTACCAGAAATTCCTAACAAGTATACTAGGGTTAAACAATGGTCATAGCTATGGTTCTGAAAAGAAGTTACCAAACTGAAGAATTATTCATTTCTGTACTGGTTTGGATGTTGACAATGGAGGAAAAGATCCTGTGAAGAACGACCGAACAACTACTATAAGGAATTATAGGTAAATCGATGATTCGACTTAGTGTTTTGGATCAAACACTAGAAACTCAATATATTCAGCTCTCTTATTTCTTCTCTAATGAAAAAAGTTCTGCATACAACCATATATGTAGGCAAATAAAGATACCCTAATCCTACTACTATACCCAAGACTTGGCCCACAATATAAGCCTAAGTCCTAATACATCTCGAAGAACCATAATAAATCCGAAAAACAGAAATAAAATCCTTCATAAATAATGGCCCAATCATCTTGACTAGGACTCAAACTCATGGTCCTCCATCAGCATTTGTTGTAACTGATTACATGGAGAACTACCAATTTCAGTTGAGATCTTTGTTATACTCTGCAATATTGAGAGCTTGTGATACTCGACCAAACAATCTTGTACAGCTACACAAAGGATTGAAAAATGACCTTTCTCTTTCCATCTGAAGCTAGCATATCAATTGTCTGGCAGCTCATAGTTGAAGATATGCTTCCTTCTATCTCATAATTTCCCCCTCATATTTCAAACTGTTCATAATGCAGAAACCATCCAATGTGTCTCTTACCTGTTCTATATACCTTTCTGTTCTCTTAGTTTTTTTTTTCCTTCTCTTCTAGTGCATTAACCAAGAGTCTAAGATTCTTTATCTCGCCCTTTTCAGTCTAAGCATACATGAACCTGAATTTGTTTATTTACTTGGTCATTATCTTGTTTCTCCATACAAAAGCTTTAGTCTATTGAATATGAAGTAGTGCTTTCTGGCCATGTATAGAAACTCCTCATCAATTGATAGAATTGGGTATGTTAAGATTTCACGGGCTCATATGATAATATAAAGATGTGAAGAACATCAAATATGTTGAATTTTGTTGATCATTGTGATTGAGGACCGAACAACACATTTGTCCAATTTGGAGATTCATAAGTTGAACTTTGGGTCTTCTTTTGGCTGCTCTTATTTAGGTGCATTGTTTTAATTACTTGTGCATGGGTGTGGTTTTTAGTTATGCAAATGGGTGGACATGATTTCTAATTATGCACGTGGGTGCAGATGGTTGATTTTTAGGATTAATTATGCTTTTGGTTACTTTTATTAGGATTGGTTAAATTTGGGAACATGCTAGTTGGCTTTTAGGATTAGTATTTCTTGTAGGCCAAGACTTCAATGGCTATATAAAGACGTACTCTAATTTTTATTCATTGAAGATATTATAAATTTATTTGAGTTATGGTTTTTGTGGCTTGGAGTAGGTTTCTTCTTGTAATTGTGTCCACAAACTATAACCTAAAATCCCTCAAACTTGTTTAAAACCAAAATCTTGAAATCCTAATACTCTATTTACTATTGCATCTGATACCCGATCATCTGAAAAACACAACAAAGGCTTGAAAGTGCAAATGGTTATCTTTGGAGTAGGATTTGACTCGTTCCGAGAGAGTGCTTTGAATTCACAACTTTTCTTTTTGGGTTGTTTGTTGCTAGATCAGTGATAATCATTGCCTGATAATTAGAATTTGATCTGTTCCTTTTAATATTGTATTGCTTTGGCCTGTAAGGAGGTCAAGAACCATTTATTTTGTCATATAATTATTTATCATGATTATATGCAGTAAAAGTTTATGATGAATATGATATCAAAGGTTGATGTATTTTAGGATTAGTATTTCTTGTAGGCCAAGACTTCTATGGCTATATAAAGACACGTACTCTAATTTTTATTCATTGAAAAGATTATGAATTTATTTGAGTTATGGTTTTTGTGGCTTGGAGTAGATTTCTTCTTGTAATTGTGTCCACAAACTATAACCTAAAATCCCTCAAACTTGTTTAAAACCAAAATTTTGATACCCTAATACTCTATCTACTATTGCATCTGATACCCGATCATCCGAAACACATAACAAAGGCTTGAAAGTGCAAATGGATATCTTTGGAGTAGGATTTGACTCGTTCCAAGAGAGTGCTTTGAATTCGCAACTTTTCTTTTCGGGTTGTTTGTTGCTAGATCAGTGATAATCATTGCCTGATAATTATAATTTGACTTGTTCGTTTTAATATTGTATTGCTTTGGACTGTAAGGAGGTCAAGAACCATTGATTTATCATATAATTATTTATCATGATTATATGCAGTAAAAGTTTATGATGATTATGATATCAAAGGTTGATGCATTAGAATGCACGCAGTGTGTGTAGAAGAGTTCTATTACAGACAATGATGATTCCTTCTCTTCCTATTTCTTTTCATTTCTTCACCAAGTCATATGAATGTTGTGGAAAAAAATCTTCTGTTGAGTGCAAAATATTATATTTTTGTTGAAAGGAACAAGCTGGTTTTTTTGGCACACTTATACCTTGACTACCAACCAGGTACTTGGACCCCAGCCAAACTTATTTGAGTAAAACTTTGTCTTATTTTATATACGACTGTTTTCTGCTATTCTGTATATTCTACTGTAATAAGCAGAGCTCGTGTCCGCTCACTTCCATATCTCCTTTGTGATGCATTGACATGGCTTTTGTTTTTTGCAGGTCCCATTAGCCCCTACTGGTGACGACTCTCTTCCTGAGAGACCAGGGGAACCGGACTGTCCAGTAAGGAGGATCTTTCTCTCTCTCTCCCTTAAAATTCATTATGACAAAAACCTAATATAATGTCATTTTTATCTGTCACATTGAAGTTGCTTTCTTTTGGTTTTTATCATGGCTCAGTACTTTATGAAGACTCAAAAATGCAAATATGGTTATCGGTGCAAATTTAACCATCCAAAATACCAAGTAAATCAGGTTGTCGAATTTGCTGATCCTACAACGTTGCCAGAGCGGCCATCAGAGCCCATATGCTCAGTGAGATTTTGTTTCTCCTTTAATCATTTAGTAGTGTCGATTGTTTCATTGCCATTATGAACCTAATCTGCCTATGCTTGCTTTTATGTTCTTCAAATTTCTTACAGTTCTATGCAAAGACTGGAAACTGCAAATTTGGTGCAAATTGTAAGTTTCATCATCCTAAGGGTCTTCAAATACCTTCAAGCGGACATGGCACTGGTAGCTTGGAACAGATACAATCAGCAGTACAGAACATTGCTGCAGGATATTCGGTGCCAGCAACGGCATTTGTTCCACCAACCCCTGCTTTATTGCACAACTCCAAGGGCTTGCCTATACGTCCGGTATGTTCTAAAGTTCTCTAGATCAAAGTATGCTCGTAATCTAATGACGAAAATACCACCGTTGGGGAATACGATCATCTTTCTTGTATAGCACATCCATTATCTCAAATTGTCGGTGTTGATCCAATAAGTCCTGGTATTTCAAAATTTTTGTTGCTTTGACGATTTAATTTCATGGACTTCAGTAAAATCTTTCAGAAGGCTGATGGTAAAAATCTTTTCGTCTGGAGGATAATAGCGAAATCCTGTGAAATGAAATATAACAGGATACAGTTTACATGCATTAAGTTTCTTTACTTTTCATTTTTTATCCCTATCTATTGTAGGGTGAGACGGATTGCCCATTTTACCTCAAGACTGGCAGGTATCATTTGGTATTCTTTCTTTATGATCATAAGTCTATGGAATCAATTCTATTCCATAGTAGATGATCAATGTTTCTTTGTTCCTCAGCTGTAAATTTGGAGCGACTTGCCGTTTCAATCACCCTGATCGAACTGGTATGGTTTTATTGCACCATGACATACAAGTTGCAGCATGGACTGTGGATAACCCACCATTTGTACCTAATTTGTGAAATGCAATGATGCCTTCTTCAACAGCAAGCTTGCCATTTGGACTGATCAATCCAGTTGCTAGTCTTATACCGGGTTTAGATCCGTTGTTGGCCCAAGCATCGGTAAGATTTAAGAATACCTGTAACAGTAATTCTTATAATACAAATTTCGATAACACTTTCATTTCACTGAAGAATATGTGATAAAACTGACATTTGTTTTTTAAGTTTACATGTAAATCTCTCATGGTATTGTTCTGTTTGGTGATGCAGTTTGGAGTCAACCCGACTGTGTATCCTCAGAGACCTGGACAAATGGAATGTGATGTATGTAACCAATAATCTTCTTTTAAATCTCCAACTAAAAATATAAGAATTATCATCTAGACAGTCATGAAATTATTTTTTACCTGATTTCTTACACGCATTCAAACCTGCACTTCTTTGCTGTTTCCATATAATAATCTTTCACCATTAACATTTTGACTAAAACTAGACAAGTATTAGATATTATGCTATAGTAGAAATTACTGGGTCCTCCATTTTTTTTATATGTAAACTCCCCAACGTCATATATTATGATTCTTCATTGTCTAGTCTAGTTTGAGAAATATGGAAGACTGCCGGCAGGCCCACCCTAACCATGTTACTCCAGCTATCAATCAATTGGTACTCAAGGTTTCATGGAAGAGGCCTTCTATTACCCATTTTATTCTTTGGCAACATTTTATGGAGGGTCAATATCCGGTTGGATGCAACTTCAAAACAATTGGCTAAATTATTTTGTTCTGCTTCAGTTGCTTTGAAACATTCTCCATGTTTTCAGGAACATTTAAAGATAATAGCCAATTATAAGAAACCATAAAGTCAATCTTATTTTAATTTTCTTTTCATGTAACACTAGGGATGTCAATGGCTTGGGTTTGGGCTAAGATTCACGCGAAAGACGAATCCAAATAAGATGTACTCTACCTGAATCCTAATATGACGAGGAGAATAGGTTATAGGACTCAAACCAGAAGATACCTGGTTAAGAAATTGTGTCCAGGCGTTCATTTGCGCATTTTGTCATCTTATCTTTTTAAACATTCATGCAAAATTCTGAAAAATTGAGCCATTACTTACCATAACTAATGATTCTAGCTTAACTTAGAAGGTTGAACAGTCTTCCTGACCTTTTAACAGAAGCCTGAGTATACTTCGGTGCAAGTCTGAGCTTTAAATATAAAATTCCATATGTTACTCCTGGAATAATACATCTTGAGCAATTTGTTCACACTTTAGGCACAAGCTCCTCCTCCTCCATCTCCTCCAGGCACTACAATTAGTGCCAGCAGCTCCTTTAACTACCATGTTATCACTCCTTTAACTGCTATCTTATCGGATGTTCCATGACATCCTTTAATTTCACTTCAGAATGAAATCTTTTGAGGACTGAGAAAGAGGGTAGCATTGGATTAAGCAAGGATGAAATTATTAACAAACCCCCCTTCTTTATATACTGGGTCGCTTGTCGATGTCTGATGTGGCAAAATTTGAAACAGACTAAAAGAAATGTTTCGGTCATCATACTCTGCACATCTTAAAGCCAGCCCGGATATCATCTGGGTTCTGCTTTAACTACTAAACATTGTTTTTTGTGCCCAAAAGCGGGTCAGGGTAGCAGGTTAAAGTTTACAACTGCTGGTCTTTGTAAAACTAGTTTCATTTATTCAGATCAAGGGCAATTTACACCATGAGCAATCCTTTCAGGATTCATCATCTGGAGTGTCAATGGTCAACTTGGAATTGAGTGGACGTATATAACTTTCTTCAAACCTTCCCTGTTTTATACCAAGCCTGGTTCAAATCAAGGTTCAAAGTATCGGTGTTGGTATCGGACATTTTGTATAAGTATCGGTATCGGCGGTATCAGATTTTTTGGTGTCGGCAATATCAACGATATTAAATAATTATTAATAAATAGTGTATATATATTGAAAATATTATGACTTGTATATAAAGAAAATTTACACACATACAAAATATTTCATACAATAATAAATAGTGTATACATAGAAATTTATTTATTATAAAAAAATGTTACATATAATAATAAAAAAATGTTACATACATGTTATAAAAAACTTTAGTATATATAGTGTATAAGAATGGGTAAACGTGATATGAGTCATAGCCTCATATTTCTACATGAGCCAATGCACATGTGGACCAATAAAAATGATGTGTATTAGTGCACATGGAATGTATGAGTTCATTCTTATTGGTCCACATATGAATGACTCATATAGGAATATGAGCCTATGGCTCATATCCCGTTTACCCTATATATACACACACTAAAAGTGCATTGGCAAAAGGAAGTGAGTAGTATATATATATATATATATATATATATATATAAAAACTAAATATATACATATAAAAGATAAACTATATATAGAAACATTGATTTTTTGGCTAGGAGGAATATTATGTATGTATCAAAATAGACAAACATATATTAGGAATATAGAAATACATATAGAGAAAATTAAAAGATAAAACTATATAAACTATAAAAAATACTTAAAAGATACATATATCAGAATAGAGATAAATATTATCTATGTATCAATGATTCAATATAATCAAAACGTTCATGTGGCCTTACGGCTAGCAGGAATTGTGCTGATTGAGTGCTGTGTTGTTGTCTGGTATTGAGTTCGATCTACATCCAATGCAATTCATTTTTTTTCCACAGTAATTTTTTTTGTATTTGGGTGCGGGACCTGACCTTAACCCTAACCCTAATAATATAAGGAGAGGTTCCTCTCTCCTCTCCGTCTCCTCTCTCGTTCAGAATAGAGAGGCTCTCTCCCCCTTTGTCACCATTTATCTCCTCCATCTCCACCTCCATTCTCTTTTCCTCCACGAGCATAGGCGGCGACGACAACAACGGGAAAGGGAGCTCTCAAATCTGGATTGGAATGCTCTCCAGGTGATGTTCATATTATTTATAGAGATTTTGGTCTCAACAATTGAGTTCTACTATTAGTTTCAATTATTTGTGCACTCTTTTTGTTTTGTGAATTTCTGTGATACTTTGATTTTCTCCCTTTGCCGATTGATGACTGAATTTCTGCTATTCTTCTTGTCGTTTGTTGTTTTATTGAATATTCATTATTTTTATGAATTTTTAAAAATATTAATGCTGGAAATTGGTTCATAATGGTTCGTAGCGGTTCATATTAGTTTGTAGTGGTCTGTTTCGGTTCGTATCGGACACGTATCGACCAATACAGACCGATACAATAAATTTTTACTCTGGATATATCGATAATTTATGGCAGTATCAGACGTACAGTATCGGTCGATACTTTTAACCTTGGTTCGAATCCAACCTCGTTTGTCTGGCCGTCTCTTTATAAACCATGAACATTACATCTATGTTACCTCGACTCTGGTTCAGATGTCAGATACATGTACATATCCATGAGTCGGGTTCTTGAAACTCATAATTGAAGGACATATGGACTCGGCTAAAAATGATCCAAAAATTTGGGTACGGGTACGACGATATGGCTATTGAAATAAATATATTTGCCAAATTAAGAGAAGCCACATATTAAACGAAAAATATGGGTAGGGAACCCTATTAAAAATGCTTAACGAATTATGAAAACTCACCACATCTGCTAACATCTCAAAGCATCTAACAGGCCCCAATATTAATAGCTTCCATGCTCTAACTTGATTTGGATTGGAAAAGCCTTCATTGTAGCTTTGTGTATCCTAACTTGGCCTATTAATTCATTGAATGAACAATGACAAACACAACGAGATTTGAATGAAATGAAATGAATGAACGCATGCATGCATCCGACCATTTTGACGTCTTTTACAATTATTATAAAGTTGAATAAGAGTCTCTTCAGCTCCTTTGAAAAATAAACTATAGAGTATAATTATAATAAGAGTATCTTCAATGCTATTTTCTAAATAATTTTTTTCCCATAAATGAGCCTATTACTCCCAAGATACAATTGTCTAGGTGGAGCTCTACTACTCCAAAGATGAAATTAATAATAATAGTGTAACAATATAATAAAGCATGGAGGATCTACTACTATCATAAAGCATGTTTACCTTCTTCCTCTTCTAATTTGTGCAACAATAGCAAATTATACCATGTTTGATGATCACCATGGAGGATCCGGATCCCGTACCTGTGGCATGTCGGGTCGACACTGGTACTGTCTTAAAGTGGCGAGTCCGGGTAACAGAGCATCATGTTCATATGTGTTTTTTTAAGTCTAGGATTGGTTATACTTGCTAGACTTGATGATTGTTGCTAGATCAAGAATGCTATTCTGATTTTTCTTTTGGATGAAAATGCTAATTTGTATGTAGAGAAGCCTGATGGGCTTTGAACTTTTTGCCCATCCAAGGCCTTTTAATCCAAGGGTTTGAAAGTTGAATTTGAGACCAAATCAAACTCCTGGCCTTACTGCAGTCCGAGCCACCAAAAATCAACTTGGGTTTACAAGCCTGGTTTGCCTTGCCCACTGACATCCCCATTTAACATTTACCTCATTCAAGACATTGTTAACACAACATATGTTGCTATCTTATGAAAGTCCTATTCCCCTTAATTCTTGTATCTGAAAATGCAGTTCTACATGAAGACTGGACATTGCAAATTCGGAGAGACATGCAAGTTTCACCACCCTGTCGACCGGATGGCACCAGCTCCATCAGTAGCAAAACAAGCTGAACCAAATGTCAAGCTTACCCTTGCTGGTCTCCCTAGAAGAGAGGTAAGCTGTTATCATCATTACAATTCAACCCATCATTACAATTCAACCCATCTTCTTCGTGTGTGAATCCTGAAATATATCAGGGAATTTGCAGATAGGTTTATTTAGGTTGAATCTGTCATTAAATTCAACCTGTATCCAAACTCTTTTTAGCAGCCTTATATATGAGAATCACAAATTTTGAATCAACGGGTTAATATATGAATGAAACTTACGAATAGCATCTTTATGTTGCAGTCTTATACTTCGTGTAAATCTTTCGGATATATTTGCATCATTAGTAGTTTAAGAAGGGTTAAATTTAACTTAATAGGAGAATGGAAACTCATTGGATTATGCAGTCTATTCTGGCCTGCTAATTAATTCTTGTTTCGGAATGTTTCTGAATTATGTTTTTCTTCCTACACTTGTGCGGCTGGTAAATCACAAAAGTAATAATTGCTAGCTTTTGTTTACAAACTGGTACCTGGAAGTTTTCACCGTTGCTCAGCTCACCAGTATGTTATATTTCATATTTCAACAGTAGGAACATGTATATTTGAGTCATCTCTAGGTAGGCACGATGTATCTTGTCACACGTCAAATGAAAAGATCTCAAATGTGCATTGATTTTCTCATTGATGCCTTTGTGCACTCTTGTACACCTTCAAACCACACGACATGAAAGCCAAAGCATGCAGGGAAGTTCCATCACATTTCAGGGCTCACTTTAAGCATCTTATCATGTCAACTACCTACTTAAAAATGTATGGTTTATTTTTACAGGGCACGGTTGCATGCCCCTTTTACATGAAGACAGGAACTTGCAAATATGGTGTTGAATGCAGATTTGATCACCCCCCTCCCGGAGAGGCCATAGAGATGGCCACTGTTCAAGGAGGAGCTGCTACTGCAGCAAGTGGTGAGGAATCAGATGCTGCTGAACCTGCTAAAGGAGAGCAGTAATTTACTAGTACCTAATAGTTCAGGCTGCTGTTTTTTTTCATATCCGTGATATCTTCACTTGTTTGTTGGATTGATTAGCACCCATCTGCTGGCCATTTTAACTAGTGTCTTTGTTTCTTTTTCAATGATAGCACTTTGAATAGTATGTTGATTGCTAGGCATATTGTCGACCGTTTCATGTTATCCAGGGCATTATCTTTTGATCTGCAGCATGTCATATGAATATAGTTTTATGTAGCATTGCTATAGTTTTGTTGCGCATGTTCTATGATGTCGCTATAGGATGGTTATTAATAAGCCTCAGAAAAATGAGTCCTCACACTTGCACTTTGATTCAGGAGAGGGAACCGGTTATTGTTCATGCGAATGAATCTATAGGCATGTTTTTTTTTTTTTACCAGTCTTGTGTACTGAGTAGACACTTGATTGCGTGCCCTACAAAAAAACTGCAGCTGTAGGGATAGCAATATACCTAACAGTTTGATTTAGTGCACTGCAAAATGCTGCAGGGATAGTGTTATAACAGTCTGAAACCTCCTTCAGGCTTGGCCATGTCAAACTTGGGCTGAGTTAGCTCGAGCTTTGCCAATGGGCTGGCTCGACCTGGTCCACCCTTCCCTACAGGTTGGGCTGGTTTTGGTTATGCCAACCTGGGATTGACTTGGCTCCCCCCTCCAGTTCCGATGCGGGCTTTAGCCCTAAAACTCGTCGACCCGGTCTGACTTGGCCTGGTCAAGTCTGGTTTTAGACCACCTTTGAAAGATGATGGTAGAGTAAAAAGATGTTGGATCACTTTTCGCACTTTGGTGCATTTTGAGTCTCTGACTCTTTGCCTAAAACCATATTAGGGTTTATGTGATTATGCGGACCTTCATTTCTGCAAGTCTACTGAATCCTGCGTCCCATTTTGCGTGTTCACACAGCAAAATTGGTCCTTCACAGAAATTCTCGCATATTTTTTTAGCAATTTTTGCACCTAAAAAAATTTAGAAAATTCTGTGCCCCACAATTTTTTTTAACTAATTCTACAAATCTGACCATTCTGTGTGGGGATTTGTTTTGAGGTGTCAATAGACTTCTCTTCTCATAAAAATGGTGATTTCTGCTACAGGCTGCTTTGTAGGAGAGAGGTCTTTGTTGGCTCTCTTTCAATTTCTTTTACACAAAGCAACATTTACCGCAGATACGGAGAGACCATATCGAAGGCTTACACCTTTGCCATCCATTTTCAGAATATGTACGGAAATTACCCAGCTTCGAACTTCAGAGCGTCCGAGGGATATGGGCCACAGCTCAGAAGTCGTGGGGCACCCTTAGAAAATCGGATAAGGGGGTGTTTGCAAAGGTTTTGCTGGTACACAGTTTACTAATAACAGTTGGCTACAAACCATGGCCTTCCGATCAATCCAATCAGCTTCTGTGCAGGCTATAATACCCATACCAGCACTTTGTTTAATCTACTGTGCCGGTGAGATGGGGATGAGGGTCTATGAGATGCAACGGGTTTAAGGCCTGCCAATGGGAGAATTCTCGTACAAAGAGTACACTTCCAGTTTTGGAGAGCTGTACCACATCTCAGAATGTGACAATACCTTCTACGAGATGTGCATTATTACATTAAAACGCTGCTACATGGACTGCGGCCGCAGTCGTGACCGTGTGGCATGTGTCAGCATTCTATTGACAGAATTTTCGGTGGTGGATTCCAAGTAAATAGGGGCCATTTAGATGCTAAAACGTTACAGGCAACGAACTACGGGCCAAATATTATCTTCCTATTACATTTGTCTGAAGGTCACCAACGCCAGGGGTAAATCTAATACAATCACTAACTGGTCCGAGTCTTTTTGGTGGTTAAGGAGGGCATTATTCAATCCTTGGTGCCATTTCTACAGAGGTGGTGCAAGAGCGCATTGTCGAATTTAGTGAAAAGGCTTTGATAGTTCAACTTCGGAGGCAAAAGACTTGCTTGATACTAGAAAGCTGGTCTATTCATTTATCGGTTCCTCTGTTGCAATCCCCTTGTAAATAAATAGCACAGAGACTGCAGATGAGTTGTGCGACCTTCAAGTAGAAGGTGCCGACTGCAGTTGTTGTTGGTGTTTTTGCTTTTGGACTAGGAAAGATAGTCCTATATTGACTATACCATCAAGTGGGTATCTCAATATAATGCTTTGCTTGTGTTGAGGTGTGCACACGGGGTGTGGTGTGGCACGTGAGTGCCATGTTGGAGTGTTTTATTAGGATGAAAAATAATTTTCTTCATGTAAGCTTTTAAGCTTTTTGTCATGCTCTTGGAATTTATTCCATAGGAGCTAAGTCCCAAACGACTCGGGCTCAATGGCACAAAGTGTCACTTTATTGGCGTACTTTGCACTTAGCACGTTAGCGCATGACGCTTGTTTTATGTGGGTTGCATGCGCGGCTTTTCGCCGCTGCGCTGCACTGCTGTGCAGATGCGCTGCTGCTGAAGCAAGTCGGTTATGGAAATATTGCGTCTTTAATTCAGATTCGATTTTGTGGGATTGAATTAATTTCGATCTTATCTCTTTGTAACCTGTTCTTGGAGGTGTGTTTCTTAGGAGTTGTGCATCACTTGAAGAGAGACTCTTGCGAGTTTCTGGTGAACCAACTTCTCCATTGGTTTTGGTGATTCGTTGGAATCGAGTTCATCAGAGGGCAAACTTGTGCCGGAAGCTCTGTGTCTCGACAACAACTTGGGTTCTAGTAGAGAGCGGACTTTCGAGTTTCATTTGTAGCTCTGCTATTGGTCCGTGTTCTACCATCTTTGATCCGTCTCTGGACTAACAATCTTAAAGCAAGATCCGAGTTAGATGGAGAACCGCTCAAACCTTCTCGATACTAGCTTTCACAAGCTTGAGAAGTTTGATGACGAACACTACAACAATTGGAAGAGGAAGATCTCTCTGAATCTTTACTACAACATTTGGAAGAGGAAGATCTCTCTTAATCTTCACTACAACATTTAGAAGAGGAAGATCTCTCTTAATCTTCGTCTTGTCAAAGTTGCTTATGTGTTGGTTGATCCAGAACAACTACCATTTCTGAAGATGGAGGAGAACTTAAAGTTGGTGTGGCGCATAATGCGTACTCAAAGTGGAAGGAGGACAACAACCTTTGCAGGCTGTTGATCCTAAATGCAATGGACGACTCGATGGCAGAGTTCTACAGCAAGAAAGAGAAGGCAAGAGACATCTGGGAAGCTTTTGAGAAACATTACAAAACTGACGAGAAAATGTCAAAAATCTAGCTCGTCGAGAAATTCTTCACTATGCAATTTGAAGACGAGAATGTGATGCTACCATAAGTCAATGAACTTCTGAAGATGCAACAGAAACTGGAGGAAGAAGGCATGAAGCAAGAAGACAAGTTCATGGTAGGGGTTATAGTCACCAAGCTTCCTCCGGTCTGGATCAAGTTCAAGACTGACATGTACTGTGAGAAGATGGAGATCCAGCTCGAAGAATTTCTTCACTAGATTCACATTGAAGATGAAGCCAGGGGGCAACTGAAGTTGGACTCCCTGTGGCAAAAGCCAACTTGGTGCATGCTGATGACTCCAAGGAAAAGCAGAAGGCTTCTCACAACAAGAAGAAGGACTTCAACCATCTGAAGGTGAAGTCGGCTTCGTTCAAACCGAGGCCCAAGCCCAAGTCAGATGTGACTTGCTTTAATTGTGGCAAGAAGGGCCACTACCGAAAAGACTGCAGATCCAAACCCAAACAGACAGAGCAAGGTGAGCCTAACAATGTTGCTATGATTGCGCAGGTTGTGACGACTGGTGTCGACACTGACTGGTGGGTGGACACTGGCGCATCCTGCTATATTTACTCAAAGAAGTTGTTCACCACATACAAGCCTACGTCTGAGAAAGTTATGGTGGCGAACCAGGCACAAGCTGAAGTACTTGGGACCGGAATAGTGGTACTGAACCTAACTTCGGGAAAGTCGTTGACGCTTTAGGATATGAAGCACATACCAATGATAGCCAAGAACCTTGTCTCGGAAAGTCTGCTCTACAATGCAGGCTTGAGGATGGACATCAATGCTAGACAAATGATGATGTCCTACAAAGGAACATACTTCGAAAACATATTTTGTACCGAAGGGATGTTTAAACTTCAACTTGTAACTCTGTACGAAATTATAAATGCAGTCTCTTCTTTTACTTATTTTTTGAGTTATGGCATAATAGATTAGGATATGTTCATTGTAAAAGAATAAACAAAATGTCTATTCTAGGACTTATTTTCAAATGTGGGGGTAAGAAGGTGAAGAAGTGTGAGGTCTTTGCGCAGATAAAGATCACAAAAAAATCGTTCAAACGGGTAAATCGGAGCACAGATCTTCTGGAGTTGGTACACTCAGATATTTGTGACTTCAAGTAGTTCTCCACAAAGGCCAAGATGAAGTATTTTATTACATTCATCGACGACTACTCGAAGTATGCCTTCTATCTGCTCAAGTCAAAAGACGAAGCATTCGAGAAGTTCAAGGAGTTCAAGAATGAGACTGAACGTCAAACATGGCAACAACTCAAGAGACTCATAAATGATCGAGGCAGAGAGTATAGGTCCATTTAATTCGCATCGTTCTGCAAAGAACATGCAATTGTCAATGAGACGACTGCTCCGTATTCTTCTTAATCAAATGGAGTAGCTGAGATCAAGAATATGACGTTGACAGTGATGATGAACTCAATACTGTTAACTGCGGGTCTTCCAAACTGCTTCTGGAGAGAAGCTGCGTTGACGACTACGTTAATCCTGAACATAGTGCCATACGCAACTTTCGATGTCACTCCTCATGAAATCTAGTTCAAAGTCAGACCCAACTTGAATGTCATTCGAGTGTGGGGGTGTCTGGCGTATGTGAAGCTTCCGGACTTGAAGATATAGAAGTTGGGTACAAGGACTACGAAGACCATCTTCCTGGGTTATGCTGAGAAGAGTGATGCTCAAAGGTTTCTTGATATTGAATCAAATCATATAATTGAATCTCGTAATGCAGAATTCTTTGAAGATAAATTTGCGAGGCACAAAAATATTGTTATCGCGGATATTTCGGAGAATAGTGTGGGTGCACAGTAGGCTAATGCTTCCAATAAAGATGTGGTCCAAGAAGAAGTCATTCCAGAGACAACGTTCGAACCAGAACTCGCAGAACCGGTGTCTAAGCGAGTGAGAAGACCCAAGGGCTTCGGAGAAGATTTTGTCACTTATCACGTGGAAGGAGATCCACTTACCTTTGATTAGGCGATGAAGACCAGAGACGTTGTTTTCTGGAGGGAGGCTATAAATGACGAGTATGACTCAATAACCTCCAACAACACTTGGGTGTTGGCCAATCTGCCTGAAGGATCTTCAAGAAGAAGATGAAGGCCGATGGAACTGTTGATAAGTTCAAGACAATGTTGGTTGCCAAGGAGTTTTCTCAGAAGTAGGGGATCGACTACTTCGACACATATGCTCCAGTAACGCGAATGATGACCATCAGGATGTTGATTGCTCTGAGTGTAATTCACAAGCTAGTTATTCATCAGATGGATGTTAAAACAACATTCCAGAATGGAGAGTTAACCAAAGAGATTTACATGCAACAATCAGAAGGATTTGTCGTCAAAGGGCTTGAAGACAAAGTCTGCAAGTTGGTGAAATCGTTATACGGTCTGAAGCAAGCTCCCTAGATGTGGCACGAAAAGTTTGATAAAGTCATAAGATCAATTGGCTACAAGGTCAGCGAGACGGACAAGTGTGTTTACACGAAGTTCGCTGATGGGAGATGAGTCATCGTTTCTCTACGTGGACAACATACTGATCCTAGGTTCGGATCTAGCACGTGTCACTGAGATAAATAATTCTCTCATCCAAGTTCAGTATGAAGGACTTGGGGGAAGCTGATGTTATCCTCGGGATAAAGATCATCCGGACGGACATTGGAGTGGTGTTGTCATAGTCTTATTATATTGAGAAGATGCTCACACGCTATGGATATCAGGATCTTCCAGGAATCGATACTCTGTAGAGGTATGACAAGAAACGAAAGCCAAATCCTAGGGAAAGCGTCAGGCAGTTGGAGTACTCAAGCGTCATCGGGAGTTTGATGTATGCGACAACTGCCACAAGGCCTGATATAGCTTTCGCCTTGGGGATGCTGAGCCGATTCATGAGCAACCTTGGTGTGGAGCACTGAAAGGCTATAGAGAGAGTGATGAGATATCTCAGAATGACTCAGAAGTATGCACTGTACTACAACAGATATCCGATAGTAGTAGAAGGCTTTAGTGATGCAAGCTGATGTTCAAAAGTAGAGAGCGAAAGGTCCACATGAGGATACGTCTTTTCCATGGGTGGAGATGCTATATCATGGAAGTCGAAGAAGCAGACTATGTTCTCTCATTCCTCGATGAAATTTGAGTTTTATGCACTGGTAGCTGCATCGAATGAAGCATAGTGGCTTCGGGAGCTCATGTATGATATTCTATTGGTTGGTGCAAAAATTTCGACGGTACCGATATACTGTGACAATTAGGCGACTGCAGCAGTGGCATCAAATGACCTTTTCAATGGTAAGAAGAGGACTGTGCGGTTGAGGCACAAGGCAGTAAATGATCTGATAAAGACTGGAGTCATTGCCGTGATTGATGTTGGAGCTAGGAGAACCTGGCGGATCCGTTCACCAAAGGTCTTAAGCGCCACCTGGTCGAGGACACAATAATCAAAATGTACTCGAAATCATTCTGATATTGTGTCTTTGTAATTCTACCATAAAGTTTTATGCTATTAGTTCAAAGAGAAATCTACTAGGCATTTAGCTTTTGGTTCAAAGAAGGATCATTGATTGGGAGAATATCAGGAACAATATATAGTCCTTGGGACATTGAGGGGTTACGAACCCAGAACCATTGTTGTCTACTAATTGTTCTTTGTGTAGAACAAGTCCTGTAGGAGGATGGGTTGGACGCCTTAATGAGTTCTCATGCATTTTGAATGTCTGGTGTGCTTTACAGGAAGCACGGTAGCACAGCACTACAAAGGAGTGTAAGGTCTCCATTCTATAGTTGGTGACACTACCACGAGGTTCCTCGATAGGGTAATGCTTGGCTTCGTGAGCCATGTCACAGCGGCGTAGCACCGCACGTAGGCATGTGGCCTAATGCTGTATAATGAAGGGTGGTAGGCAGCACTACAAAGAGGCCAGTGACCTCATGTTACAATAGCGTGATACCACCAAGAGGTAAAAGATATAAGCATCGACTTTAAGCCATGTCATAGTGGCGTAACACCGCAAGGAAGCACAAGGCTTCATGTTGGATAATTTGGCACTACAAAGAGGCTAAGACCTCATGCTACAGTGGATGACACAACAATGAGGTGGAGCCTCGACTTTAGGCCATGTCATAGTGGCGTAGCACTGCAAGGAAGCGCAAGGCTTCATGCCAATGACTCTTTAAAAGAACTCACTTAGAGTGTATGTAAATAGATACATGCCGTCTCTTGAGAAAAAACTTGTAGACGTCCAAAATACATACACCAAAACCAGGCGTGCACAGGGCCTTTAATGTGCAACCGGAAGCACATCTGATGTCTTTGTGTGAGTAGAAACAATGGCAACTATGGTGCATAATTCAAGGCTTAGTCCATTCTTGTATCATACTGTTATTTGACCCATGCGGGAAGATTCAAGTTGAAGTGACATCCATCATAATGCATGTTGGGTAGTCACTATGGGGAACGCTTAACCCATATATTAAGATATGTGGGAGATTGTTGGTGTTTTTGCCTTTGGACTATGAAAGATAGTTCCACATCGGCTACACCACTAAATGGGTATCTTAATATAATGCTTTGCTTGTTTTGAAGTGTGCACATGGGGTGTGGTGAGGCACATGGGTGCTATGTGGGGGTATTTTATTAGGATAAAAAAGGATTAACTCCTTCATATAAGCTTTTAAGCTTTTTGTTATGCTCTTGAAATTTATTCCACAGGAGCTAAGCCCCAAAGACTCAGACTCAGACTTGGACTCGGACTCGAATTCGGACTCTGGCTCAAGGGCGCAAAGTGGCACTTTGTTGGCACAGTTTGCACTTAGCATGTCAGTATCGGTGCATGGCGCTTATGCGCATTAGTTGCGAGTCCAGGAGAGAGTTGACGCGAGTCCAGGAGAGAGTTGACGCGAGCATTCCATAAGTTCTTGGAGAACTTGCTGGTTCCTGGGAGCAGATCGCGGATAGGGCGAATCTTGCTTTGAGCACTGGTGGTTTTAATCACCCCATCAAGAGTTCTTTTCTGATATTTCTTCTTGTTCTCCTTGTTCTGTTCTATCTCATTGTAATGTCTGTGAACATAAAGAGAATAAATTTTTTATTTGTAGTTTTCTTTTCTTCGTAGTCATTTTGTAACCTGTTCTTGGAGGTGTGCTTCTTTGGAGTTGTGCATCACTTGAAGAGAGACTTGCGAGTTTCTGGTGAGCCAACTTCTCTATTGGTTTTGGTGATTCGTTGGAATTGAGTTCATCAGAGTGCAAAATTGTTTGCCGGAAGCTCTGTGTCTCGACTACAACTTGGGTTCTAGTAGAGAGCGGACTTTCGGGTTTCGCTTGTAGCTCTGCTATTGGCTCGTGTTCTACCATCTTTGATCCATCTTGGGACTAACAATTATCTATCAACAACGATATTTGAGTCATTGATAAATATTTGCCAGTCCCACCTTATCCTCGAAACTGGTATGACATGTCACTTGTTCATCGTATACCCCTAGCCGTCGTTTTTCGCGTCAGTTCGGTCATGACCAACTTAATTACGTTGGTAGCCCAAACTTGAGTCTGGCTCGCTCATGTAGCTTTGATAGAGGGGTCCAGATGTGGTACATGGGTTGTATGTACTCGGTCTAAGTTCCAGGTGCCAACAATTGAGCCTGGTCTGTTCATGGTTGCTGGATTTGTTGCGCATTATGCCACCTGCAACCGACTTGATTTCTTTTAGAGCATCTCCAATACTATTGTCTTGTTTTGTGTTGTGATTCTCATGTATGTGGCATGAGGCACAAGGCAATATCTTTTCTATTTGGTAAGATTATATTCACACAAGACAATGGGATAGAAACATGTTATCCAATGCAAAAATATTGAGAAGACAATAAAAACTATTTTTTTTTCAACTTCCAAGACAACTTTTTCACTTATTCCTTTTTTTATAAATATTTTTATTCATAATTGATGATGTGAAAGTAAAGTATTGTGAGGTACATTGTCTAAATCTAGACAACCAACTTCATATTGTCTTTGACATATTATTGCCATGCCAACTTTACAATTTATTTCACATTGGCGTTGGAAAAATGAATTTTGAAATAAGAAGTGATTCCTATGTGGCAACCATTTTTTTCAAACTCACAATAGGGTTGGAGATGCTCTTATGAAGTTGTCATGCCCCAGTACTGAAATACGAAGACGGACACGACCAGCTACCCCGTACAAGGTACTATACGTCGTACGACGATCACGGCTGTAACTAGACAAGGGGTGCATACTATAAGCAAGTCACTTAGGGTCACACGAACATCTAATATCTCAATCAATCAAATAAGAACAGTAAACATAGAACATATATGACAAGAAAGTAAGGCATCCCAAACGCCATGCCACAACATTCTGAAACCAACTGTGCAAAATGAAAAGCTAG
Organism: Iris macrosiphon; assembly: GCA_036927795.1. NCBI lineage: Eukaryota > Viridiplantae > Streptophyta > Magnoliopsida > Asparagales > Iridaceae > Iris > Iris macrosiphon. The sequence continues at coordinate 63,750,458 of JAYESA010000013.1, forward strand.
TAGAGTAGCAAAAGTACATGACCATGATCAACTGCAGTATGATTAATTACAATCATGTAAAGGAAAATAAATATTCAGACTTGCCGGCTAATAGGTGCCGGTGGCTAAACGCCCAAAAGAGTAAAATATATAATAACGAGCAGGGAAGAAGAAACTCACTCGTGCCCTTCAGCGACCATCCATCTGGTGCGCGCCATCAGGAAGGGGGAAATAAGCTTGATCCTCTGGAACTGGCTCAAAACCTGGCCATACAAAACCAGTGGGGTTAGACCCAAAATAGTAAGTACCACAAAGGAAGCACGAAATAAAAAAACAAAACCCAAAGCAATAGATAGGTACAATATAGGTTCCGCATCGTAGTTTAGGTCCATAGTTTATTTTAACACAATAGCCCAATACCAAACAAGGACAATGGTTGAACCATCACACTATGATAATCCATGTCCGTAGACTAGGAACAAAATAATACAATCACAACCAAGTCCTGTTATATAACGGCTAATCAATTGTATGACTTGCTACTGTGAAGTACGAGTTATCTCAGATTAGATGCATAAGAGAAATTCTTAGATCATAACCTGTTTAGCGGGGCTAACCGAGCCATAGAAATCACATAGCACTTGTATATTATGCACCAGTCCCTCGTAAGGCTACCGTGCTAGATCACCTCGTAAGGCTATCATGCTAGATCACATAGAACGCATGTACAATATAAGTATTCAGATATTGTCGTCCACTAGTGCGGACGTGACCAATATCCATGGGAGTCAGCCTTGCACGTCATGACAGTTGTCTGAGGTGGCTAATGTGCACGATCTCGGGATTTCATCCCTTCCAATGCTCTAACAATTTTAGTTGCCTAAATTAGCCCTATGGTTATGTTAGGAATCCCATGGTGTGGTCACATGATCAATCCTCCTATATGTCGTACCGTAGTACGGTCCACGCTAGATACGAACCCACTTTGTTACTTGATAGCTCAAATTGGATTCACCCGAGCGTGATGCGGCAAACAACAAGTCCTAGCCACGCTTTGGTAGTTGACCCACATACTATGCCCGTGCTGGACAAATAATATAATAATATCACATGTCGTGTAGTATATGAGGTATTCTCGATGCACAACCCGAAACATGTAATCTCATAGAACATAACAAGTTATGTCGTACCTCAGTGCACATTTATAACACATGTACACGTAGCACATAGTAATTGTATTATCACAAATACAAAAAGTTGGGTTGAATTACCAAACTTATAGTTGGTCGTATGAGCCTTATCACATTGGGACACATAGCTCATGTTATGCATATAGCTGGTTAGTTGCTTATGTCATAGTCAATCCTTGCACATGGTCATGTCTAGCACATGGTCGGGTTACTAAGTCCATTCTTCCTTAGGATCAATCACAAGCAATTGTCAGGGCCAACCACTTAGAACATAGAAATATTCCAAATAAAATGGTAAGCCGCATGCACAACTTGGCGCATGAGACGGTTGCCGCATGGACTGTCGGCTACATGCTGCCCCAGGCCGCATATTACCCCAGGTCACATATGACTCCAGGCCGCATGCTACCCCAGGCCGCATGCTCCTCCAAGCCGCATGCTTCGGACAAAATTCCACTCTCTTGGAACAATAGTAAAAGTGATGTGTGTCAGAGAAAAGTGACTGAAGTGATGGATGTGGCAAGCCATAAAGTGTCAAAGAGAAAGGACAACCATGAAAAGATGTGCCAAACAATCAGAGTCATGCGTCCGAAGGAAAGTGGCCGCATACTCTGCTTGTTATATATGACACTCGGCCGCATATTGCTCTTTTGGACTTTAGCGAATTTCTCATTCATTCAGCGAGTGAGAACACAATGAGTTTAAGGATTAGCTCCAGAACACTTATGTGATGGCAGTCATACGTCCAACAAGATGGACAAATGCTGGTCAGTATGCGACAAAAGCTCAGGCCGCATAGCACTCTCGGCCGCATAACTCGCTGGCCGCATGAAGACTTCGTCTTCTCCAAACAGCAGGTCGACCATGACGAAAGCTCCAAAAACTAAAATTTTGTTTTGTCCATAAAATCCTTATTTTAAGTCTAAATCGAATGAACCAAAAGCCCAAACGCTTGAAATTGAAACCTCTATCATATAGCAAAAATTAGTTTTTAAAAATACATGTTTAATAGATCCAAAAAAAAAAAAAAGAAAACTCATGAAACCCTTAAAAATCCTAAGTTAGAAATGTAGATCTACTCAATTCTACCCATCAAAACTAAAAACTCCGAGTATTAAAAGTATTTAGAATCATATTGCACACATATTAGACTAATAAAATGCAGGGAAAGAACAAGAATCAAAATAAAGAGGTTTCTCCAGGTAGTGCAAGGTGTACTTGCCTAAATGAAGGAAGGAGAAAAAATTGAGAGAATGAGGGAAGAGAGAGAAAGAAGTTAACTTATATATGCTAGAGTTGAGATTTAGACCATGGGTTTACTCATGACCAAACCAACCCAATAATTAAACCATGAGTCTTATTGAACCAAAGAATGAGTCTAGTCTCCATGACATACAACCTAATTACCATGCAAGCAATAAGTAGTATAAGAATGAAAACTAATATGTTCCAAATATGTATATCGGGAACGAGGAGTGACAAAAACATGTGATAACTTAGTAGTTTCGTTCATTCTGATGTCTTAAAATGTTGCATATGATAACTTAGTATTTTAGACGCTGTTTGGTCATGGACAACTTGTGCATAAGGTTTATGGTTCCTATGAACGGTCGTCGGGGCACTGGGACCGATTCGTCCTAGGCGAAACTCTGATAGTTGTGCTTTCAGCCTGGGTAGTAATTAAGGATTTGTAGTGGGGCTCGCTACCCGTGCTGCAAGGATCGTCGTCCACTCAGACTATAGTCCACGATGGCTTGTGGTCCCAGTGACCCAATATGTTGCATTGAATTGTTCAAGCTAACGATGTCTTCTTGGTAGAGAAGAACATGGTAAGTCTTGTGCTGGTAGATGCGACACTGCAGGTAAAAGTCACCGAATAGTGACATTCTTATTTCAGTTATTTCATATCTATTGCATGTTGTAACTTGAACTAAGGCAATATAGAAAGACCACAATAATAATTTGTATGCTTCACATGAATATCGTATCGATTTGGTTAGTTGGGTTAGCTCATCCTCATCAGTATATTTTGATGTACTGACCCTCGTTGTAATAGGTTCTCAAGTCGAGACGACGCTGCGAGGAGATAAGGCCATTCTCTAACGGTCCATCACTTTGACGCGCTTGTGTTCTTATTTTTGGAGCGCTTGCACAAATCTTCCGAAGCTCGTGCACATACTCTATGCAGCTCCGTGACAAGGCGATAGTTTCACCCGAAGGTCTATTATCTTTGAAGTTTTAGTATGTGATGTAATGTATGGAACGATTATCTCATTTTGAGTCCATCTTGTAAGCTCGCGAGTTACCCTTTTACTTTGGAGTCAAGATTTTGTAACAAAAATATACATTATCAATAAATAAAATTTTTCTTCGTTTCAATGTGTGTTATCCAACTTGTGCACTCTGCTGTTGTGTTTCTATATAATATATATATCATTATGCCTAGGCCTTGTGCGGACGAGCCTTATGCTCGCATGACATCACGCCCGGGGGGCGATCATCGATTCTGCAAAATCATGACGTGACATATTGGTATCAGAGCACGTCTTCAGATCCTTTGACCCTCGTGTCAGAAATTTTTTCTTGAAATGACTCTGTCCCTTACAGTTGAACCCTTCAATTCGTTTGGGTCAAAATGAGATGCGTTCCATACAGTGAGTCCATAATACGTTATGAGACTGATGCAAGTTACCTTGTTTTGAAAGAATGATGCAAGCAAAGGGATCGATGCAAGAACTAGAAGCGGTGCAAGTGCAAGAAAGCAGTTCTGGCACCTTGAAAAGTATCGGTAGCCAGTGAGTGATGCCCCCCGTCGACTCCATTGAGCGGATGATACGCATGTTAGAGGCACAACAACAAAGGGATGAGGCTTGTCACGAGCGAACAGGGAAGCGGGTGGAAGAGCGTTAGAGCAAATTCGAACACAATCTTGAAGCCCGGTTTGCGGTCCAACAGAAGTAGCTAGATACCCTGCAATAAATTGTTTAGACCTTAGCCTCCAACCATTCTGCGATGACAGTGGTAGCGGTGGAGCAACCAACAACGGAAGTCGAGACCCTCCGACCCGCAAAGGAGAACGAAGTGACTACCTTCGAATTTGCTGACTTCAAGAAGGTCTGCAACACATCTTTTTGCGGGATCAAAGACCAATCGTGGCACTAGTTTGGCTAGTCGAGCTTGAAGACCACTTTAAACTTATTGAAGTACCTGAAGACAAGCGAGTCGCGTGTGCCCAACTACAGCTCCATTTGAATGCGCATGATTGGTAGGACATGCACCGAAGATCTCTTCCTGCAGATGGTGAAGACGAGACGATCTTCTGGGTTACCTTTTGTAGTGCGTTCGAAGAGGAGTTTATACACACACCCATTCGTCGACAAAAGGAAAACACTTTCGTGCGTCTACAACAAGGAAGCATGTCAATAAAATACTACACCGTAGAATTCAACCGGCTCGCCAAGTTTGGCAGCTCCTATCTACCCAACGCGTCGAGTCGAGCAAGACGATTCGAATGCAGCATGCGAACTTCCATTTATGCACACGTGGTCGTTCCTCAGTACCAGACGATATGGGAGGTACTTAACCATGCCCTCGCCCTAGAACCACACTATCCTTTAGTTGATGCCGGCACTGTGCAACATTCTCATTACAAGCGTCCTAACAACACATGAGGACAAAACGTTCCAAAGCGTCCAAACAACGGTGCGTACCAGGGCTAAAATCTAGGAGGAAATCCAGGGCTACATTGTACCATTTGCAACCGAGAAAGGCATCTGCCAAACGACTATCGCGGTCGCAACGGGTGATGCTTCAACTGTAGTCAGCTAGGCCATCAATATTTTGACTGCACCAATAGACGAACCTAATTTCCTCAGCTCCGTCCTCAACTATAAAATCTTGCTCCGGTGCCTCAAGCAAATCGGCATCCACCACAACAAGGCACCATAAAAATGTTGTGGGCCGAGTTTATGCTATAACGCGGGACAAGGCGTTCGCCTCGGATACCGTAGTGACAGGTATATTACTCTTCAATCATGTTCCTGTTCGGGTACTCTTTGATTCAGGTGCCACACATAGTTTTATATCGGCAAACTTCGCTACCGAATACAAATTTTCTATGACACCGCTAGGCCTAAATCTTAACGTTAGTACCCCATCGAGCATGGATTTGCCTGATCGTTCAGTCTATAGAGACGACTGTATCTGTTCAGAGGAAAAAATTGTCACTTGATGCGGTAATCCTAGACATCAAGGACTACGACATTATTCTGGGGATGGACTGGCACAACGCTTGCTCGACTACCATTGATTGTGCGGAGAAGAAAGTCGTGTTTCGTCTACCCGTTGAGACCAAATTTTTCTATGCGTGCAGTCCAGCGTCGAGAGCATCGAATGCCTACATGATAATTTCTGTAATGTCTGCTCGACGGATGATACATTCTGGCTATGAAAGGTACTTAGCGTTCGTTCGAGACACTCGATGGGATTGTGCAAACGTACAGTCTTCTTTCATTGTGGCACAATTCTTTGACGTGTTTCTAGATGAGTTGCCTGACATACCACCAGATCGAGAGATATAATTCACCATAGACACCTTTCCAGACACTCGGTCGATTTCCAAAGCTCCGTACCTAATGGCTCCGGCAGAACTAAGAGAGTTGATGGTTCAGCTTCAAGAATTGCTCCATCGAGGGTATATCCATCTGAGCATGTCTCTGTGGGGCACGCCTGTGCTGTTCGTGAAGAAGAATGATGGATCGATGTGGCTCTGCATAGACTATCGCGAGATGAACAAGGCCACCATTCGAAACAAGTACCCCTTCCCAAAATCAACGACCTCTTCGATCAACTGCAAGGTGCGTCAGTATTCTCTAAAATTGATCTTCGTTTGGGTTACCATTAGCTCAAGATCAAGCCATACGACATGCCAAAGTCAGCATTTCGTACACGCTATGGCCACTATGAGTTCTTGGTTATGCCGTTTGGACTGACGAACGCCCCTGCTGCCTTCATGGATCTGATGAATCGAGTGTTCCGGTCGTACCTCGACAAGTTTGTAGTAGTGTTCATTGATGATATCTTTGCGTGTTCGGGTCGTACCTCGATAAGTTTGTAGTAGTGTTCATTGATGATATCTTGGCATACCTCGACAAGGAGGAACATGCAAAGAACTTGCGGACCGTGCTTCAGACTCTTCGAGACAATAAGGTATATGCAAAACTGAGCAAGTGCGAGTTTAATGAGCAGTGTATCTTTCCTCGGGCACCTCATTTTTGCGGAAGGCATTTTAGTCGATCCAAAGAAAGTTGAAGCCATCTTCGAGTGAAAGCAACCTGCATCAGTCAGTGAAATTTGAAGCTTTCTCGGGTTAGCGGGCTACTACAGACGGTTCCTCAAAGGCTTTTCCAAGATAGTATCGAATCTGACTCGCTTCACTCAGAAGGAAGTCACATTCGAGTGGTCAGCTGACTGCGAATCTTCGTTCCAGGAGTTAAAGCGACTCCTTGTCTCTACTCCAATACTTGCATTACCGGATGATAATATGGGATTCCAAATTTTTAGCGACACATCAGGTCAGGGCTTGTGAGTGGTACTCATGCAACAAAATAAATTAATAGCCTTTGCTTCAAGACAATTAAAGCCGCATGAGCGCAACTACCCTACACATGACTTAGAACTTGTGGCAATTTGTGTTCGCATTGAAATTGTGGCAACATTACCTCTATGGTGTGGCTTGCCATATTTTTACTGATCATCATAGCCTCAAGTATCTTTTCTCCCAAACGGACCTGAACCTACGATATCGGAGTTGTCTAGAATTGATTAAAGACTACGACTTGACGATCAACTACACCCCAGTCAAGGAAAATGTTATAGCAGACGCTCTGAGTCGAGTATTTACGGGATCCCTGTCCATCAACAACAGGTTACAAAAAGAGTTGGAGAGTATGGTCATTGAACTCCAAATTCGATATCAGGAAGGACCGATTAGGGGAACACTAGCTTAATTGCCCCTTGACCCGAACCTGTGCGATAAAGTCAAATTCGCTTAGAAGGACGACCATTCCTGAAGAAGATGCATGAGAAGATTTTAGCAGGAAATGCGACTGAATTTGCGGTGGACGAGAGCGGAACGATATGTGTAAAGGGAAGACTGTGCGTCCCTAATGATTCATAAATTAGAAAGAAAATCCTGACAGAAGCTCATTATGCAGCCTTTACAGTCCATCCTGGAAGCACGAAGATGCATCGGGATCTTCGCTCAATTTTCTGGTGGCATGGCATGAAGAAGGATGTGTCGCGCTTCATGTCGTAATGCATATCCTGTTAGAGGGTGAAAGCAGAACATCAGAGGCCGGGCGAAGAGATGCAGAATCTTGCTATTCAGGAGTAAAAATGGGAGCATATAAGAATGTATTTCATTGTCGGTCTGCCGAAGACTCTAAGGGGAAACGTTGCCATTTGGGTGATCGTCGATCGATTGACCAAGTCAACTCATTTCATCCCTATCAAAGTTGTTTGGAGCGTCGATCGCCTCGCTCAGATTTATCTTAACGAGATAGTCATTCTGCTTGGAGTTCGAGTATCAATTGTCTCAGATCGAGATGAGCGATTCTTATCACGTTTCTGGGGAAGCCTTCAGTTAGCTATGGGGACCAAGTTGAAGTTAAGTTCAATCTACCATCCTCAGATCAATGGCCAAACTGAGTGAGTGATCAGATTGTTGAAGACATCCTATAACTTTGTGCGATTGATTCGAAGTCAAGTTGGGACGTTCATCTACCGCTGGTGGAATTCGCATACAACAATATTTACCAATCCAGTATTTAGATGGCTTCGTACGAGGCATTATATTGGCGAAAGTTCAGGTCACCAATCTGTTAGGACAAAGTTAGGGAATGCCAGGTTCTCGGTTTAGAACTGGTTGAGCAAACCGTTCAGAAGATTCGCTTGATCCGTGATAGGTTAAAAGTGGCTTAGAGTAGAAAAAAGAGTTATGCCGACACCCATCGAAGACCCCTCGAGTTTGCAGAAGGCGACCATGTGTTCCTTAAAGTCTCGCCCATGCTAGTAGTCACGAGATTCAGAACGAAGGGGAAGTTGAGTACGAGATTTGTTGGCCCGTTTGAAACCCTCAAGGGAGTTGCCCCAGTTGCCTACCAAATCGTATTGCCACCAGCCCTGTCAGAAGTGCATGATATCTTCCATGTCTCACAGCTTATGAGGTACGTATATGACTCAAGCCACGTGGTAGATATTGGCCAGCTGGATCTGTAGGTAGAATTATCGTACATCGAAGAGCCCGTTCAGATCTTGGACCGAAAAAAAAATAGGTCCTGAATTGTGCTGTTCCACTCGTGCGCATATTCTGGCGAAACCACATGTCATACCCCAGTACCGGAATACGGAGACGAACATGACCAGCTATCCCGTACAAGGTACAGAACGTCGTACGATGATCACGACTATTACTAGACAAGGAGGCACATATTACAAGCAAGTCACTTAGGGTCACACAAAATATCTATTGTCTCAATTAGTCAAACAAGAATAACAAACATAGAACATGTATGATAAAGCTGAAAGACGTCGTAATCGCCCCATCAAAATATTTTAGAAACCAGCTGTACAAAATGAGAAGCTGACAGAGTAGCAAAAGTACATGACCATGGTCAGCTACAGTCTGATTAATTATAATCATGTAAAGAAACTAAATGTCCGGATCTACGGCTAACAGGTGCCGATGGCTAAACGCCAAAAAGAGTAAAATGTACAATATCGAACATGGAAGAAAAAATTCACTCGTGTTCCTCAGTGGCCATCCGTCTGGTGTGCACCATTGTTATGGAAAAATTACACTGGATCCTCAGGTGATAGCTCTAAACCTGGCCATGCAAAACCAGTGGGGTTAGACCCCAAATAACAAGTATCACAAATGAAGCATAATTAAAGAAACAAAACCAGTGAGAAATAAATAAATAAATAAATAGTTATGTCTCGTAGTTTTGGTCCATAGCCTATCGTGATAGAACAATCTAACCCTATAACCAAACAAGGACAAGGGTTAGACCATCGCACCATGATAGTCCATATTTCTAAACTATTTAACCGAAGATACAACCACAAACAAGTTCAATTATAGTATCGATCGATCACTTGTACGACTTGCTAGGTGGAGTTTGGGTTATCCCAGGGATATTATGCATGCAATAGGAATCCTCAGATCGAACCATGTGTTAGCAGGGCTAGCCGAGCTATGAATGACCGCGTGGCACGTAGTAATTATGCACCGGTCCCTCGCAAGGCCACCGTCGTGTTATTCTCCTTATATGTCGTACCGTAGTACGGGCACACTGGATACGAATCCACTTTATCACTTGGCAGTTCAATTTGGATTCATCCAGCGTGATGCAATAATCAACACAAGTTCTAGCCACGTCTGGTTATTGACCAACTATCATGTCCATGCTGGAGGAATCATATCATATCACATGTCGCATGACTCGTAGGTACACCTCAGTGTGAAACATATAACATAATCGCGTAGGAACACATAGCACGTATGAACATATAGCACGTAGTAAGTGTATCAACACGGATACCAATAGTCGAGTCAAGTCACCAATCAATGGTAAATCATATGAGTTCTAGCACATAGCAACACATAGGTCATGTCAGGCACATCGGTAGTCAAAGTCACTTGACACATGGTCTATTTTTACACATAGTCGAGTCAAGCACATAGTCAGGTCCGACACATAGCTACTGAGTCTAGTCTCACTTACAATCATCAGGATCACTCATGCAATCATAAAATCCAATAAAATATCCAAACCAATCAAAATAATAAAAACGTACGCGCATGAAAATAACTCGCCTCATAGACAACTTGCTTCATGGACTCCTTGCCTCATAGACAACTTAACTCATGGACAACTTGCCTCATAGATAGCTTGTCTCGTAGACAACTTGCCTCAAAGACAGCTTGTCTCATAGACAATTTACCTCATAGTCAGCTTGCCTCATAGACAATTTACCTCATAGGATGTTCGTCGCATAACATGCTTGCCACATAGACATGTTCGCCGCATAGACATGTTCGCCGCATAACATGCTCGCTTGGACTTAGTGAAGTTCTCATTCGTTCAGCTAGTGAAACACAAGGAGGTTCGTCGTTAAGACTTTTTCAAGTACTTAGTTCCAGAACGCAGGTGTACAAATCAATCACGCATCCAACAAGATGGACGCATGCTGGGAGGTATATCCGACAAAGAGTTCAGGCTGCATGGCACTCTTTTTCGCATAAGTGCTGGCCACATGAACACTTTGTCTTCTTCAAACAACAAGTTCAGCCATGGCAGAAAGCTCCAAACCGAAAGTTTATTTTTTTCATAAAAACTTTATTTTAACTCCAAATCAAATAAGCAAAAAGTCAAAACTGTAAAAAATTGAATGCTCTATCACGTGAAAAAAAATTAGTTTTTGAATATACCAAGTTTAAAGAGATCAAAACCAAGAAAACATATGAAACCCATAAAAAATTCTAATCTTTAAATATAGATCTACTCATATCCATCTATCAAAATCAAAACCTCAAAGTATTAAAAGTGGTTAGAATCATAATGCACATATATTAGACTAATAAAATGCAAGAAAAATGCAAGAATTAAAATCTAAGGGTTTTTCCATGTCATGCAAGGTGTACTTACCTAAATTAAAGAAGGAGAGGAAAATGGGAGAATGGGGGAAGAGAGAGAAAGAAGTTGGCTTATATAGTTAGGGATTGGGGTTTAGACCATGTGTTCAACTCATGACCAAACCAACCCAAACAAATAAACAATGAACCAATCTAAACAAAGAATGGGTCTAGTATCCATGCAACCTAATTATCATGCAAGAAAAAAAATAATACGTCCCAAATACGTATATCGAGAACGGGGAGTGACATCTTTAACCACTTTAGAAAAATTTCATCCTCGGAAATCAATCCCAAGGCTAGCTAGAGAAATCAGAACAACCACTATGCTAGCTACATGCATATCTACACATGCAATCAAATTCAATCACATAATGAAGAAAAACAACATTACAGAGTATGTGTGAACGAATCACGAGATTCGAGATACAAATGCATAGAAACAATTATAGCTTCCGAGTCGAAGAGGTGCAGATACCGAAACCGGATATCGTACTTGCGCTCCCACGTCGACTCTCTCAAAGAGTGATGATCCCAAGCAACTCGGACGAGATGAATAGTCCTATTCTTGAGCACCTTCTCCCTTCGGTCAAAAATGGATACGTGTTGCTCCTTGTAAGACAAGTCGGTACCAATGACTAGCTCGGAATGGTCAAGGATATGACTTGGATCTGGAATCCCGACAACTCGTTTCGAAGAGGTGCTGAACCCTCCGACGAGGTAAATATTGGTGCGGTGGTCCGAGCAAGCTACTCCATGTATTCACCACTTGTTGTTCGATGTTCAACTCTGGTTGTAGCGACAACAATATCGACCGAGTTCGATGTTCAACTTCGGTTGTAGAGACAACAATATCGACCGAGCAGCGATCACCATCGTAGTCACCCCTTTTATTTCTTTTCCGTCGGCAATAACTTCTCCGTCTGCAGGAGTAAAGAAATCGGCGACGACGAGCACGCCAAAGCTCTCCTCTACTGGGTTGTTTGAGCACGAGTGGAGCAGTGTCCCTACTGATCTAACTATCCCAAGCCATTCCTGACTCTCTGGTAACAAGTACCATCTCCTCCCCTTCCATTTCCAATGTGTAGTATTGTAAGAGTAGTGTTTTTGATCTGTCGATTGTTTTCCCTATTCTAGTATATGTGTGGGATTTTGGTCCCTTTACATGAACAACATAGGGAGCTATTCAACGAGAGAGAGGAAAATAAAGTGTTATGAGTGATACTTGTGATACTTAGATGTGTATATGTAAGAGATTTTGGGTTGTGCATGAGTGTGTGTGGGTACAAGTTCTCCTACGTGAATAGGAGATAACCATGTGTGGGTTGTTGTGTGTATGTTGGAGAAGGTTAAATCAATAAATGATTTGGTTGTGTGAGTGCCTAAAGGAATCGTGGATTTATAAACTGTGCTAACTTGGGTGTTCCTTATTTTTAGTAGTAGATGATTTGGTTGTACGAGAGAGAGACATAAATGAGTAGTTTTTTTATTTTCTTCCAAGTTTGAGGTTTCTTAAGAGAATATTAATGGCTTTATGGATGTGCTACTTGTGGAGAAGGCAATGATTTATGTGTTTTTTTTATGAAAGAATGGTCAGCAGAGGCATATAATTTGATCCATGGAGTCTTATGTTGATGTGTGCATAGATGAGTAGAAAGAGATGTAGTGAGGCTTGTCTGAGTATGGGTAGTGGAAAGTGCATGGCAAGGGCCTAGCTAAGTACTCATGGTAGAATTTTGTTTTCCTTGCCAGATTCAGGTATAGGATCTCTATGGGTATAGCAGTATCTAAATTATTGTTAAATAATTTTCTTTTTCATTTGTTACTATTATTAGTAAACTAGTTGTAGTAATTAATTTCTAAATTATTTTCTAGGTTACTTGGGTTTTTTTGGACTCGAGATCTATACCACCTTCTTCTTCTTCTCTCTTCTAGCTTCCGAAATTTATGCAAGTATACCTTACCACTCTTGTTTACAATTCTTAAATACTGCAACTACATTTATTTTATTTTATTTTTGGTTGAACGATATTGTGCGTCCAAGGATAAGTTGTGTGCTAGTCGGTATTGGCCGATTACGCGTGACCTAGTATTTAGAGGACAATTCCCTTATTTGAGATGTCCAATCTCTCCATGACCTTGACACATTTATGACACTGAGTAGTTCATGTGTAGACGCAAACACTTGTACCAGCCGTATATTGGTACAATCGAGATGCGTGACTGTAACATTTAGATACTTTGATCTTGACTCAGGAGTAGGAGCTGGACATGTCGTGGTGCACGACATATACAACAACATTAGGTGTTTGATGATAAACAAAAGAATGAAACTAGGTTTATACGAAATCCTTTCTTTGTTTACAAACAAGAAAAAGAAGTACAATTAATCCTATACAAGGATGTTAAGTACAAAAAAAATAATTCTGGAAAAATATTGCTATAAGAGTCTGATCTGCGGTCGATCACTTTGTCCCTTGGACAACATGATGACAAAGAAGTGCTGTAGAAGAAGAAGAACCTTCAAGAGATTGTGAGGGGGATTGAACTCTCGTTACCAAAGTTGTCAATCAACACTCTCTATATGTGCTCTCTCTCTGATCTCCTCTCTTTCGACCTTTTTTTCCGACCTTTCTTCTTGACCCCTTTCTCCTGTGTCTGGAAGTCTCTATTTATAGAGATCAGTCACAGTAACTGATCAGTCGGCGTAGAAGCCAATTAGTGGAGAGAGTTGCACCTTTTACGCGGCGGTTATAATAACTGCTACCCACGTCTGAATGATCTCTTGAATTCGCGTGTGACACGTGTCCCATTATGAGGTAACGCGTATAACTGCTTCTCGAAGACCATGACATGCAAGCCACGTAAGTAACTGTCCCTCGCGTAGAGATGGTTGGCATAAAAGCCAAATAACTATCTCGTTGGCGTAAAAGCCAAATAGTTATCTTGTTGGCGTAAAAGCCGAATAGCTGTCTTGTTGGCGTAAAAGCCAAATAGCTGTCTTGTTGGCGTAAGAGCCAAGTTCTGCGTAAAGCTTGATACTGCATAGGTAGGTAACCAGCGTAAACTAGCCAATTATCCTCCCTGACTGATGTTTTGAGCGTATTCTGGGCCAAATAGCCTTATCACGTACCTTTGCAAATATAGCCTGAGTTGGCGTATTTCGAGGAGATAGCATACGGCGTGCTCCTATAGTTGAAAATAGCCTGGTTGGCGTAATATGCAGGGATAGTGACGTGAGCATATTAGCCCTATTTTTATCTTTTCCAGTCATTAAAAGTAGAACCAAATCTCGTGCATTAAATGCAGAGATCTGCCCCCATCTCGTGCATTAACTGCAGAGACGTGCCTCGAGTTCTGTACGAAGAACAGCTTTTGACGTAGCGTTTGGTTTTATCTCATCTTGAGCGTAAAGGCTTATTTCTGCCTGTGTAAAATAGGCAGCGTATTCCTTGAATGCGTAAAAACAACTTGTATTAAGGATATGCCACTAAACGACAGTCTGGGGCTCTGTGCAGAATCATCATTACATCTGTCCTCTCGATCGTCGTGCAGTACGCTTTGTCATGAGTCAGGTTCACTGTTCTGTCTGACAGGTTCATTCGAGGAATACGAAGAGTTCCTCGTACAACTTCATGCTGCATTAAAAGCAGACATAGTTTATGCCGGAGGGAGGTGTAGCAACCTTTTACGCCAAAACAGGCTTGAAGTGCTGCTTTACGCGGGAAGCTTTGAAGTCATGTTTTAAGCGTATAGTTCTGAAGCTTCTGTTTTACGCGTGCTTCATGTATTATTGGGGGTTTTACGTGTATAATTCCCTAGCGTATTTTTCATGCTTCTACAAGACCCCCTTCAAAGTTTTCAAATATCTCGTAATTTGAAATACTTTGAATGAAACATGAAACAGTCAAATTTGACTCGTTCTGCGAGGCTGATTTCTCGGCAAATTTTAGGGAGTTGTTGGGATTTGATGTGTTCTCTTCTGCCTATATAAAGGCAAGTGAGTGAACCTGTCTTTCCACACTTCCTTCACCAAAAGAGATGGTTGCCGAGATCCATTGGGCTGACCTGAGGAAGAAGAAGATCATGCTCTTCCAGCATGTAAGGAGCCGTAAAAAGAAGCATCTTCGAGAAAATGTACTCTGCAATGATGGATCATGGAAGGATATCATAGCTTCCTTTGCTCGGGATAATCATCTATTTTATATGGCGATTCGTCCAGGAGAGAGAAAGGGTAGCATTAGACCACACAGCTTGCTAGCTGTATTTTCTCCCATTATGGCGCTGGACAAAGGTAGGCAGTTTGGTCCTGTCTTCGAGTATTGTGTTGGGTCTGAATCCCTAACACAATTCTAGGACGTAGCTGCCATGGCGTATGGAGGGTGGGCTTGAATAATGCAGGCCCAGTTTTGTATCCTCCCGTCATTAATCATTTTCTTGTTCATCGGCCACAGAAGCCGATGAAGTGCTGTAGAAGAAGAAAAAGATCTCCACCAATATGAGAACCTGGCACAACAGATTCTCGGCATGATCTTAAATAAAAATGAGAAATCCTTTGTAGAAAAAGGATTTCCATCATATATAATCATGAAAATGAAAAATCCTTTGTAAACTGGATTTCCATCATATGTAATCATGATTAATAGACTTGTCTTCTTTTACGCAAGCTGATTTACCATATTTGCTGTGAGAAAGTCTGATAATGTGTAGCTTCGACACGTCTGAATGATTTTACGCTGACTCTGATAAACGTCTATCTGGTCACATCCCGACTTTTATGCGTAACGGAAGATGCGTAAAAAGCTCCTTAGCATTAAGTTGTCTTGAGGATCCAACTGTCATGCTAATTTTGGATGAGGAGTCGCATAAAAATTCTGAACTGTCACTTCTCTGATACGAAGAATTTCTGTTCAGACCATCATCTTCAAGAATGGTTTCCCCGAAAATCCCTTGAAATAGGGCAAGAAATGTCCGCCAAACAGGCCATACTTGAACTTAGATGTAAAAGATTCTGACTAGACTTCGAATGAACTTCCAATGGCCCAAGAAGAAGAGTCATCTTCAAAGCTGACCTCTGTGTGTTTCAGGCACTTGGAATGTTTTGTAGCAAAAAAGGAGCATTTTTTGCGTAAACCCTTGTAATTGGCCTTCTCGAAAAGTCATAGACCATAGCATCTGTTAGCTTCTGAGCGTAAAATTATAGATCTGTAGCTTCTGTGCGTAAAACCGTAGATTTGTAGCCTCTGAGCGTAAAAGCTTCTGAGCGTAAAACCATAGATTAGTAGCCTCTGAGCGTAAAAGCTTCTGAGCATAAAACCGTAGATTTGTAGCCTCTGAGCGTAAAAGCTTCTGAGCGTAAAACCGTAGATTTGTAGCCTCTGAGCGTAAACATCTTTTGAGCGTAAAACCGTAGATTTGTAGCCTCTGAGCGTAAACAGCTTCTGAGCGTAAAACCGTAGATTTGTAGCCTCTGAGCGTAAAATTCGGATCCGTTACGCAGCATGACTGTCCGTCTTCTTTTTTTCAAATGATAGGCTGACGTGGTCCCAAATCATAACCGACTATTAAATATCGGATTTGGTTAGGGATTCGAAGAGTTATCCGAACTCTATAAATAGCCCATGGTCTTGAAAGAGAAACCCTTTATCTGTCTTTGCAAAACCCTTGCTTTCCAAAAAAACCTTTCTTCTTCGTCTCTTTCCTGAGAACTCAGATTCGCCATGGCACCTAAACAGGCTTCCACTGCTAAGAGAAAGAAGGTCGCTTCCTCATCTCGCTCCACTGCTCAAGCACGAGCAACCCCCATTAGGCTGAGCGAGTCCCGATCTGAACGCAGTGCTCCACCGTCGAGCTGTGCTCCGGATATTACAGGTAAAGACTTCGAGAGGAAAAACCATTCACACACGTTGTGCGTGTACGCGTAAGGTCATCTTCTGTGCTAAGAACCTCTTCGAGGAAGATGATGCACAGAGATATTTTATTATTACGCCCACATTCCTAATGTGTCAGTGTAAAAACTCCATATTTTTGCAGTCTGGCGTAAAAACTCAGACTGTCGAAATTTGGCGTATACTACAAACTTTGAGTTTTACGTGCTGGATGTAAATTCAGGCGTAAAAACTCAAATTTTTGCAGTCTGTCGTAAAAACTCAGACTGTTAGATTTTGGCGTATACTGCCAACTTTGAGTTTTACGTACTGAAAATAGATTCCAGCGTAAGACTCAAGTTTTTGCAGTCCGGCATAAAAGCTCAGACTGTTAGTCTTTAGCGTAAACTGCAAGAGTGTAGTGTCTAGCGTAAAAACTGACTTATTTTCTTGCATTTTGCAGTGGACTTGCTGTCGGGATGCTGAACTCAAACTATCTGGAGGACTTGTCCCATGTGACATTCCCTATCTCTAGAAATGAGTATCCTGAAGAAAGGGGAACTCTGATCTCGTCCCAAGGAGAACGAATGCTGCTGAGTATGATCAGTGGGGAGCCCCTGACATACATAGATGAGACTGAATATAAGAAACCAGGTTTCTTATTCGGGGATGTTATCGATAAACAATCCCAGACTAAACCCAAGAAGGAGGATTGAGTGTTTACTGCTGAGGGCACGGTCATGTATCTGCCCAGGATGTCCAGAGATTACCCTATCTCGGTATTCTTCCATGCCACATATCCTAGGAAGATGATGTGGACTATGACTCCAGATCTTCATGGGCGGCCAGGGAAGATCTTATAAAACAAAGGATTGAATCAAGGGGCCTATATGAGCAGTCCTTCAGGCCCTGTTATGCCTTTTAGGGGATTACTGCCGGGTAGCGTCCCGAGTGAGGACACTTCACTGATCCAGCCGGTTCAAATATCGACTTTCTGCAATGACTTTATGGGGCAGGGAGGAGTGTACCCTAAGGTCAACCCTCGGACCAGTGGATGGCTTAGCCCCGAGAATCTTCGATGGGCCAGTTTAACTGCCTGGGCCCTGAAGCACTTCCAAACGGAGCTGGAAAGTATTGGTTTGTTTGCGGCTGTGAACGCCACTAGTGTTGGGCTGCCTGTCAACCCTAACTTATTCTTGGCCTTGATGGAGCGATACAACTCGCTCACTGGGACTTTTGCCACTCCGCTAGGTGAGTTGGGCTTACCCCTTCATGAGATGGTGGAGATTTCAAAGCTGCCAATGGGAGACACTCCTTATGAAGAGTACGTTCCCACAAACAGGGAGCTGAGGGATACAAACCCTCGGGTAGTGGCAGTGTACCAGGAGCTGATGAGCCACTACCTTGCCTGCACCACTTTCTACAAAGAGCCCTCTGATTTGGCTCATATTAACAAATGAGCATCCTACCTCTTCTTCCATCAGGCCAGAAATGCTAAGCCGGACAAGGTTGTAGATAGCAGAGATAAGCCCTTGAACTTCCTGAGCATGCTTAGTGTCGACACGGTCGATGATCTCATCGAAGATGCAGGGGCTTCAGATTATATTCTCGATGAGGAGATAGGGGTTATCCTGCAGGCACTAAAGTCTTCAGTTATATGAAGCATTATCGCAAGCCTCTGTCAAGAGAAGCTCAACTGGCTGGCTTCCTCTCTGTCTAGCTACGCCGATTGGTAGTGCCTGGCATCGCGTCTGCGGATCACATTCATCGCAATACCTTATGGCCCGCAGTACGGTTGTTGTTTGGAGCAAGATTGGGCTTGCTTCCTGCTATGGTATGTAGAATACAAGCTGGCTTGAGGCCCATTACTAATGGGTTGTTAGCTGATGATACGCAGCGTGAAGGATTTTCCCAAGTAGAATTACTATTCCTATATCTGATGGGGTGGTTAATCCTTCATAACACCAAGGTGATGTCTCCTGGTCCTGCCAGCGGTTCGGAAAATAACTTTTTGTTGAATTACAAGAATTTTCTTTGGAATGTGGCGAGCGTCATAGATTGCCGGCGAGCATTAAATTTTGCCCATGGCTGAAAGCTCTTCTGTATCGTCCCCCTGTACATATCAATCAACAGGGGACGAAACTTAAGGATGCAGGTCAAGGGAGAACTATTCTTTCTCCTGAAGCCTTTTATTGGTTGGTCTGCATTAGACCTTCCCACCTGCTGTACAGAAGTGAAGACTACTGTTACTTGGAGCCTTATCTGCCCAGCCGGTTCGCCAGACAATTTGGGTACGACCAGTTGCATGTGGCAAAACCCATAACCAGCTTCAAGTCCAAAGGTGGACTTATTGATGGGGCCAGAGGATGGCGGTATTTCATCACGGGTTGTACTGGTATAATTTTTGCTATGCCCGCGACCTCTCTCTCTATGGAGTTGCGCATTCTTCATTCGTACGTGCAGTTTTATGCGTCCATCAACACCTTCCATCGTGATTTTGATGTGCATGGAAGTTTCATGATGCCCACCCATAGGTCTACTGGAAGGGAAGAGATACCGTCTGTTTCATCTGATGAAGGTGAAGACCCTACTGGTGCAGACGAGTTCTTGTTGATAATACCGAGAGGCGTAATAGCTCCGCCAGTAGAGCCTCTCGTTATCTCCAATAAACGGAAGGCTTCTACTCTGAAAGAGCCTTCCCCCCGCAAGAAGAAAACGGTCAGAGGTCCTAAAAGGGCTTCCACCACGGGGGCCTCTTGGAGTGAGCCTGTTGTTTTCCCTGTTGGGGATGATTCTTTGATCAGAGGTCCTTCGCCTTTTAGAGAGGGAACCTCCATAGTTTCGGCTGCCAGTGCTGGAGATTCTTTGCCCGCGATCGCTGCCGCTACTACCGCTACTAGTAGTGCTTCGAGGTCGCCTTCAAGACCGAGCATATCCAGAATCAATATACCTTTATCCAGACCAATAACGGGAGTAACCCCTCCTTTGTCTGTAAGTATTTCCACCGAGATTCCACCCGATGAACCTCGAGTGGATCGGAGTGATGATTGGGATGACTTCCCTCAAACGTCAGTTGGTGCACCATCTTCTCCAGGTATGACAGCTTGTTTAGCATCATTAAGAAATGATTTAGCTATACAGGCTGCAGACGCAACATACATGCCATCGGCCATGGGTAAATATTGTCTTCACGTTTTTTTTAGGAAAATTAACATCAAATTGATATTAACTTTCTCTTGTCTTCTTTTCAGGTGAAGACATCTCTGGGGAGGGCGGAGTTGACACAACTTCTGACTTTATTGCGGATCCATTTAATGAAACGGTGGTGATCGACGTCGAAGAAGCATGCTTTGAAACTGCCGATCTTTCATCCGCAACATTCTCGGGTGTCATCCCGCCACTGGGAGTTCAAATAACATCAGAGGAGGATGAACCCACCATCTCGTCCGTGCCTCCTTCGTCGAGTATACCAGAAACTTCAACTGTTGTTGGTGTCTCTTCTTTTTTCGCGCCATCTGTTGAAGCAACGACTGTGGCGACATCCTCTGCAGTCATTCCTGGAGGAAGATTTACCGATATTGCGGCCACTCCCAGCGTCCATTCGAGCTTTGCTATGCTAGTGGATCAATACACTAGCATATTCTACCTTATTTTAAAAGTGTTGATATCGATGGTGCTGGAGAAGAACCTAGGTTTCGATGCTCTGAAGATGTCCTCCAATCTCCCTATAGCGCAGATTAGAAATTTCAGTGACGCTGAAAGAGCTGATGAACTAGAGCAAATAGTTAATGGTTTAGAACAACCAATTAACGAGTATTTGCAACTATCTCGAGGCAGCATTGATGATCTGGTTCAAGCTGAGTATGACTCCTTGACTGCAGAACTTGCTGAGCAAATAGAATCTCTAAACAAGTCCATCCAGGAACAGCAGCAAGAGATGGATGATGAGCAGGCTGTCTTGGTGGAGGTTATTCCTCAGCTAGCGAAGTGCCAGGCCAAATGTGAGGGAAATGAAGCGAGGGTCCAAGAATTAAAAGCTGAACTCGCTCAGGCAAGGGAGCGGGCTCTCAAGACGTTGGCAGTTCGTGATGTGCTGAAGGGCCAAATGGATATAGCTCACCAGAACTTGGCACATGCGGGTGTCATCCGCGCCGGTTTTGTTAATGCTCGGTCTGAACTATCTCGCTTGAGTGATGATTGTCACGCCCCGATCTCCCGCAGGCAAATCGGCGGTTCCCGCTAGGCGGGAATCACCCTCGCCAGCGCTCCAGCGGAACGATCGCTTGACCCATCCGGGCGTGATGCCGCACGAGCGTGATCCACGCCCGTGCAAGGCCATGGTTCATTGGCTGGCGGCAAGAGTTCTAAGCCACAGAGTCGCACAGATTGTCCGAGTGCAGCAGAGTCATGAACGCATAGCGATTTGGTAATAGGTTCACTGAGTCGATAATATAGCGGAAGCATTGAAACACAAGTTGAAATAAAGTAAGCTCTTTTATTGATATGAACAAGTGTTACAGGCGGCGTATAGCCGAGATTACAAGTCGCTCAAGCCTCTCTCTCTGAAACAGTAAAATCGTGCCAAGTGGCTACAATTGTGGATCGATTGTACAGGCGATGTTTAGGCGAGTTCGGCTATGTTCACAACATTATGTCTTGTATATGTGCTTCAGTTCCGGATGCACCGTTGCTTCAGAGTGATCTTCACGCCTAAGCACGCACGTTGGAGGCATCCGTACCGCACGAGGTTCTCCAGTACCCTGCATACAAACTGGTGGATTATCAGTACATTGAATACACTAGTGGGGAAGCTACTCGCCCGCTCGACAAATCCAAACACGTAATACAGGTTTTGTGCACAACTATTAAGTTGTCTTTCTAGTTGCCTTAGGTTCAGTTTCATGCAAATATTGAATAGCCTAATTCGTGTGGTAGTGCGCCGTGCGACATGAGAGAAAATACGGCGAGACTTACCAACTTACCATCTCCTTCCCTGTCCAAGGCAAACATTGTTAATTCAAGCACGGGCAAGTATAAACATTCAGGAGGCATAGCATATGCACACACGAGGGTCATTTTAACATGATCGTTCAGGTGTTCAGTTGTTTCTTGATGCGATGCAATGACTCGCACGCACATAGCCGCTAAGCGAGGATGACTTATCTATATGAACGTTTGTCGCTGGCATAGCCATAAAGGACCGTTTAGTCTTGAACAAGGATGGAAAGCAACAAAGATTCGTTGTTGGTTGCAGACCATCCTGTCCAGATGCGTGAGACTATCGTGAAGTTCTATCCGGATCAGAACGGTCCTAGTGCCCCAGTGACCGTCCGTGGAACGAGATCCAAAGATCACCTTTTTATAAGTTGTCCGCGACATGCAGGTCAGGGTCAGTTTCAAATCCACAACTTGAATTATAATCCATGATTCGTGATCTGAACGAGCGTTTGCTCCAAGAGCTGAGATTCGTTCGTTACATGACGTGATTCTCGTTCAGATATAAACTTGATGTGATTATCATTCAGTTGTCACGTTATTGGATTCACGTTCAGTATTCATTACCCTGATGCGTGCCCCTGGTTCGGGGATTGCCTTGGAGACCCAACGGTCCCGGATACTTGCAGGTTCATTCAGGCACGGAATGACTACGTAGTAGTCTCCCGGGGTTTGGATGAAAATAATGCAACATTCAAGCAGACAAGCATGCGTTTCTAAGGAACATAAGCAGACACGTTTGCTCGGGCCTAAAGGTAAGCCGAGAGATGAAACCGTTAGGGACTTAGCATGCGAGGGTCTGAATACAAGCAATATTTCAATTTCCATGTTCTAGCATAAACAATACAAGTTGGGATTATTCCCTTAGCTAGGTGCGTTGGATTTATTAGCATGCAGGGGTTGAATCACCTAGCGACTAGCATAAACGTTCCAGATTTTATTTGTGCTGGCTAAACAAAGACAAGTTCACCGTAGCCACCCACCTTAGCGATGATTCGTCTCGGTAGAGCGATACGTCAAGCGAGCCTCTGAAAGCCTAAGCTGAATTCCTGTAGGGGCAAGTCTGGATATCCTTTGCTTCTTGTTTGAGGTAAAGCGGGTCGGGACAGCTGCACTATTGCCGTTTGAGACGGCAGTCCGCTTGAGCGGAACGGGGTGTTACAATGATGAGGCAAGGCTGGCACAGGCTCGCAAAAGTATTTTAAACTACAGGAATAAGAGGATGGCTGCTTTGGCGTGACAGATTAGGGATTTAACTGCTCATCCCCAATGATGTACCTTTTTGCTTCTTCTGTAATTTTGCTATTCCCAGAGTTAATAAATATTTTTTTCCTGATTTTGTGGACCTATCACTTTTGAATATAAATGATAGGCTAAGATGAAAGTGATATCAGAGGTAATATGGACGTGATATACTTTCGGTAAGTTTCAGTTGGATATATCTATTCAGAGGTTATATGGACATGATAGAATATGCTCCAACTAAATTTGTATACAAAATACTATCAGAGGTAATATGGACGTGATAGGTTTTGAAGTTTCAAATTAGTTAAACATATATATTCAGAGGTCATAACATGATAGAATATGATCCAACTAATCTTTGTATGTAGTATCGTCAGAATGAGATCTTCATCATACTCCGTTTAAGCAAGGGAGATTAAGCATAGTACTTCTTCAGAAATTTTCCGTTGATAGGAGCCATTATTAAATCTCCATTAGGTTTGGCTAATCTGTAAGCGCCATTTGAGAACGTGGTTTCAATCACATAAGAGCCCTCCCATTTGGGCTGGAACTTTCCTTTACTTTTGTGTGTAATGATCATTGGCCTCTTCACAGCTAAAACCAATTCACCAACTTTGAACACTCTTTCCTTCACTTTTTGGTTAAAAGCTCTGAAAATACGTGCCTGGTAGAACGCAATGCGCTATTGAGCTTGAAGGCATTTCTCGTTTAATCCTTCTTGCTCTTTAAGCCTTAATTGATCATTATTTTCCTGAGTCAACTCATTAGCCACTGCTATTCTGAGTGATGGAATTTGGATTTCAATGGGGAGAACTGCTTTACACCCATAAACTAATGAAAATGGGGTATAACCCGTTGGTGTTCGTACCGTTGTGCGATATGCCCAAAGACATTCTCCCAGCTTCTCATTCCAATCTCTTTTGTTCGAAGAGACGAACTTTTTCAAGAGTTTGATGATGGTTTTGTTGAAGGCTTCCGCCAAACCATTAGCAGCATGGTTATAAGCCGTCGAGGCCATATTCTGTATCCGATTCTTATCGTAAAATCGATGAAACGCTTGGCTGATAAATTGAGGCCCGTTATCATGAATTATCCTTCGGGGTATCCCAAAGCGATAAATCACATGATGCTTGATAAAGCTGATCACGTTGGATGTCTTCACCTCAGCAAGAGGGATCGCCTCTGCCCATTTGGAGAAATAATCCGTGATAGCCAATATGAACCGATGTCCTCTAGAAGACGAAGGATGAATAGGACCAATAATATCCGTACCCCATGCTTCAAAGGGCCATGATGCAATCTTAGGATATAAATACTCAGAAGGCTGATGTATAAAATCCGTATGAACCTGACAGGCTTTGC
The DNA here is from genome assembly GCA_036927795.1 of Iris macrosiphon. Lineage (NCBI taxonomy): Eukaryota > Viridiplantae > Streptophyta > Magnoliopsida > Asparagales > Iridaceae > Iris > Iris macrosiphon. The sequence continues at coordinate 63,774,793 of JAYESA010000013.1, forward strand.
ATTGTCTTGCATATTTTACGGCATCTGCAATCATGGTAGGCCAGTAGTAGCCCATCCTCCTGATACGATCCTGTAACTTAGGACCGGGTTGATGTGCTCCACATACACTGTCATGAGCTTCTCGGATAACCCATCTTGCATCATCATCAGAGAGACACCGTAATAGCAGCCCATCGTATGTTCGGCGATATAGACTTTGTGAAGAAGCATCAAAATAGAAGCGTAATGATCGTCTTTTGATAGATAGTGCTTCTTTAGGATCCTTTGGTAAGATTCCGTATAATACGAAGTCTATAAAGGGACTTCTCCAGTCTCTCTTAAGAGGAGCCGTGTTTATAGCGTAGCTGCATTCTATGTGAAAATTATTTTCCACACAGAATAAGTCTCTGTTAAGAAGGATCACCGAACTTTGCCTTCTTATAGGAATGGCTAGATCTGCAGCTAGACTGGCCAGAGCATCAGCTTCCAAATTTTGAGATCGAGGCACGTGCTCTAGGAAGAATCCTTTAAAAGATATGGCTATCTCGATCGTTGCTTGGTGATAAGGAATGAGGTCTGGATTGCGGCCTTCATATATTCCTCTGACCTGATTGACGATCAGCTGAGAATCACCAAAAGCTTCTAGGTATTCAACCTCTAATTTCTTAGCGACTTGAAGCCCGATTAGCAGAGCATTATACTCTACTACATTATTAGAACATGGTTCGCTAAGAGAATATGCTCGATAGATAACGAGTTTATCAGGAGTCACTAGGACAATTCATACTCCTGAAACCACGTTTCCTCTAGGACCAGTCCTGGATGCACCATCGAAGAATAGCTGCCATGTATCACCTTCCATTACAAAATTACATTCTGCAACTTCGTCGGAAATGTCCTCGTATAGTTTGGAGGTTTCCGGAATTGGATGAGCAGCTAAGAAATCAGCCAAGGCTTGACCTTTGATGGACTTCTGAGGGACATACACCATATCATACGGTGTTAATAGCATCGCTCAAGTCGCGAGTCAGGAATTAAGAACACTCGTCTTATTCATCAATACTCGAAGAGGATTGATTCTGGAGATGATATGAATAGTTTGGCCCGTGACGTAATGTCGCGTCTTCTGAATGGCGAACATTAGGGCCAAACATTCTTTTTCCACTGGATTGTACCAGTGTTCAGCTCCGATCATCATCCTACTTAAATAGTAGATAGCCTGTTCATGACCCTCATTGTTCTTCTGTGCGAGGAAAGCCCCTAAAGAATGATCCATTGCTCGAACATACAGCAAAAATGGTCTTCCTATAACGGGAGGCACCAGAACTGGAGGATTAGTGAGATAGCGTTTGGTATCATTAAGTGCTTGCTGACAGGCTTTGTCCCATATGAATGACACACCTTTCTTTATCAGGCGAGAAAAATGTTGACATCTCCCAGAGAGGTTGGATATGAATCTCCTGATATAAGCCAGACGACCTTAAAATCCCCTGAGTTTCCTCAGATTACGGGGCGATCGCATTTCTAGGATAGCCTTTACTTTATCAGGGTCAACTTGAATGCCTTTAGCGGTAATGACAAATCCCAGGAATTTGCCACTGGACACACCGAGAAATGACTTTGTAGGATTCATTTTGAGTTGATGTTGGCACATCAACTCGAATACTGTCTTCAAGTCTTGGATGTGATTATCTTTGAGGCGGCTTTTGACAGCAATATCATCCACGTAACATTCCACTATTTCGCGTAAGTGTTCATGGAATATGTTACTCATAGCTCGCTGATATGTTGCCCCGGCATTCTTCAATCCGAAAGGCATAACCGTATAGCAATATACCCCCAATGGTGTACGAAAGGCAGTATGCTTTTCATCTTCAAGATCATCTTAATTTGATTATATCCTGAGAATCCGTCCATGAAAGACATGCGCTCAAAACCGCACGTATTATCAATTATGACGTCTGTAATGGGAAGAGGGAACTCATTTTTAGGGCAGGCTGCATTTAGATCTCGGAAATCGATGCAGACACGCACTTTCCCCTTTTTTTTCATAACCGGGACAACATTGGCGAGCCAATCAGGATGTTGTTCTTTCCGGATGAACCCACAGGCTATTAGCTTCTTGATTTCAACTTCAATGTCATCCATCATATCCGGGCGGAACCGGCGTTGATGTTGCTTTATAGGTTTCGAATTGGGCCGTATGTTGAGTTTATGGGTAGCCACTTTAGGATCAAGACCTGGCATATCCTCATAATTCCACGCAAAGACATCGATATATTCTTTTATTAGCTGGATCATTTCTTCTCTTTCTTCTTCGGAAAGATTGTTACTGATAAATATAGGCTTTGGTGAAAATTCATCCCCAACATCGACTTAGATAACTTTATCTTCAGTGGGTAGTTCTCTTTGCTCGAACCAGAGTTCCCATTGTGTATCCATTTGCTGAGCCCAGGATTCGTATTCAAATGGTTCAGATTCTTGTCCCTCTGTTTCGAGAGAATCTGTCAACACCATATTTACTGATAATACCTGTTTGAGTTCATCTTCTGAATCGGAGGATGACAAATCGTCTTGAAAAGAGGAAATGGTCTCCTCACTTGACTCAAGAGTCATTGGAAGTTGCAAGATGTGTGGTATACCCTAACCCAAAATGAGTTCGTTGATAGTAGGGATCACCATGCAACGACATTCGTCTGCCTTTCCCATAGTTGAGGCCTGGCTCCAACTTCAAGTCATAACCCATGCTTTGCATAATCTTCAAAGCTTGTGGGCTATATCTGTGAACTTGCAATTTCCCAGCATCAAATTCGTAAGAATTTTCTTGTACAATTGGTTTGTTTCGCATGCGACCGAAAACTATTGGATGTTGGTCGTTGCGAGTAGGTGGAACAATAAAGATAGAATCTTCATGTGGCCCATATGTCATGACGAGATTAAATGTTAACGCTACTTCCCACACATATGGATGATAGGAGTCTATAGCTTCCAAGAATTTTTGTGCTATAGGTTCTATATCGTTATGGGGGGGGGGGGGATTCCTGATTTGGAAATTGAGCGTCAGTATACTAGAAAAGAGAGTCTTTATTATCATCAGAAACCATGTTTTCGGTTGTATTTACATCAGTCGGCTGCTTGTTGCGCCTAAGGTTGATGACCAAAGGTGGGGGCTTCTGGTTCAGAGTGATCAATAGAGGATCACTTTCTCCTCCCGATTTGGTTCTGCTCAAGTGGATAGCCATGGGTTCCATGACCTTCGGACGGGTAGTCCGCCCTTTCACCTGGATTGATAAAGGTTGCTCAGTAGATGGTTCTCCTGGCTCCTGGTAGGATTCCTCTTCCGTCTTGCTTGACACCTCCTTCATGTAGTCTTGGGTATACAACATGGCATCAGAATAGTAGGATTCAACTCCTTTGAAAGGATTGAGATCCGCAAACTCTGTTTTCACTGTCCCTTGGGCGTCTACATATTTGAAGCATTGATATAGAGTGGAAGGAACAATATTATGATCGTGGATCCAAGGTCTGCCCAACAGAATATTGTAAGACACCTCTGAATCAATGACGTAGCATGTAGCCACTGATCTAAGGTCACCAATCTGGATCCTCAGACGAATCTTTCCCAACGGTTTGCTTTTTTGGCATTGAAGCCCACGATTGTAGTGGTAGTGTAAGCCAGTTCGCTTATAGGGATTCTCAACGGTCTTAACAGACTGTGAGGGATAATGCTGATCGACGATCCCAGATCTATGTGAATTCGGTCTATCTCCATGGAGCCGACGTATCCGGTGTAATAAAGAGGCCTGTCATGCTTGTTATGTTTCAACAACATATCCTTTTGAGTGAAAGTGATATTAGGGACCACTTCCATCACACTATGGCATTGAGGGCATGCCACAGGCTCTTTATCCGGGGACTTGAGCTGAGTCAAGTATACATCCGCCTACATTAACGCTTCACTCAAGGCTTGACGAGTGTCTTTGGATAGCCTAAGTAGCTCAAAAATGGACAATCTGGCTGGTGTATTAGCCAACTGGGCCAAGATGTCGAAGTTATATAGTTTCTCTAAAACTTTGTTTTAAATATTCTTCAAAGGTTTATTAAAATGAACTTCTTTTTGCTTGCCCTTGTCCACCGAAGTTGGCCTAGAAGAACCTACCTCTGGTATAACAGGTTCGGGCTCTGGAGGTTTGGCAGCTGAAGTGTCTGCCGTTGATTCCCCTTGGTTTCCTCCATAGTCCTTGAGGTAGGGCTTGCCTGACCGGGTGTCGGTTGCCAAAGCCTCTTCTTCTGATGTCAGGGATATTGCAACCATGTGGCATGGTTTTCATCTTGAGTTCTTTTTAGACTTAGCTTTAGCAGCTTGAGTCTCTTCCTCAATTTCTGACACCAGATCTGGGTGAACCCACATGATCTCACCACGCTTGGTAGTTAGGGGTACTAGATCATGATTTTGACCCCTGGTCGGAGGGAGATTAACAATATTTATCATCGCCCGTGGAATAGGTACTACACCATCCGGGATTTCTTGAGGGGGCAGATTGCCAAACTGGAGCGAGATCATGTTGGCAGTGACCGTCTTCTCGCTATTACGCAGAGTGATGGCCTTGGCGTCGATCAACTCCTGGATTTTCCTTTTTAGTACATAACATGCCTTTGTGGGGTGATGTATGTATCTGTGGAAAATGTAGTACTCAGGGTTATTGGTACTGCCGACTTCATTTGGCCATTTTACCTCGGAGAGAGTAAGCTTGCCACTTTTGACTAGATAATCGAATATGCTCGGGATATCATCGTCGTCAAAAGAATACTCTTCTTTAGGCCTGGAAGTCCCAGGATTCATCTGCGTAGTCACCGGAGTGTGTTGCCTGGACGTGTTGATTGCCAGAGCTTCCTTCCCTTTGGAACTACGAGCATGATCGTTATTGGAAGCTGACCGCTTCCCTCTATCAGAGGTAGAGATCATGATTCCATTGTCACGCGTCTTTCGACTGTTATCTTCAACGACTATCGCTGATATGATAAATGAGGGCCAATCATGAAACTGATATGGTCCCGTGAACACTGAGATCAGCGGGAGAAGGTTCTTCCTGCAAATGTCCATCAAGGCAGAATTCGAAACTCCAGGAGGCATCTGCAAAGTAGCCTGACGAAAGCGTTCGATAAAAGTACGAACGCTCTCTTTCTCCTTCTGCTTTACTTCGATAAGTGATGACATAGACATGTCCATCCCTCCTTCGTAGAATCGAGCGAAGAACAGAGTCTTGAAATCTTCAAAAGAAGTAATACAGTTGTCCGACAGACTACGGTACCATTGATAGGCCACTCCAGACAGACAGCCTTTAAACACTCGAGTGAGAAGGGCGTCATTTTCCTGCAACAACACTGTCATCATGCTAAAGTAGTTCATGTACTGACTTGGTGACGTCTTTCCCTCAAACAAAACCATAGCATGTGGTTTGTATTTAGGTGGGAAAGGGATCTCGTCCCAGATAGTTGGGTATGGCTGATTGATTCCTAACTTCTTGAGCTAATCCTTATGCTTCAAGGCATTAAATTGGACTTTCAATTCCCGAACTGCCTGCATCGAATCCTCAGCTAGGAGAGGGACCACAGAGTGGTGAGAGATCGGTTGTATTATAACTCCAACAGAAGACAATACATTCTCCGAGTTAAGAAGTTGAGGAGCCGTTGACTCTTGATTTAGAATAGGCTCCTGGTTTGCGTTGGATGGTGGTAGGTCCACCCCCATACGTAGTTGAGTCGGAGGAACCGATGTTTGAGCTATTGCAGCTGCATGTTGAGTCACCATCATCTGACGCATACTCTCCATCATGGAATGCATCTCTTTAAGCGATGCTTCCAATACAGCGATGCGTTGGTCAGTACTTCCTGATGGGGAAGCCTCTTCATGTTCATCTCCAATGACATAAACTCCCATTTCTCTGGATGCTACTGAGGGATTAGTATAGATCTCTGTAGAGATCGAGTCTATACTTTTAGCATCAGATTTGGGGAACTGGCGACCCCCAGTATCGAAATCAGAAGAATATGAAGCCGGTTGTCGTGACCTCGAGCGGGTGTTTCGAAAAACACCTGCTTCAATATTCTCAAGGAGTCTGTCGAATCTCCTTTGGCTTGGAGTTTTAGAGGGATGACGTCTTGAACTTGACCTTTCTCTAGGAATGTGTGAAGCCATATTTACTGATGTTAATGTCGGCTCTTCTTCCTGTAGAGACAAAGAGTAGTTCAACCGGTCAAAAATTGACCATTTTGCCTTAGAACAGCAGTAGTTAACTACAACTTTATGACTATTACAACAATGCTCCTTAGGAGGTGTAATAGACATGTTAGAAGATCCCCTATCTTTGCGCTTCTGGATCAAGAAATCACACAAATCAGGGGGATTAACAGAAGAAGAAAAAGAAGGCTTATTCTGCCTTTTTACATCAGTAGGAGCATGGATATTGGGAACCATAACCCTCTCTCTGCCATAAGTATACATCAGTTCGCCCATGTGAGTAGCATACGATCCATCATCCGTCTGAGGAGCGTATTTCCCCATGAAGCAAGTCTTCTTTACGCGGATGGGCTTATCCTGGCGTAATCTGGAGCTTTGTACAGATTCGCATAAAACAGGTGGAGTCCGCGTAATCTTCTTCTCTTGGTGGTGTACAACTCTAGAGGTCGGGAGATTTGCCACGCATTTTCCCTTGATGTGATACAAGGGTCCATCGGATGCATTTTTACGCGCAAGACATGTTTGAATTTTCTGCGCGGGCACTGAGGCCTTGTCAGAAATTTCGTCTGCCACGTCACAGACGGAAGACGAAGTTTTACGCGCGGGGCACGTTTGAAATTTTTGAATTGGCGCTGAGGCCTTGTCAGAAATTTTGTCTGCCACGTCACAGACGGAAGACGAAGTTTTACGCGCAGTGCGCGTTCTATTCTTCTGGATTGGCACTAGGGCATTTCCAGAAGCTTTGTCTGCCATATCACAGACGGGAGACGGGTTTTTACGCACAAGGCGTAAAGGTTGCGTCGTCACAACCTTGTTGATCGGAGAGAGAGAGTCCGTAGGAAGGGTAGAGGATGTCCGGGGCATCCATACTTTACGCAGCTTCCTGTTGTCCTGGACAGAGAGGGAATGAGAGCTACCCCCTGCTCGAAGCATGTCTTCATAAGCCGATTGGTCGAATTGGACGACCAAAGTCTTCTTCGTTAATCCGACGGATACAGCATCGTGTTGAGCAATGGCTTTCTCGTCAGATGAGAAAGTAGTCCCCAGCAGAATCGCCATTTTGTGTTTGATGATAAACAAAAGAATGAAACTAGGTTTATACGAAACCCTTTCTTTGTTTACAAATAAGAAAAATAAGTACAATTAATCCTATACGAGGATGTTAAGTACAAAAAAAATAATTATAGGGAAATATTGCTATAGGAGTCTGATCTGCGGTCGATCACTTTGTCCCTTGGACCACACGATGACGAAGAAGTGCTGTAGAAGAAGAAAAAGAAGCTTCAAGAGATTGCGAGGGGGATTGAACTCTCGTTGCCAAAGTTGTCAATCAACACTCTCTATATGTGCTCTCTCTGATCTCCTCTATTTTGACCTTTTTTCCTGACCATTCTTCTTGACCCCTTTCTTTTGTGACTGGAAGTCTCTATTTATAGAGATCAGTCACAGTAACTGATCAGTCGGCGTAGAAGCCAATTAGTGGAGAGAGTTGCACCTTTTACGCGGCGGTTATAATAACTGCCACCACGTCTGAATGATCTCCTGAATCCGCGTGTGACGTGTGTGCCATTATGAGGTAACGCATATAACTGCTTCTCGAAGACCACGACATGCAAGCCACGTAAGTAACTGTCCCTCGCACAGAGATGGTTGGCATAAAAGCCAAATAACTGTCTCGTTGGCGTAAAAGCCAAATAGTTATCTTGTTGGCGTAAAAGACGAATAGCTGTCTTGTTGGCGTAAAAGCCAAATAGCTGTCCTGTTGGCGTAAGAGCCAAGTTCTGCGTAAATCTTGATACTGCATAGGTAGGTAACCAGCGTAAACTAGCCAATTATCCTCCCTGACTGATGTTTTGAGCGTATTCTGGGCCAAATAGTCTTATCACGTACCTTTGCAAATATAGCCTGAGTTGGCATATTTCGAGGAGATAGCATACGGCGTGCTCCTATAGTTGAAAATAGCCTGGTTGGCGTATTTCGAGGAGATAGCATACGGCGTGCTCCTATAGTTGAAAATAGCCTGGTTGGCATAATATGCAGGGATAGTGACGTGAGCATATTAGCCCTAATTTTAGCTTTCCCAGCCATTAAAAGTAGAACCAAATCTCGTACATTAAATGCAGAGATCTGTCCCCATCTCGCGCATTAACTGCAGAGACGTGCCTCGAGTTCTGAACGAAGAACAGCTTTTGATGTGGCATTTGGTTTTATCTCATCTTGAGCGTAAAGGCTCATTTCTGCCTGTGTAAAATAGGCAGCGTATTCCTTGAATGTGTAAAAACAACTTGTATCAAGGATATGCCACTAAACGACAGTCTGGAGCTCTGTGCAGAATCATCATTACAGCCGTCCTTTCTATCATCGTACAGTTCTCTTTGTCAGGAGTCAGGTTTACTGTTCTGTCTGACAGGTTCATTCGAGGAATACGAAGAGTTCCTCGTACAACTTCACGCTGCATTAAAAGCAGACATAGTTTACGCCGGAGGGAGGTGTAGCAACCTTTTATGCCAAAACAGGCTTGAAGCGCTGCTTTACACGGGCAGCTCTGAAGTCATGTTTTAAGCATATAGTTCTGAAGCTTCTGTTTTACGCGTGCTTCATGTATTGTTGGGGGTTTTATGCGTATAATTCCCTAGCGTATTTTTTATGCTTCTACAATTATATTTTGACGAAGCGTCCCAATATGATAAGTCTTATATGACCAACTATAAGTTTGGTGATTGGACTGGAATACTGTATCCGTGCTGATACCACTATTGCCTGATAATTGTTATGATTTAATGTGCGCTGAGGTGTGACACATCGTGTCACGTGTTAAGTGATTATATTTGGGTTGTGCATCGAGAATGCCTCTAAATTCCTGATCGTGTGATATTATAAATATATATATTATTTTCCCAGTACGGGCATAATAAGCGAGTTAACTACCAAAGCGTGGTTAGGATGTTGATTGTCTGAATGTTGTATAGACGCTCGGATGAATCCAGATTTGACTTCCATGGACTCGTATCTAGCGTGCCCGTACTTTGTACGACATCTTAAGGGAATTTCTCATGTGACTACGCCTTTATATTTCAACAACAACATAGGGCTAATTAGGTAACTAAAATTGGTAGTAATATTGGGAGGGAACGGTATCCCGAGATTATGCCAACGAACCTTCTAATAGAAATTCATTCTAATGCGTTGGGGGCTAGCCACCACCGATACTGTATATCATCGGCCTTAGTGGAGTGCAGTATTTGACTATTATTATGTCGAGCCACTATTTCACTATAGGAACACTGAAACCGCTAATACCGTAATTTTTGCGCAGTGGCCCTACGGGGGACTGGTGCATCTTACAAGTGCCTGTTTATTTATTTGGTTCGATTAGCTCATGTTTGACACTGGCATGATCTGAGGATGCTTATTATACATTATTTTTGAGATAACTCAGACTCCACATAACAAGCCGTAGGATTGATTGGCCGATCTAAAAGAGTATGTGCTGGTAGTCTAGGGACATGAACTATTGTAGTGCGATGGTTCAAATCTTGTCCTTGTTTGGTTGTTGGATTGTGCCAACGTGTCACAATAGGTCATGTACCAAATCTGCATATTATATCTATATCTTACCTTTTATTATGGCATGTGTGTCCTGGATTATATTAATGTGTTGTATCTTCGTCGTGTTCATAATTGGTTAGTCGTACCATATCTCGGAGTAATGCGATACCTCTTGTTCTTGTTTGGTTGTAGAGGTGTCCTACTGCTCCGATGAAAGGTCATACGCTCGTCGTTGTGGCACAGATTTCCTATTTTATGTACCTTATTGGTTTTTGCTTCATTCACTTGTGCTCTTTTGGGTACTTGCTATCGGGGCCTGACCCCACTGGTTTTGTTTGGCCAGGTTTAGTAGCAGAACCCGAGGATCTTATCCTGTATCTGACCGATGACGCACACCAGGAGGATGTCCGTCGAAGAACTTGAGTGGGTTTTTTCTTCCCCACTATGAGTATCATTTTGTATTACCTTTTTGGCATTTAGCCGATGACACCTGTTAGCCGGTTTATCTGGACGCTAGTTCCTCTACATGATTGTATATTATTTAGACTGCGGCTGACTTACCGTCATGTACTCTTGGCAATGTACTAGTATACCATCCTGTATAACTAGTTTTATGATCATTCTGATAGAGCGTTAGGGACTCCTAACTGCTTTATCTTAAATGCTCACTCTTACTGTTTCTTGGTTGATGATTGAGACATAGAAGTTCTTGACCATAGGAGACTTGATTGTAGCATGCACTATCTTTTACAGCCGTGATCACCGTACGACGTATAGCACCTTGTACGGGGTAGCTGGCCATGTCCGTCTTCGTATTTCGATACTTCGACGTGACAAGATTTTAGTGGTGGCTCATGCAGGTCTGTCTTTTCAGACTTGTGGGGTGTCTTATTCTAGGAGTCTCAATCAAAACTGTTTCCTTTGATATCATGAATTCGTCTTCTTCGACACCGAACTTGAACTATCAACAATTTGCTTCCTTGTTCTTTTCTGTCCTGTCATTTGATGTCTTGGTGTTATTTTCCTTCAGGGGCACCTCTTTTCCTCCTGTTAGAGCAACATATGTGGTAGAATAACTACCAGAGCAAGATTTCATTGAGCTCCAGCAAGAGACAATATTTCCTCAAGACCAGCTTCGAGTAGAGCCAATGGGTGGGCAACATGTACCAGATATCCTGGTACCCCCGACAGTTCTAGTAGCACCAGCAACACTTGATGCCCCGACACTGTTAAAAATTATCAGAGGTATGATGGCTACATAACAGCATCAGATAGCAATGCAACAGCATCAACAGCTTCGACAACAGGAGCAGAATGTCCTATTAAACCGAGGACTGCAAACGACTTTGGAGGAGAGTGAAGAAGAAGATTATGGGACGTCATACAGATTCTGTCGACTCAACTCGAGCTATTTCGATGGCACAAAGGATGCTATTACGGTGGATGCTTGGCTTCAAGACATTGAGACGATCATGACGGCAACTAAGAATTTAGCAAAGGAGCAAGTCGACCAAGTCCGATTACAACTCCAAGATCTGGCGAGAGATTGGTGGGCTACGATGGAGGTAGGATTGAGGCATCCTATTTCATAGGAAGATTTTAGGACCCGGTTTAGGATAAAGTACTTTAGGATTGTGTCTCAGTATGAGTTGCAGCAAAGGTTTATTAACATCAAGCAAGCTGGAAGTACAATAGACGGCTATGCGGCATAATTTTGTCGACTTAGCATATTTGCTCCAACCATGGTGGCAACTTAGTTGGAGAGAGCAATGAGGTTCCAGCAGGGACTTCACTTGGAGATCTTACACATGGTAGAGGTGCACGACTACCAGACCTTCGAGCTAGTATTGATAGTAGCCAAGAGGGTTGAGCTTACTTCTCAAAGGATGACATAAAGGAGAGTGGATCAGAAGAGGCCTCATGGATAGAACAATGAGGGAGGACCAGCACCCGTCATTCGTATTCGTGATTTGGAACTACGGGGGCCAGTGGCATCAAATGAGACAATGATAAATTGGTAACGACAGCCGAGACAACAATAACAACGCCCGGTAAATCCAATAGGATGTACCTATTATGGAAAAAGAGGTCACACTCAGGATATATACAAGATGGCAAGTAAAAGATGCTTGAGGTATGGGGGTTCCGACCACATGATAGCTAATTACCCACAAATACAGAGGCAGGGAGGACCATATCAACAATTTCCAACGTTGCCAGCTCTAGGAGCAGTTCCGTATCAAGAGCCAGTTTTAGCAGTTCGGCCGTTAGTCCGTCCAATATTGACGCAAGCACATGTGTTTCACCCGAGACAACGTCAGATTGGTCAGCAGAGACATCCTCATGACAGAGTTCCAGCAGTACCGAGACATGAGCAAGCTGAGTTTGACGTGCTAGAACAGATGTTAGCAGAAGTTGGTCAAGTAGAGGGTGAGATTTGAGTTCTTCTAACTTTATCTACCTTTTGAGTTTCGTATATTCGACGAGTGGAGATGATCTTTCATCTCACTCATCTGCCTTCGTATCTCATGATACATGATGTATGTCATAAGTCCCGACTACGAATGTCCTTCCTGGACAGAGTCATGTTCTTGACTAAGTCGTTGGTACCGATTTATCTCGAAACTTGATCCCTGTCCATTTTTGGGAGTCAGCATAGGCCATCGAGGACGGGTTCCTATTTTTGCTGACTCAGGAGTCATATGTATCTGTATGCCTCCAGTTCTTTCTCTTTTCTTTTGATTGTGTGGATTGCTTGCGCCATTATTATATTGCTGTTGTTTTTATTGCCTGCCTATTTTGTTATGCATAGTATTCAGTATGCTGTAGTTCATGTGATCTGGTAGTTCATGAGGTTTTCTGGATCATGAGTTTCCTGATAGGGTCACGAGTCTTCTACTTAGTCTATGAGTTTTCTTGCTTGGTGATCAGCTCGACTAGCCTAGCAAATTCCGAGGACAAAAATTTTCTAAGGTGGGTAGAGATATCACACCCGTTTCCAGATTTGGTATTCTTTAATTTGTAATATTTAAAATTTTTCCCTGTAGATATATTCATGCTGTATTTATATGTTGGTTCCTGTTAAATATGTTGTATTTATTTAATTGTATTCCTGTTTATTGTGGGAGACTACTCGAGACCAGTAGTAAAAACTTTGGCAATTGTCATGGACATGTGCTAGGACCCGTATATAGGATGGTACCAGACCCGGTTCACTCTTGGAACCACTAAGCCTATTTTGGATGGTTGAGATTTGGTTGAAGAGTTTCATGACTTAATCTTAGGTCTAACCTTATTTCTCTACTTGGTATATATATGTAGTTTTCTCTCTCCTCTCTCATTCTTACTTATTTCCACTTCCCTTCTTATTTCTTCTTCCTTCTTCCCTCAAGAGCCCCCTTGACCGAAACCCTAAGCCCTATCCCTAGACTTTGTTCTAGGAAGAGGTTTGTTAGTCCACCAAGGCAAGTACATCTTGCTCAAAGTGGTAAAGTCATAAGTTTTTATATATATATATATATATATATATATATATATATATATTGTTTATATATATATATATATATATATATTGTTTTAAAAATATATTTGATGGAAAATGTTCTCCTTGAGTTGCTAATCATATTTAGTTATTGGAGTTTTAGATTTTGATGTATAGATTTTTGTAGATCTGAGTTTCAAGTTTAGGATTTTTATGTATTCTATGAGTTTTTTGTTTTGTTTTGATCTACTAAAACTTAGCGATTTCGAAAATTAGTTGTTCCTTATGTTAGAACACATTATTTCGAGCATTTTTTACTTTTGTTCTACTTGTTTCGGAGTTAAAATAAAGTTTTATGAAGAAAACAATTTTCGGATTTTTGAAACTTTTTTTGCCATGGCTAAACTTGCTTTCTAGAGAAGACGAAGTTCTCATGCGGCCAACGCAATATGCGGCCGAGGCTTCCATGCGGCATGATCCTTATGCGGCTGGACTCTTTGCCGCATAGCCAACCAGCATGCGTCCATCTTGTTGTATGCATGACTGACCATTACACAAGTATTCTGGAGCTAATTCTTGAACCCTTGTGTTTTCACTCGCTGAACGAACGATAAATTTGCTAAGTCCAAAAGACCTCTATACGGCATTGACCTCCATGCGGAACTGACCCATATGCGGCAAGCAGAGCATGCAACCACTTTCCTTCGGACGCATGACTCTGATTGTTTGGGCACATCTTTTTATGGATTTTGTCTTTTCTTCTTGACACTTTATGGCCTGTCACATCCATCACTTCGGTCACTTCACTGACACGTATTTAATGCACGTTACTTCAGCATTTGTTCTAAGGAGTGGACTTTGCCTTGACGCTATGCTGCACCGGCCCCTATGCGGCACCTGCCTCATGCGGCAAGCAGTCCATGCGTCCTGGAGCCATATGCGGCCTACGACAGCATACGTCCATCTTGTCCATGCGGCCAGCTCATCCATGCGGCCAATTGCTCATGCGCATGATCAGTGCATGCGACCTAACCCATGCGTTAATCCATGCGTGCACTTCTCATACGCGTATGTGATCCTATGTGACTCTAGTAATCTATGTGCACGTTCCATAATTTCTTGGGTTTAATTATTTTATTTGGAATATTTCTTATCGTACCCTATGTGGTTGATCATGGCTTCTTGCTTGTGTTATTTTAAGGAAGAGTGGACTTAGTAACCAAACTGTGCTAGACCTGGCTATGTGCTAGAACTGACTATGTGCATAGTATGATTATATGTTGTAGTAGACCGTGTGGCAACCCAGAGTAAACATAGATTAGTAGATTAACTTATCCTTTTGTACGTTGAATAGAGTGAGGGTTGTAGTTCTGCTTGGGAGACGATCTGCAATCCCGGTCCTTGTTTGGTTTAAGGATTGTGGATCTGCTCCAGAGTAGTTCACACTTTTTTCCTTACTCACGTTCGGCGGCATAATCATTAATTTGTGGATTTCACACAATTTAGACTTCCACTTGATTGATAGTCTGTGTACCTAATTTGAGAAGATTATATTTTGACCAAGCGTTCCCATGTGATAAGACTCATATGACCAACTGTAAGTTTGGTGATTGGACTCGAATACTGTATCCGTGTTGATATTACTATTTTCTGATAATTGTTATGATTTAATGTGCGTCGAGGTACGACACGTCGTGTCACATGTTAAGTGATTATATTTGGGTTGTACATCGAGAATGTTTCCAAATTTTTGAACGTGTGGTATTATAAATATATATATTATTTTTTCAGCACGGGCATATTAAGTGGGTCACTACGAAAGTGTGGCTAGGATGTTGATTGTCTGAATGTTGCATACACGCTCGGGTAAATCTAGATTTGACTTCCATGGATTCGTATCTAGCGTGCCCGTAATTTGTACGATATCTTTAGGAAAATTCTTATGTGACCATGTCTTGCGATTTCAACAACAACATAGGGCTAATTAGGTAACTAAAAGTGGTAGTAACATTGGGAGGGAACGGTATCCCGAGATTATGTTAACGAACCTTCCAACAAAGATTCATTCTAAGTGCGCTGGGGGCTGGCCACCACAGATACTGTATATCATCTGCCTTAGTGGACTGCAGTATCTGACAGTGGAGTACAATATCTGACTATTAATTATGCGGAGCCACTGTTTCACTATAGGAACACTATAACCGTTAATACCGTATTTTTAGCGCAGTGGCCCTACGGGGGACTTCTTGTAAGTTTCTGTTTATTTCTTTGGTTCGGTTAGCTTATGTTCGGCACTAGCGTGATCTGATGATGCTTTTTATACATTATTTTTGCGATAACTCAGACTCCACATAATAAGCCATAGGATTGATTGGCCGATCTAAAAGAGTATGTGCTGGTAGTCTAGGGACATGAACTATTGTTGTGCGACGGTCCAACTCTTATCCTTGTTTGGTTGTAGGGTTGCGCTAATATATCATAATAGGTCATGTACCGAAGCTGCATATTATATCTATATCTTAGCTTGTATTATGGCATGTGTGTCGTGGATTATATTGATGTGATGTATCTTCATCGTGTTAATAATTGGTTAGTTGTACCCTGTCTCGGAGTAGTACGATACCTCTTATCCTTGTTTGGTTGTAGATGTGTCATACTGCTCCGATGAAAGGTCATACGCTCGCCGTTGTGGCATGAATTTCCTATTTTATCTACCTTATCGGTTTTTGCTTCATTCACTTGTGCTCCTTTGTGGTACTTGCTATCGGGGCCTGATCTCGCTGGTTTTGTTTGACCAGGTTTAGTAGCAGAGCCCGAGGATCCTGTCCTATATCTGACCGATGGCGCATACCAGAAGGATGTCCGTAAAAGAACTTGAGTGGGTTTCTTCTTTCCTACTATGAGTATCATTTTGTATTACCTTTTTGGCGTTTAGCCGACGATACCTGTTAGCAGGTTTATCTGGACATTAGTTCCTCTACATGATTGTATATTATTTAGACCGCGGCCGACTTACAGTCATATACTCTTGGCAATGTACTAGTATATCATCCTGTATAACTAATTTCATGATCATTCTGATAGAGCGTCAGGGATGCCTAATTGCTTTATCTTACATGCTCACTTTTACTGTTTCTTGATTGATGATTGAGACACATAAATTCTTGACCATAGGAGACTTGATTGTAGCATGCACCCCCTTATGTTTTACAACCGAGATCGTCGTACGACGTATAACACCTTGTACGGGGTAGCTGGCCATGTCCGTCTTCTTATTTCGATACTGGGGCATGACACCTCTGGTGTCCACGACGCTATGCTATATTTAGGCCTCTGTTTTCCTCCAGGAAATTATGCTGATCCCATTTAGCCTACAACTCATGCATCAAACGTGGTTCTCATTGCATTCACACTTAGCTTGGTACACCTTTATTTATTATAGTATTTTTATATTATTAGTGGCATATTTCTATGAATCTTTTTAAGTCCCTCTGAGGACCTAGTTCTTTCCCAGGCTTGCTGAGTTGGTTACAAAGATTTTTGCTGGATTGCTGATGAGTACCCATTTTATTACAAGGATTTACTTTTCTGTAGTATATATATTATTTTATTTTGGTATTTCATATCTGCTTGATTGCGTAGTATTTGTAGACTCATTTATTTATTCGAGTCTATTCGGACAAGTATGATTATTAGGCTGCATACTAGTACTCATATATATTCTTTTCTTTATGATATTTTCTTGTAGATTGAGTTATAAAGATGATATGGACTTAGCTATACAAATCTAGGACAACTTATACCTATTCTAGTTGGACTAGAGTCCACTGGGATACGTAGCTGGCCATTGCCACGTAGCCTGGTTCCAGGTATTTTGGGATCGGGACTTGACATGGTTTTTATGGTGGCCCTTGCAGGTCAGATCTTATCATCTCGGTTACGTTACTGTACCGAACGAGCCTGCAATTTAGGATTAATGGTGAATATGATCTCGATCCATAACTGATTTGAAAACTTCTTTTACATTTGATTATCGCCCTTGGATTTCATAATTGTATTCATCCATTCCCCCTTGACATCGCTATTATTGTTTCTCGTCTCCCATTCTTTCGGAGAGATGAATGCTCGTTCACGGTGATTACCTCCAGGAGCAGATCCTTGTCAAGACGGAAGAAGGCATGCTAAATGTGATATTTTTAAGAAGATTACCCATAGTTAGGGAATGAGAGGATATTTTTTTTTTTGGATACTTGATCTAGAAAAGATTGATGGTATGAGACTTAGTGTAAGAGTTGAACCTAGTAACATGAGCTTAGACCCAAATAACCCCCACCAAATGTCTAAGTCGAAAGTACTGAAAGTATTATAGGTTTGGAATAATGTTTGATTACATCAGTTCGAAATAATTTATGGAATCACACAATTAGATGATAGGGTTATTAGGATAGCCCATAGTGGTGCAGTAACTAAGTTTGGATTGAGCAAATAGAGTTTGCTACTTTCATCTTGGAGAATGTTATTTGATAATATGATTGGATAATATTTCAAAGGTAGAAGTTATTATAAGGGAAATAATATGTTATAAAGGAAATAATGTTACGACCCGCACCCTGGATTTGGGCATGAGTTATGAGTACGCCCAGCCTACGCCGCAGTATCGGTGGTAGAACGCTGTAAAATAAGCCACAAGTATAATTTATAACTCACAACATATATACATCTCCACACTATACTCAATCACAAGCACTAGTTAAAATGAATACACTAAGATGATAATGAAATAATAGTGTTGATGCAGGTTCAAGGAATTTTTCCAAAAACTAAATATCCAAAGTACAATATTAAACTACCGGAGAATAATCCGGTCCAAAATAACTAACAAAATAAACTACTACTAAACTACTCCATTGCAGACGGTATCTGAGCTGCTAACTCCCCCTGATCCTCCGGAAGGGCAAGATCAGGCTCTATTAAGTCGCTAGCATACGGTCCATAATGTGTAGGGATTGCATCCTCATTGTAGTCACCTAAAATGTTTATCCAGTCAGGAAAGGAACGAGTACATCATAGTAAAAACAGTTCCAACACATGGTGGAAGCTATAAGACAATAAATAGTAAGGAATATATGATAACAACAAACTGAACTCACAATAAGGCAACTAGAATAACCAAATGCTGAAGTCCTGTCATGGCAAACATATAGTACAATATCTCCATGCTACAAAAGAAATAACTGTAATGTATGAAATAACAGATGGGAACAACTACTCTATGTGATTTGAAATACCATGTTGATATGTGAACGGCTAGGGGGTAATATCCGACAAACCACACGTGTCGTGCATGGCTGCTATTATTTCAGAAAGACCATGGGATAGAAAGGGTAGTTCACATGTCTACTAAGTACTTCCCCTCCCCAAAAATACACATGGATTCCAAACCAGTCACGAAGAAATAACATTAATCCAGAACAGTCACGTATCTCATAATAAGAATCCATCATACTAATCCGTATAGCAAGTGTCAAGAATCAAATAATCAATACTAAACATGCATTAGAGAGACTATCAAGCACTGCAAGTAATCACATAAATGTACTCGCCTGTGGTCCTTAGCTGGTATGAATCAAAATCCAAGTCACAGTCCAAATAGCCTATGTATTACAAATTTACCATGTCAAAAAATAATTTATTTAATTTTAGAATAATTACTCCAATTTCCTATTTTAATCTTATTATTTTAATTTTTAGGTTTTCCTAAATTTTGTCCAAAGAAACTAAATTTTATCAACTCGAGACTCATGGCACGCAAATCGAGGTGATCTATTGACCAAAAAGTCAACAGACACAAACTCGACTTTCATGTATGATTTACTGTAGATTTCAGCTTCAAAAATATGCTGGAATTTATGGCTCATCCAGATTCAATTTCGTTTGGAAATTATTGCACATACCAAAAACGTATTGTGCAATGGTGGTTAATTTCTAACCTAAAAGTTCTACAGAATTAACAGCACTGAAATATTTTATATTAATTTCTTGAAAAAAGGTATGTCAATGATCTCGACATTAGCTTTCCAAAACTTCAAACGGTTCATGATTCCGATTCCTGGTTTTCCCAAAATTGCGAAAACACCGAGACACATCTATTTTTGGACATGCTGTGCTCTACAAATTTTCTTGAATTTAGTATCCATAATTTCGTAAAATAATTTATATATTCAGGAAACTAACCTCAATATGGTTCTAATTCAAGAAACTAGGCCGCGTTTGGAGTCTGGAGCTATGAGTAATGGCTTCTGGAAGATGAAGGAAACCCTAGATGACAATTCTCCAAAATCGGCTAAAAGAAAATCCTAGAATTTATAAACTAAACACTGTACATATATAGGAGAGAGGGAGCAGCCATGGCTAAAGTATCACTACCACATCCTGAAAGTAGGGGTATTTTTGTTATTTTATATATATTAGGTATTGTGTGTATTTATTTTAAATAATTGCATGATATGTGTATATATATATGTATTATATATAGTGTTCATTAATGCATGAGTTTGTAGACTAGACCTAGATGCCCACTAGATGGAGCCATGACCGAAATATAGTGTGATGGATTTAAATTAAAATTTTTGGGATTTATTATTTAAGGTTATAATTAATTATTGTGATTTTATTTAACTGTTGCGCCTTGTCGTTGCTTCGATATTTGGAGCGCAAACCTTGCCATTGTCTTCCAACCAATTTTACAACCTTGTCCTAGACATGGCTATCTTCTTTTTTGACCTTTGTGTAACTTATAATTATGTTCTCTTGTGCTTCATTTTAGCCGCACAATATTCGTCGTGGACGTTTATTTTAATTCTAAATAAAATCAAACTTTGTATCCTTGTGCGTTCCAATCAAAATTGGAGATACAATCTCGACCAATTTTGAGCAACCCAAATTAGGATAATATTTTATTCTGAGTCTTCTTCATTCATGACACTTGTGTCCCACTTAAATTTAGTCCCTTGTACTTCTAATTAATTTTAGAACACCACTTATATTTATTCTTTAATTAAATTGGGGATACCAACTTTGATTAATCATATTTTAACCCCAATTTAATCCATATACCCCATTAATTAAGCCCATGCAAAACACACAACACCCCCTTACCCTACAAAACATCAAACACCAAATCGCCCACAAATTTTTTATTATTTTATGTGTCTGTGCAAATATCCAAATTTAAGGGGCTTATTTACAAATATTGCATTAGGTGTCATCACCCCATTGGTTCAAACCAAATGGAGAAACCCTAACTCATTGACTAGTCAACCTCACTCCTTTCTCCCTCCTTTGTATGTATAATTCATCATGTTAAATTTGAGCCACCTATTCAGATGGGGACTCATCATCACCACACACTCGACATCACCCTCCCCTATATAATATCTCTTCATGCACACATTTCCCCAGGCAGGCCCTAATCCCCAAACTTGGGAAACCCCCCACCTTCTCTCTCCTCCATCCTCACAAACCCACAGCCACCCTTCCCTTCTTCTTCTTCTTCTTCTTCTTCTTCTTCTTCTTCCTCTTCACTTCTCCTTCATTGAGAACCCGATCCCGGACTTCCCTCCTCCGGCCAACCCCTCCGGCCACTCCCTCTTCCCCACGACCCTCGAGCTCCTCTACCCCGGCGAGCCCGCACCACCACCATCACCTCCCTGCTCCTCCATCCCCTCCGCTCGTCGGAACGCCTCCACTTCGGCAGAGCAGCAACTAAGCCAGCCCCTCCCTCCAGCATCACCCGCACCACCACCATCACCTCCTTCCATCCATCCGGCCACCCTTCACCACCCTACACCACCAGCACTACCGTGACCGCCTCTCCTCGACCTCGACCGAAAGCCCACGACCGGACTCGCCCGAACCCATCCCCGGTCGACTGAAGCCACCGCTGCACAGGGCCGGAGAAGCCGATGCCGACCTTCGATTGCACCTGAGCACCCGAGCAGCACCGCCTCACCCTGGCTTGACTTCCCCCGTCGACTCCACCGCCGGAGCCGTTCTCTTCCACCTTCCTTCATCACATCCCCGCTGGACCCGCACTCGACTCCCCTCGACCGGATCTCCTTCCTCGCCATCCTTCGACTGAACCCGTCCACCATCACCTGTCCTGACCCCGGTCGCCTGAAGCCATCTCCCCTACCAGCATCCCGACGAGCAGACCACCCGCCTGAACAGTCCCCCGGCCACCTTCACGCTTGAGCTCTCCATCCCCGAACACATCCAGACCTCCTTCCCTCGACCTCCTCTCCCCTCGTCGAACTTCGATCATCCCTGTTCACTATCAACATCACCATCATCTTCACCATGATCATCACCATCACCTTCACCATCATCATCGTCGCCGTAGTCGTAACCATCGCCCTCGTCGTCATCAACACCATCGCCCTCATCGTCATCATCGTCATCAACACCATCGTCATCGTTGTCGTGCCCGTGCGCAGGTTCGTTTCTGCCCTCCTTCAGGATTTTGTACGTATGTGTATAGTATACATTTAGTATATGTATATTTAGTTATTCATTAGTATATGTTAGTATATATATATAATTGGTATATATATATATATATACACATACATATATATAGTATATGTATTCCCTAATATATGTTAATATGTATATAAATTGGTAGTATATGTATACATATAGATATGGTATAAATTTATTAGTGTATATACATATATTATATATGTAATTAATTGGTATACATAGATATTGTATATATATTTAATTAGTGTATATACAATACGTATATATATGGTATATGCATTTAATTGGTATACATATATATACTATGAGTATTAATGTTATCTGCTAGATAATACTATGTATAATTATATATGTACTGGGTGACCCGAGTGTAAATACAGATATCCCTTAGTTACATTGACCTGTGACCATGTAACATGTTAGCAGACTGCCATGTACACTGACGTACTGGCGAGACCCATGATATTTGACTGTCTGTTTTGTACAGCAATTACAGACACAACACCCGTACAATTTGACACACACTTGACCCTAGTTGACTTGTGTCATACCTAGCGTAGCCCTAAGTTCAATGTATTTATGATTGTGTGTTAGTATAATATCTGATGCAATATTGTATTATTTAATAATGTCTATAGGATTGTTGGATTGTTCAGACAAGACTTCAAAATCAGGTTATTAGTATTGCCAGCAGTATGACCCCAGGCGAGTACATTTTTTGATAGTTTCTATTATGTTGATTATCTCTATAATTCTAGTTGTATAGCGTACATGATCCTGACACTGTTGTATACACGAGTTGGCATCATTGAGATCTGTCACGAGGAGTCTTGATTGGGATCCATCGTGATAGTTGGGGAAAATGGAAAAATATTAGTAGCTTATGTGATCATACCCAAACTTTACATGAATCATAGCTCATCCACACCTCATGTCGGTGCAACCTTACCATTACATGCCTCATAGCCTGTTGTGTATGACTAGCCTGACTATTACTTGCATCATAGCTATCCGGATGGTTAGCCTAACCTTACATGAATCATAGCTAGTCATACATAGCAAGCCTGATCAGTCCCAAGCCGATCACATGATATGCTGATGTTTCACACACTTAGCTAGATGTTTTTGACATGTATCTCTAGTATATTGATCTAGCATTCCTTATGTTCTAGTCATGATTCTAGCATTCACTTATATATACCAGTTTATTGTTCTAGCATGCACTTGTGTTCTGCTCATTGCTAGTGTACTATTGATGATGACATATGCTCCAGTATCTCTTATTCTAGTATTTCGTACTCACCAGTATTTCTCATTGCCAGTATTTATATCCATCTAGTATTTCTTTACACTGTGTTATAGTTTTTGTCAATATATGTGGAACTGCTGTTAGTGCTTGTACTTCGTTCCAATCCTGACTGGATAATTTTTCCAGACTGTGACATAGAGGACTTGTTTCCAGCATACTTGGAGACTGGATGTTATTGATTGCAGGTTAGACTATTTATAATTGTTTAGACTTGTCTTGTATTTCATTTGTTTTCTTCGATATCTCATCATGCTCGAGTTTATGTGATTGAGTATTCCATATTATATTATGATATCTGTGTCTCCTTATGGAGTTGGATATTCATGTGAGATTGATTAGATAGTATCATAACCTAGACAGTATTCTACCGCCGATGCTGCGGCTAGGCTGGACGTACCCACGACCCGCGTATTCGTGCCCCTATACCGGGTGCGGGTCATGACACTTTTTTAGTGGTGGCCCATGCAGGTCAGACTTCGTAAGTTGTATGATATCGTGGTAGTGCGACGTCTTAGTTGTACTACTACATGCCTGCGATAAGATATAGGACATAGGACCCTAGGATGAGAGAGGATACTCAATCACAAATTATTTGAGAGATTCCTGGGACGACCCTTGAGAATCTTATTATAATTTCCAATTTAACTCCTTTCCCCCTTGTTTTCGTCCGTTCTCACTTGTTGATATTGAGTTTGATTCTTGTTGATCAGTTGTTAAATTTAATTCTTGGTATCGTTGTTGAAGTTTTGATTTCATATCGAGATGAATTTTATGGACTAAAAATTTACGATATCATCTGATAACTTATGTTGATGAGGACAGTGAGAAAGGTAAAACGTCTACTTTGGTTATGGAACCTAGAGTTTATCGCAGCCACATTAGCTGTCATGGTGAAAACGTAGGAACCTGATTTGGATTTACATACTTTAGTTATGAAATTTAGAGTCTCTCACAGCCATACCGGTTGGCATGGTGAGGATTCTAGATGACATGATTATAGAGTTGCATACCTTAGTTATGGATACTGTCATTTATCGCAGCTATGCTTACTGGCGTGGCGAGGATTCTGAGTGTCATGATTTCGGACATACGTGTATGATTATCAGGTTGTATCTTAAATTGGTTCTTAAAGTCTCATCTCAATAATTATCTATTTTCGTTATTACAGGACTTTGTTCTATTGCTTCTTTTCTTTACTACCAGTAGAAATACCTTCAGTCCTTAATCCAATTCCTTTTTGAGCTTCTTTTCTTTGAGGGTTCCTTGTTAGTATAATAATTAGTGACTTACAATTATGTCTGTGTCTTGTATTAGTGTTGACTGAGTGTGACTTGTGAGTTTTTAAGTGTTTCTAGTTGAACATGTGAGTATTAGGCATCAATCTAGAGTTAACCCATAACATAGTACCCGGTATAGGGGCACGAGTACGCGGGTCGCGGGTACGTCCAGCCTACGTCGCAGCATCGGCGGTAGAACACTGTCTAGCCATGATACTATCTAATCAATCTCATATGAATATCCAACTCCATAAGGAGACACATATATCACAATATAATATGGAATACTCAATCATATAAACTCGAGCACGATGAGATATCGAAGAAAACAAATAAAATACAAGACAAGTCTAAACAACAATAAATAGTCTAACCTGCAATCAATAACATCCAGTCTCCAAGTATGCTGGAAACAAGTCCTCTATATCACAGTCTGGAAAAATTATCCAGTCAGGATTGGAACGAAGTACAAGCACTAACAGCAGTTCCACATATATTGACAAAAACTATAACACAGTGTAAAGAAATACTAGATGGATATAAATACTGGCAATGAGAAATACTTGTGAGTACGAAATACTGGAATAAGAGATACTGGAGCATATGTCATCATCAATAGTACACTAGCAATGAGCAGAACACAAGTGCATGCTAGAACAATAAACTGGTATATATAAGTGAATGCTAGAATCATGACTAGAAGATAAGGAATGCTAGATCAATATATTAGAGATACATGTCAAGAACATCTAGCTAAGTGTGTGAAACATCAGCATATCATGTGATCGGCTTGGGACTGATCAGGCTTGCTATGTATGACTAGCTATGATTCATGTAAGGTCAGGCTAACCATTCGGATAGCTATAATGCAAGTAATAGTCATGCTAGTCATACACAACAGGCTATGAGACATATAATGGTAAGGCTGCACCGACGTGAGGTGTGGGTGAGCTATGATTCATGTAAAGTTTGGGTATGATCACATAAGCTACTAATATTTTCCTATTTTCCCCAGCTAGCACGATGGATCCCAATCACGACTCCTCGTGATAGGTCTCAATGATGCCAACTCGTGTACACAACAGTGTCAGGATCATGCACGCTATACAACTAGAATTATAGAGATAATCAATATAATGGAAACTGTCAGAGAATGTACTCGCCTGGGGTCCTGCTGCTGGCAATACCAATAACCTGATTCTGAAGTCTTGTCTGAACAATCCAATAATCCTATAGACATCATTAAATAATACAATATTACATTATACTAACACACAATCATAAATACATTGAACTTAGGGCTACGCTAGATATGACACTGGTCAACTAGGGTCAAGTGTGCGTCAAATTGTACGGGTATCGCGTCTGTAATTGCTGTGCAAAATAGACAGTCAAATATTACGGGTCTCGCCAGTACGTTAGTGTACATGGCAGTCTGCTAACATGTTACATGGTCACAGGTCAATGTAACTACGGGGTATCCGTATTTACACTCGGGTCACCCAGTACATATATAATTATACGTAGTATTATCTAGCATATAACATTAATACTCATAGTATATATATGTATACCAATTAAATGCATATACCATATATATACGTATTGTATATACACTAATTAAATACATATACAATATCTATGTATACCAATTAATTACATATGTAATATATGTATATACACTAATGAATTTATACCATATCTATATGTATACATATACTACCAATTTATATACATATTAACATATATTAGAGAATACATATACTATATATATGTATGTATATATATATATATATACCAATTATATATATATATACTAACATATACTAATGAATAACTAAATATACATATACTAAATGTATACTATACACATGCGTACAAAATCCTGAAGGAGGGCAGGAACGAACCTGCGCACGGGCACGACAACGATGACGATGGTGTTGATGACGATGATGTCAACGATGATGATGACGAGGGCGATGATGTTGATGACGACGAGGGCTATGGCTATGACTACGGCGACGATGATGATGGTGAAGGTGATGGTGATGATCATGGTAAAGATGATGGTGATGTTGATAGTGAACAGGGATGATCGGAGTTCGGCGAGGGGAGAGGAGGTCGAGGGAAGGAGGTCTGGATGTGCTCGGGGATGGAGAGCTCAGGCGTGAAGGTGGCCTGGGGACTGTTCAGGCGGGTGGTCTGCTCGTCGGGATGTTGGTCGAGGAGATGGCTTCAGGCGGCCGGGGTCATGACAGGTGATGGTGGACGGGTTCAGTCGAAGGATGGCGAGGAAGGAGATCCGGTCGAGGGGAGTCGAGTGCGGGTCCAGCGGGGATGTGATGAAGGAAGGTAGAAGAGAACGGCTCCGACGGTGGAGTCGACGGGGGAAGTCGAGCCGGGCTGAGGCGGTGCTGCTCGGGTGCTCAGGTGTAGTCGAAGGTCGGCATCGGCTTCTCCGGCCCTGTGCAGCGGTGGCTTCAGTCGACCGGGGATGGGTTCGGGCGAGTCTGGTCGTGGGCTTCCGGTCGATGTCGAGGAGAGGCGGTCACGGTGGTGCTGGTGGTGTAGGGTGGTGAAGGGTGGCCGGATGGATGAAGGGAGGTGATTGTGGTGGTGCGGGTGATGCTGGAGGGAGGGGCCGGTGCAGTTGCTGCTCGACCGAGGTGGAGGCGTTCCGACGAGCGGCGGGGATGGAGGAGCAGGGAGGTGATGGTGGTGGTGTGGGCTCGCCGGGGTAGAGGAGCTCGAGGGTCGTGGGGAAGAGGGAGTGGCTGGATGGGTTGGCCGGAGGAGGGAAGTCCGGGATTGGGTTCTCAAGGAAGGAGAAGTGAAGAGGAAGAAGAAGAAGAGAAAGGGAAGGGTGGCTGTGGGTTTGTGAGGAAGGAGGAGAGACAATTATTTGCGATTTAATATGCTGGGTGGAATATCCTAAATACTTTAAGATTTGAGCAAAGTAAATGAGTGTTTGAGGAATAATGATTTAAATTTTCTACGAGAAGCATTAGTCGTTACTAACTTTCAGGATAAATACTAACGAGTTAGTTGTCATTATGATAATAAAATTATTAGAGGGTTTCCCTGTGATAGATATTATACTATATAGCCTTATTATATTAATGGAAAGTAATGTCGTGACGACAAGACATACAAGTCGACAATTTATATAAACGTTAGATGAATAGTGCTGGAGATAAAATTTATCGAGAGGTTGTAGTTAGATAGGATTCATGTTAAAGTTTAGAGGACTTAGTGATCCATTGAAAATGATGTATAATAAAATATGGAAGTCTCGAGAATGAGAAATGGCACTAGAGGACTTAGAAATTAGGATGATGGTTATAGTGGCATCATAATATGAAGTACTTATGGTATGGAGATTTTTTTTTTGAAGTTGGAAATCTTTTGTAACATGGGGAGAAATCCAATTTTGTAAAGAAAGAAAGAAAGAAAGAAAGAATGACATGATTGCTTGTTTGTTGGGATGCTGGGTAGACCATAGTGTAATTTTTCTTAGAGTTATACAAGTTTTGTTCTACGTTAGGTAATTGAGTGACTATAGTAACCCAGAGTTTATCAGGGGTGATATCAAGTCCAACGAAAGGATTCCATTATTGATAATATGTACTTTATTTATTGATAATGTGAGTTTAGAGGATGTAATAATAGTGTATAAAAGTTGAGATTATGATTGAGGGATCTTTGAAGAATTTAGGCGACAAATTTGTTAATGGTAACCAATAGTAGCAACAGTTATCTATTTAAGATTTAGAAGGATTTGGTTATTCATAAATTAATCAGGTTTGAGCAAGGAGAATCTTGAAGGGAATAATTTAACAATAAATGGAGAATAATTATGAGTTATATCATGCCCCTTCGAGGTTAAACTGTAAATAATGACTGTGTGCTAATAAGTAGTTAGAAAATTGGATGACAATTGAGATTACTATAGAATTGCAATGGTCATGAGACATAGAGAAGCCGAGATAGAAAATTTTGTTTGGACGGTTATGAAACTCAAGTAAGTAAAGGTTACAACAATTTTAGATTTTTGTGCTTTTAAAATTTCGAGGACAAATTTTTTTTAAGGTAGATATGATATAAATCCCTCCCTAAAATTTTATTATTATTATTATCGAACAAAATTTGTTTTGTTTTGTTTTTGTTCATTCTGACTTAACAAAGTTATTAGAAAGGTTCATTACCATTTGCAAGCAAAATATTTCTAACTAAAATGTATCTTTATAATGATATTAGTTATTATTAATTGATGATGATTTTTTGCTTGTTTGGAACCCATATTGTCACGCCCCAGTCCCAAAACACGCATGACTAGACATGTGGCAACGGCCAGCTGGTACGACTCTATAGGGCTTTCCAACTTAATGGACCTGATGAAGTGCACTTACGCTGTCCAAGGTTAAGTGATCCAGTTAATAATCTAATTCTAACACGCAACAACTAAACTAAATCTCAATCCATGATAAATAATCTCAATAAAGAACGATACGCATCATCAGTCTGCAGCCCAACAATACATCCGTTCGAATAGATAAAAAGAATAACATAGGCCTATAAACACTAGGCTACAAAAGCAGAATCAAAAATAGAAAGTAGTACATGACTATAATAGCTAAAATAATATAAAGATACCTGCAACAATGTCCACACTCCACTAGATCAAGCATCCTATAAACTGCACAAATAACCTGGAAGGGAACCAGGTCCTCAGAGGGACGTAACAAGATACAAAAATATATGCCATAATGTAAGTACTGAATAAATAAAAGGGGGGTGTGCTAACCATCTAAGTGAATGCAATGTGAGGACAACCTTGGTACGTATGGGTAGGTGTAGGCATAACGTCCACACTCCGAAGAGCGTGGTATCTGTACATGTAACGTCCATCGTTCCGAAGAACAAGGTATCTGCAAATATATATGTCCGTATTGCTCCGAAGAACGCGATATCTGTATAAAGAAAGTAATTAGATCCGTGGCTCCTCTGGATACTACGAATTCCAATATGTGTATCCCATAAGCCTACCAGTTGTCCTTCCCGTCCAATGCCAATTTACTTATCGTGAATACGGCATGGACATCTCGTACTATAAATGCAAGTCTCTAAAGAAATATACAACTAAGCTAAATACCGTCACGTGCTGCTCACATCGATGGCCAGTAAAGCATGAAGCACGCATCCCTACATGAACTCACTCTGTGAAGTGCAATGATACGTGTCAAGACTTGGAGAGTCATATCGATAACTCCACAACTTTAGGTGAGTCAACTAGACACTAGGTCAGACAAATGTCCTAACGTCAACGCCTTCGTTGACTGCATCCGAGTCTTTCTCGGACGTGCATAGTTATTTAATATTAAAACAATAAAGCATGCAACTAAAATTAACTGAATTTAAACAGTACAACAAGGCAAGGTATACTTGCTTGGTTTCTCAAGCTGCGAGTACAAATATCCTGCTCCCGAGGTGTCGTCCGAAAGGTCCAGCGACTCTATAATATAATGTAATATAA
The DNA here is from genome assembly GCA_036927795.1 of Iris macrosiphon. Taxonomy (NCBI): domain Eukaryota; kingdom Viridiplantae; phylum Streptophyta; class Magnoliopsida; order Asparagales; family Iridaceae; genus Iris; species Iris macrosiphon. The sequence goes on from JAYESA010000013.1 coordinate 63,804,703, forward strand.
TCATCAATCATTACACTATAATCATCAATCATTACACTATTATGCATAGAAATTATAACTACACTGGTCAACTAGCAGGGTCGCATGTGTATGCAGCTAAAACGTACAAGTATCACATCCTCAATTTTTGTGCACAACAAGACAACGAGTTATCAAAATACGTTATGAAACTAAATAACATATAATACAAAAATATAAGTCCTAGCTAATATGTTAGTGTGCAAGAAGCCAGTTTGTCTAAACACCTAGGTCAACACAAGTGTAACACATTAAATAACTACATTTTTATGTGGTAATCACTAACACAAATATTATTCTAACATATGTACATCTATACACAAATGAGGCATTCACTAATACTAATATTATTCTAAAATATGTACATCTATCCACAAAGCACAAGGGTTCACAATATAGTCCATTCAACAATACATGAAGAAGGAAGTGTCCGGGGGGGGGGGGTGTCCGTAGCTCGTCGGTGGCCTGCCTCCGGCGAGGGAGGGCGGTGCTCCGACGAGAACAACACGTAGCAACATCAGCTCCGACAACAGCGTCAAAGCAGCAGCTCACAGCGGCAGTGGCTGGGTGGTGGGTTGCTGGTGGTGGGGAGATGGCCGGGAGTGGATGATGGCTAAGGTGGTGGTGGTCTCCGACGAAGGTCGGGGAAGAACGGATGGGTGCAGGTGATGGTGATGATGGTGATATTGGTGACGGGGACGACGGGCTAGGGTGGTGGCGGTGGTTGCTGATGGTGTTGGAGACGGCGAGGCGAGGATGATGGCCGGGGTCGAGGTGGGTGGCTGTGGTGGCGGTGGGGTGACTTAAAAGAAGGGGAGTCGGTAAAAAAAGGTCGGGATGGTGATGGTGATGAGGTGAATGGAGGAGGAGACGACGGTGGTTGAGGGAGGGGGCAGATACGGGCTGTGGTGCTGTGGCGACGGGTTGCCCGTGGGCGATGTCGAGGGGGGAACATGCGGTGTAAACGCCCTCGCCCAAAATTAGGCCTACTTGGCTTAGATAGAGAAATTAGGGCTAGATGAATCCAATCAAAATTGGAGACACAATTTTGACCCGTTTCGTACAACCTAATTTATGACAATATTCTATTCTGAGTCTTCTATGTCCATGATACTTGTGTCCCACCTAATTTTATCCCATGTACTTCTAATTAATTCAAGAATATCTTACGCACAAATTTTAATTAATTTAATCCAAATTTTATCTTTGTGCAATTTTCTAATTGTTGGGCACTTTTATGCAAAAGTGCATTGAGGTGTCTACATCGTTGGACAATATATGAAGAAATCCAACTTTCCCCTTCATAGGAATTTTCCATAAATTTCAGAATATGCAATGCACAACATCGGCCCCTTATTTTAAACCTATCCTTGCATTTAAACAATATAATTATGGCCCTCCAAACATCCTCATGTGAGCCCAAGGCCCAATCCCAAGGAGTGTTGACCAAGCCCTAATCCTAGGTCAACCCCAAACCTAAAAATCCTACATGTATAAATATCTCCCTTCCTATATTTTTCCAAAACCTAAACCCAAATTTTATCTCAGCCGACCCCTTCACCTTACTGTTCATCCTCCTCCCCCTCCTCTTCCTCCTTCCCCGCCTGACACAGCCGGCATCCTCGCCGGAGAAGCCTCCCCAGCCGCCTCAACCAAGCACCCCACCTCCTATCCTTTCCTCTTCCTGTTCCTCCGTCGACCGGAGCCATTTTCGCTAACCGCGACCACGACCATCTCCTCCTTCTCCAACTACTGTACACCCCGAGCCGCTGTGCCGACCTCGACTCGACTGAACCGTCGCAGTCGACTCCTCCGCCACCCCTCGCCTGAAGCCCGACCTTCTCCCCCTCTTCTCCAACTTCCTTTCCCCTGAACTTCCCTGTCCACCACGACGCAGCCCGCAGTGGCACCGCCCCTTCTTTTCTGCCTCCTCCTCTTCAATCACCACCACTATTACCACCCTCGACCACCACACATCCCCGACTCTTACCATTCCCCCGCTGAACTCCCCCTTGACCTCTATCTTCCCTCGTCCACCTCGCCACCAACAGCACCACCACAGTTCACCTCTCCTTCCCTCTTCTCGACCTCCTCATCCCAGCATCTCCAGTCGTCCCCACCACCAGCACCTTGCCATTGACCCACCGGCCCAGTCGAGCACAGCCTGTCTCCTCCTCCTGCCCGAGCTCCTCCGGCAGCCTCACCTTAGTCATCATCACCCCCTTCAACATCGTCACCATCACCTCTATTGCCATCGTCGTAGTCATCATCACCTTAACTATCATCGTCATCATTGTTGTTATCATTATCATCACCAACCCTAATTACCACATCACCATCCACATCATCGTCCTCGTCATCACCATTATCCATATCATCATCCTCGTCATCACCATCATCCCCATCATTATCCACATCATCACCATCACCCTACCATCGTCATCACCATCACGTAATCATCTTCATAATCATCACCATTGTCATCATCATCTTTGACATCGACGTCATCATCACCATCGACATCGTCGTTATCATCATCGTTAACCTCGTCATCGTCATCCACATCGTTGCCATCATCGTCGTTTACCATCATCGTCGTTTACCCTCATCGTCGTCATAGTCAATCTAGTGCACGTGCACGCCCGCGCAGGTTCGTACCTGTCCCCTCCTCTGTAATTTTATTTACGTATGTGTATAGGTATATGTAGGTATACATTTAGTAAATGTATATTCAGTTATTCATTAGTATATGTTAGTATGTAAATATTTGGTATATATATATTATAAGTATTAATATTATATGCTAGTTAATAATAATGTATATTTATATATTTACTAGGTGACCCGAGTGTAACCACGGATATTCCGTAGTTACGTTGACCTGTGACCATGTAATATTGTTAGCAAACTGCCATTATGTACACTGACGTACTGGTGAGCCCCGTATCATTCTGACTGTCTGTCTTGCACAACAATTACAGATGCGACACCCATGCGATTAGACGCACACTTGACCCTAGTTGACCAGTGTCATACCTAGCTATGCCCTGAGTTCAAGGTATTTATGATTGTGTATGTGCTAGTGTAATGACTGATGTTGTGTTATATTATATTATATATATATAGGACATATCGGATTATTCTGTGCGACTTCAGGAGCAGGTTATTGGTACTATACAGCTTTCTTACCAGGCAAGTATACCTTGCCTTGTTGTACTATTTAAATTCAGTTATTATTTAGTTGCATGTCTATTTATTTTAATATTATATAATTGTGCACGTCCGAGAAGACTCGGGTGCAGTCAACGAAGGTGTTGAAGTTAGGACTTGTGTCTGACCTAGTGTCTAGAGGACCCACCTAAAGTTGTGGAGTTAACGGTATGACTCCCCAGGCCGAGACACATTTCTTACACGTGTTGTGAGTCTCATGTAGGGCACGGACTTGCGTATTCAGCTAGCCACCTGTACGTGTAGGTCGTGTGACGGATAGGGTATAACTGCTAATAGTGATGCATGTTAGAAGACTTAGCAGTTATTAGTAGTCGGAGCATAGACTATTGTAGTACGATGGTCCAATCCTTGTCCTTGTTTGGTTTTAAGGTTGGGCTATTATTCTAACGATAGACTATGAGCCAGAGTTACAACGTCGATACTTGTACTCCATCTCGGCGTAGTAGCTAAAGCGTGTTGTGGATACAACATGCATAGATTATTGGGCGGGGAGGATGACTAGTAGTTGTATGGGACACCCACTTCCTTTATTCAGATGCCACACTCGACGGAGTGATATGGACGATATATACTATACAGATGCCACATTCTTCGGAGCGATATGGACGTTATACTATTCAGATGCCACGTTCTTTGGAGTGATATGGACGTTATATTATGCAGATGCCATGCTCTTCGGAGCTGGACGTTATTATATTACAGCGCCCTTGTATAGGGGCATATGTGGCATATACTAGCTAGTCACGACGATTGGTGAATTATGTCAGCATATGTCTAGCCTACACTTCCCATACGTACTAAGTTGTCCTCAAATTGCATTCACTTAGCTGGTTAACACACCCCTTTATTTATTCAGTATTTATTTTATGGCATGCTTTTATGTATCTTGTTATGTCCCTCTGAGAACCTGGTCCCTTTCCAGGTGTAGATGTTTCTGAGTATTCGCAGGAGCGCAGATCCGGACTTGTTGCTTATGTTCCGAGGAGGCCTTCTCTCCGAGCCTTATGATTGCTAGTTGATATTCTTATATTATGGTTATTGTGTTGCACTTATATATTCTAGGTTGGTAGTGGATTTGTTTCCATCCGACTGTCATCATTAGATACTTTATATTTAGATCTAGTTTCATAGATATTGGTTATTTAATTCAATTTAATTTTTGTGGATAAGATCTAGATTATACCCTATGACTTATGATAATTTTACCACTTGTGAATTATTGTTCATTTTACAGCGTACACATGTGTTATAGTTTTCATATATTGGAGTTGCCATATACATGCGACTGGCATGCTTACGTGTCCTAGTCCTACGTATTTTGGGACTATGGCGTGACATATTTTTAGTGGTGGCCCATGCAGGTCGAGAGCATATTGTCTCGGTTACGTTACTGTACCGAGCAAGCATGCACCTAGGAATAGAGTATAATATCTCATCCACAATTGACTATGACGTATCTTTCTTTCAGTATGTTCTATTTAAATAATTGCATCCTGCGTGATTCATGTGCTTCCCTAATAGTTCCTTGAGTATAGCCCCTGCTAGAATATATGAATCCCTGTTGATAGGATGATAATTAGGGTAATATTCCTATTAAGAATACAACTGGGGCATTGACACATCATTAAGTTTAGACTACTTGATGAACCCTAGCAATCCTTACCTGTAGAATGATTGACTATTATCCCTTGATAATTAGGGATGACTCGAGAGTAGTATAGACACAACTAGAGTGAGTTATAAATTTAACCATATAGTTTGACCCTAGCATTGAGGGACCAATAGAAATTCAAGGTTGAATATTTGGACCAAAACTTAACTTTTATAGTGGGATAGTATTATAGAACTATAAATTTAAGTTCTTGTCCTGGTACTAGCAGACAGTACTTTAGGAAGCCAAGAGGAACGAATATAACATTTTCCTTGATCAAACCTCGAACATAGATATTAGCATACCACCTTTCCCTTAGGAAACCATGATATTATCTAGAGTCCCTCTATTTTAATTGCATATCTTGTTCCTCTGTAACCTTAATATTCGCTAATTGTGCGACGACTAAATTATGTTCTTCTTTTCTTCATCTTTCAACTCGTGCCACATAATTCTTATAATTGTAGGTCGGGTGATTTTATTTCATGTTAGGATATACAGCTTGCTAGGATTATAGTTGTTACTCTTGAATTTTTAATTATATGATTGGTAGTTAGAACTTGATAGTTGAGTATTCTTTTAGATTAAAATTTTATGGTTATACCTTAGTTTTAAATCGCGTAATATGTACCCCACCTCAATATAGGTTATATCCTCTTTCCCTTTGAAGGCCAACAACTTTTTCATTCATACTCTTGACACTCGTTTTATAAGCACTATGATTAAAGTTTTAGATGACAATTACCTATATACTGCAATAGGATACCCAAACCAGTACCAAGACCTTTCCCTCATTGCATTTTTGTGGGTGGACCGGTCAAAGAGGAGTGAAGGGTTTCTTCATGTGTTGGGTCCATTGGGAGGTGGACACCTCATTGCATTTTTGCATAAATGTCCCTTAACAATTAGGAAATTGCACAAATAATGAGATTTGGGATTGGATGAGGCAAAGCACCATGTTTGGTATGATATAGTGGATTAAAATAGTGTGTGGTGTTTAGTATAAAACTTGAGGGTGTGAGTGGGGGTTTGGTTTGGAGTTGGGTCTAGTTTTGGGTGAGGTTGGGTCCTTACACTAATTTAATTAAAATTAGTGTAAGTTGTGCTCTTTAATTAATTGGAAATACATAGGATTAAAATTGGGTGGGACACAAGTATCATAGACGTAGTAGACTCAGAATAGAATATTACCATAAATTGGATTGCACAAAACGGGTCGAGATTGTGTCTCCAATTTCGATTGGAATGGACAATGATGCAAAGTTGGATTTATTTGGATTTAAGAATGGACGTTTGTAACGAATATTGTGCGACTAAAATGAAGTACAAGAGAGAGTATTTATGAGTTACATAAAGGTCAGAATAAAAGGCTGGCACGTCTAGAAAAAGTGTGTAAAATTTGTTTGAAAGCAAATGCTAGTGTAGCGCTCCAAATATCGAAGCAACGGTAAGGTGCACAAAGTGATACAAATATTGCATAATAAATCTAAAATACTGTGTTCTAATTCTAATTGGCTTTAAACTAACCCTGGTCTCTCTATCTAAGCTAAGTATACCTAAATTTGGTCGAGGAGGTTTACAATCTATCCAACTTATAAGAATTTTGTCCTCGAAATTAAAATAACCACATAATAAGCTATAAATTATTGAGCAATGCTACGGATATACCTAGGACCGGTGGAGTTGGCCTTTGCACTATCTGTTGGGCTCTATTGACATACTGAGAACACTCCTGAGCCTTATATTTGTTCGATCCGTACCTCAAACACTGTCCTAACCTTCTTCTACAACTAGGACGGTTAATATCTCAACATTTTTTTCCTAGGTATAACGTCATCATCCTATAGTATCCACAATGAAATCATGCAACCTAACTTCTTACAATCGCTCTTAGCAGCAACAAGTCTAATATAGCTAGTCAGTGATACCTAGTCTAGAAGCTCAACTCAAACAATTCCTAGGAGAAGTATATGTAATGAAATACAACATAAGTCTTTAATCAATACATAGTATTAAGAATATATAGAAATTATGTAATAATTATCTATTAAATTATTCTAAATTTCCTAGAATAAAATACAACCAATAATAATAAGAATACCAATCCTAAAATCTAAAAATCCATTGGCTAGGGTAAATTGAAAATATGTTCCCATATATCCACCTACTACTAAGGATTTGGTCAAATAAGCTTATACCCTAATAGTCAAAAATCTAAATCCCTGGCCCAAAGCAGTTAATATGTAATCCACAATATTCAGCTTATCATTCCTATAAGACTTCTATATTTTATTTACACTCCTTATCCAAGCTACATGAGTTTTATCTTATTTACAACTTGCCATCCATTATAGACAATTCACTATCTAACTCAAGACTATAACATCTATCAAAACTCTCATCCTTCAACCCATTTGTCTAGCTCAGATACTAGCTCAACTATTCGAGTTTTCAAAGGTAAAACTACGAGCCTAATAGACACTGGCAATCTAAATAAATCAAGTACATCTAATCTGATTTGAAAGCTATAATGTAGTACCTAAGTTGTCAAGTCAATCAACAACTAATCTAGCAATCCACGTATCTATTTTAGCCTAGTCATATAATCATCTTTATCTAAAGGGTAAAAAATTTCTAGGTCTGGTACTGTAAGTCACAAGGCAACTAGGGATTAACCACTATGGTTGCTACCCTAAGTGCTATTTCATAACCTATTTTTATTAGTACCCGATAATCTTCTTCTAAATGTGAGTCTAAATTTTTGTCTTGTCATGTTCATAAGGTCGTTCCTTGTATCACTACCATAAGACTACAACTAATTCTTAGCATCTAGCTATGTCTTCCCCAATTTATTCTAGAGCCTTAGAAGCAAACAATCTTTCTAGCTTCTACTACTAGCTTCTAATACTTACAAATCTCTGCTACCTTAAGTAAGGGTAGGATCTAGTTTTAAGTATCTACTTCTATGTCTAATTCTTATGCCAATAGTCTATACTAGCTCTAGCAACAAGAAAGAACTTATCAACCTTCTCTACCATGGTTAACCATCTACTCAAGCATCCTATCAAATATGCCTTATTCGTCTTGACGAGGATCTGCTCCTGGAGGAAATCACCGAGCGCCAACATCCATCTTTCCGAAATAAGGAAGATAAGAAATAATAATAACGATGTCGGCGGTACATGAACGAATACAGTAATGAAGTCCAAGGGCGACAATCGAATACAAGAAAAGTTTTTAAAATTAGTTATGGATTGAGATCTTATTCAACATTAATCCTAAGTTGCAGGCTCGTTCGGTACAATATCGTAACCGAAATGATATGCTCTGACCTGCATGGGCCACCACTAAAACCATGTCAATCCCTTGTCCCAAAATACGTAGGACCAGACACGTGGCAATGGCCAGCTGGTACGACTCCATAGGACTTTCCAATTTAATGGACCCGACGAAGTGCACTTACACTGTCTAAGGTTAAGTGATCCAGTTAATAATCTAATTCTAACATGCAATAACTAAACTAAATCTCAATCCATGGTAAATAATCTCAAGAAAGAACAATATGCATCATCAGTCTGCAGCCCAATAATACATCCGTTTGAATAGACCAAAAGAAGAATATAGGCCTATAAACACTAGGCTATAAAAGCAGAATAAAAAATAGAAAGTAGTACAAGACTGTAATAACTAAAAAATATAAAGATACCTGCAACGATGTCTGCACTCCACTAGATCAAGCATCCTATAAACTGCACAAATAACCTGGAAGGGAACCAGTTTCTCAGAGGGACGTAACAAGATACAAAAATACATGCCATAATGTAAATACTGAATAAATAAAAGGGGGTGTGCTAACCATCTAAGTGAATGCAATATGAGGACAACCTTGGTACGTATGGGTAGGTGTAGGCATAACGTCCACACTCCGAAGAGCGTGGTATCTGTACATGTAAAGTCCATTGTTCCAAAAAATGAGATATCTATAAATATATACGTCCGCATCGCTCCGAAGAATGCGGCATCTGTATAAAGGAAGTCATTGGATCCGTGGCTCCTCTGAATACGGATTCTAGTGTGTGTATCCCATACGCCTACCAGTTGTCCTCCCCGCCTAATGCCAATGTATATGTCACGAATACGACATAGATATCTCATACTATAAATGCAAGTCTCGAAAAAAATATACAACTAAGCTAAATACCGTCACACGTGCTGCTCACACCAATGGTCAGTCAAGCATGAAGCACGTGTCCCTACATGAACTCACTCCGTGACGTTCAATGATACGTGCCAAGGCCTGGGGAGTCATATCGATAACTCCATAATTTGAGGTGAGTCCACTAGACACTAGGTCAGACACATGTCCTAACGTCAACGCCTTCATTGACTGCACCCGAGTCTTTCTCTGACGGTCACAGTTTTATAATATTAAAATAATAAAGCATGCAACTAAAATTAACTGAATTTAAATAGTACAACAAGGCAAAGTATACTTACTTGGGTTCTCAAGCTGCGAGTACCAATATTGTCACGCCCCAGTCCCAAAATACATGGGACCAGGCACGTGGCAATAGCCAACTAACACGTCTCCGAGGATATCCCAATTTAATGGATCCTAACGAAAAGTGCTACGCTGTCCTAAATTTCTAACAAGTCCAATATCAACAATAACAGGTAATCTAATCTCATCCACAATATAAGCAGCAAGAAGTACTAAAATAAATACTGGATCATAAACATCAGTCTAAAATATTAAAGTACAACCGAAGATGTCTGGTGGGAATAAACCCACTACTATGACAAAATAAAAGTACTGAATGACAGATAAAATAAATAATGACCAGGGCATCGGCCGACTATATAATGATGCACCCAACCCTAGGCAGAAGGCCTAACAAATGATCACGGGAACTCTAATGGTAACACCTCTAGCTCCTCTGTGGTAGCGTATCTCGTCTCTTGTCCGGGTCCGTACACTGTAGGGTAATCTACCTCGTTCAAATCTGGAAAGGGCCAGGTCCTCAGAGGGACATAACAAGATACAAAAATGCATGCCATAAAGTAAATACTGTAAAAACTCCAGGGCGAACTAACTAGCTAAGTGAATGCACTTGGAAGACAACCTTGGTATGTATGGGTAGGTAAAAGGTATAAAGCGTAGCATCGAGCCAGAGGCTAAGTATCTGGCATTAGCTATAAACTGGATGCCAGATGTATATACTGACTACATCACCGATCATGATAGCGTGCAGCTAGTAACCTCTGTCGGATGTATCGACAAGCATATACTCCCATAACCGGGTAACACTGATCCCATATCTTGGCAACACTGAGGCTCACGGCCCTGCAGTTTACTCTGAAACTACGACAACCAAATTGTCTGTCCCATACACCTACTAATTATCTTCTCCGCCCAATGTCAATGTACAAGTCACGAACACGATATGGACATCTCATGCTATATTGCAACTCTCTAAAGAAATGAACAACTAAACTAAATACCGTCACACATGCTGCTCATACCGATGGCCAATCGAGAATGAGGCACGTGTCCCTACATGAACTTACTCTGTGACATGTAATGATACGTGTCAAGGCCTGGGGAGTCATACCGATAACTCCGCAACTTTAGGTGGGTCCACTAGACTCTAAGTCAGACACAAGTCCTAACGTCAACACCTTCGTTGACTGCACCCGAGTCTCTCTCGGACGCGCACAATTAAAATGAATAAACATGCAGCTAATAATAATAAATTTAAACAGTATAACAAGGAAAGGTATACTTGCCTGGAACTCTGGTGTGCGCAAGCAATGCTCCAGAACCAGCAGTCAAGGTGGCACCGTCTCGGATGCCTACGAACAGGTAACAATAATTATAAACCACTATATTACACAATGTTTAATTACTTATGCTAACATAGAACATTTATACATACACAACACTTATACATATTTATACATTAAATAATTTAATAACATACATACATATATATGCATATAGCCATATGTACTTATACATACATAAATACATATACACATATAATACATTACATATATACCTATTATATATTAATAACATATTTACATATATACAAATGTACATTATGTATATAAAATTTAATAACATATATAAATATGTACATAATAATATAGTACATTAGATATGGTATATAAATACATTATATAAATATAACCATATATATATAATTACATATATACATTAGATAATATATACAATAATACATAAAATAAATACATTATATAAATAAAATAATACATGTATAAATATATACATTAAATAAACTACAACTATAACTTATACATAAATGTATACTATATATACTTTATACACAATAACCTATACATTATATACAATATGTTATATATATAAATATTCATATATACAAGTATGCATTATATAAATACATAAATACAATTTATACAATACATATAAGTATATATATATATATATATATATATATATATATATATATATATATATATATACATTATACATAAGTATACATACACATTTATATACAATTACTAAATATATATTATATATAATCTTACCTACTGTGTCGTGTCCAGGAGGGTGGGGGCTGTCCGTCGTGCAGTCATCGCCGGTGAGGGGGCGATGGAGCTCCGGCGGGGGCTCAGGAACAACAGCAGCGGTGGCGGCTCCCTGGAATGGCAGTAGCAGCAGCAGTTGCAGCAGCTGTGGTGGCGGCCGGCGGTGGCAGTGGCGGTGGTGGCGGTTGATAGCAGCGGGGGAAGGATGTGCTGGTTGTGGGGAAGGCGGCGTCATGGTGGCACGGGGTAGTTGGCGGTGGTCAGGCGGGTTGGGGAGGTCGGGGTCGGTAGGATGGAGTTGGCTCTGGTGGTGTTGGCACAGATGTGACGACGGAAAATAGGGAGGGTGGCAGTCGTGGTGGTAGTGGCGGTGGTTCAGGTGGTATTGGCGGCGATGGGGATGATGCTGGTGGCGGTGGCGACGGGCTGAGGGAGGTGGCAGGGCGGTTTGGGTTGGTCGAGAAGTCGGAAAGGGGGGGGGGTCTGGTGTGATGGTGTTGATGGTGAAGATGGTGTTGGCGGTGGCAGTCATGCAGGTGGCCAGGGGAGGGTGTTCCGGTGGCTAGGGGAAGGGCAGGCGGAGAGGTGGTGGCTGCCTGGAAGTCCGGCCGGAGGAGGGAGAAGGGGAGTCGGGCAAGGGGGTGGTCGGCTCGGGTTTAGGTATTGAGTTGATTTTTAGAGAAAATAAGGAAAAGGGGTGAGGAGTTGTATTTATACACATGTAGGGGTTGGTTTGACCTAGGCAAAGTTGACTTTGGTCAACATCCTCTTGGGTTGGGCCTTGGGCTCATAGGGGAATGTTTGGGAGGGCTATAATTTGAATCAATTAAATTAAATGCTAGGTTCAATTGAGGGGCGATGTTGTGCGTTTGCACATTCCGAAAAATTATGGAAAAAATTCATATGAAAGGAGAATTTGGGTTTTCTTCATGTATTGTCCAATGGTATGGACACCTCAATACCTTTTTGCATAAAAATGCCCAATAATTAGGAAAATTGCACAAGGATAAAAATTGGATTTTAATTAATTAAAATACCGTGCAAGGTGTTCTAGAATTAATTAGAAGTACATGGGATTAAAATTTGGTGGGGCACAAGTATCATGGACATAAAGGATTCAGTGTAGAATATTAATAAAATTTGGGTTACACAAAACGGTCAAGATTGTGCCTCCAATTTAGATTGGAACGCATAAGGGTACAAAATCATATTTTATTTAGAATTAAAAATAAATACGTCCGTGATGATTTTTGTGCGACTAAAACGTAGCACAAGAGAGAGTGGTCATGAGTTATACAAGGGTCAGAATGGTAGGTTGGCACGACTAGGAAAAGTGTATGGAATTCGTAGGAAGGCAATGGTTAGTGAGGTGCTCCAATTATCGAAAAGACGGTAAGGTGTACTAGAAGATATAATGTTGTACAAAATAAATAAAATACTATAATCTAATTCTAATTGTCTCCAAATTAAACCTAGTCTCTTTATCTAAGCTAAGTAAACCTAAATTTGGTTAAGAGGGTTTACAATCTACCAAACTTATAAGAATTTCGTCCTCAAAATTAAAATAACACATAATAAGCTATAAATCATTAAGCAATGCTACGGACATACCTAGGACTGGTGGAGCTGGCCTCTGTACTATCTGTTGGGCTCTATCGACATACTGGGAACACTCCTGAGCTTGATGTTGGTTTGATCCGCACCACAAACACAGTCCAAATCTTTTTCTGCAATCTTTCTGAACATGCCCCTTTTTTCTACAAAAGTGACATGTTGGTAGCTCTCTCTCCTGATATGGCACTATCTTCTGTTGCGTCTGCACTCCTGGATGACGGATCGGTCCTTCTGCTCCCGACTGAGCTCTGGCTGGTACGGTCATGCTGGAATGTCTCGATCCTCTACTAATGGCCTCCTAGATCCTTGCCTCTACGAGAACCTTCTCATAGGAAATCCTCGCCTGAGTAGTAGTATACCTCTACAGCTCGAAAGTAAGGCCATAATAAAATCTTTGGGCCTTCTCTAGGTCGTTGGGTATCAGGACGATACTAAATCTGCTAAGTCTGCTAAACTCTGCGTCATAGGCATCTACAGTCATATTCCCTTATTCTAGATGTAGGAACTGGGAGTACAGGGCATTCCTGACTGTAGCTGGGAAATACTTCGCATTAAAGTATTCTAAGAACTGTTCCCAAGTCTAGTTCTTGCCTACGCTGCGCTCAATAGAATCCCACCAGTGATGGACGTTGCCTTTTAGTTAGGCCCTCACTGCGGTCATCCAAAGGTTTGGATGCAATTGTGAAGCCTCTAGTAGCATCTCCGTGTTGGCGACCCAATCGGAGATCTCCTCTGCAGTCCCATTGCCTGAAAAAGTATCCGAGCCCATCTGGCGGAGCCATCGTACAGTACCAGCTGTCTGAGTTGATGGAGGTGCTGGTACGAGTGCTGGGGCAGGTGTCCTCTCTAGAACTGCCATCAAACTCTGTCTCAACGTCTCGGTCTGATGCCACTGTGCCTGCATCATAGCCTGGAAGAATTGAAGCATCTGTGACTGTCCATCTGATTGTGGCATCTGAGGTGGATAGGGTGGAGGTGCTGGCAATGGGACCTCCAGCTGTGCTGAAGGTGTCTCATCGGATGTCAGCCTCTCAGTTTGTGGCATCGATGTAGCTCCCGAAGTCTGGCCCTCGAAATGCTGTGTAGGGATCGTCTGGGAAGTCTGTCCCTCGTGTTGTTGGGTAGGATCGCCCTGAGAAGTCTCGCGCCAATGTATCAGCGGGGCCTGTAGATTGATCGGGGCCTGTGGTGGTGGTTGCACTCCAGGTGGTCCCTGGAGTACTTCCTCTCTTTGGGTGGTGTCGGTTGGCACCACAGTACTAGGTGCTCCTCGTCCATTGTGCAAGTTTATCTTGCTGCAAGAGATAGGACTTCATTTAAAAAGAGTACGGAATCAAACAAACAGGATGCAAATATTTAGAAGTAACACGAAGGAAGTTTCAAAAACGTAATCCGAGTGGATGAGACCAAGTAATTTCTATCCTATTGCAGGCTCGCTGGGCATGTTACCATACCTCAACAATAAAGTCTGACCTGTATGGGCCACTACTAAAACCATGTCACGCCCTAGTCCCAAAATACATGGGACCAGGCCACGTGGCAATAGCCAGTTGACACGTCTCCGAGGATATCCCAATTTAATGGATCCTAACGAAGAGTGCTACGCTATCCTAAATTTCTAACAAGTCCAATATCAACAATAACAGGTAATCTAATCTCATCCATAATATAAACAGCAAGAAGTACTAAAATAAATACTGGATCATAAACATCAGTCTGAAATATCAAAGTACAACCCAAGATGTCTGGTGGGAACAAACCCACTACTATGACAAAATAAAAGTACTGAATGACAGATAAAATAAATAATGACCAGGGCATTGGCCGACTAGATAATGATGCACCCAACCCTAGGCAGAAGGCCTACCAAATAATCATGGAAACTCTGACGGTAACACCTCTAGCTCCTCTGTAGTAGCGTACCTCGTCTCTTGTTTGGGTCCATACACTGTAGGGTAATCTACCTCGTCCAAATCTGGAAAGGGCCAGGTCCTCAGAGGGACATAACAAGATACAAAAATGCATGCCATAAAGTAAATACTGTAAATACTCCAGGGTAAACTAACCTGCTAAGTGAATGCACTTTGAAGACAACCTTGGTAAGTATGGGTAGGTGAAAGGTATAAAGCGTAGCGTCGAGCCAGAGGCTAAGTATCTGGCATTAGCTGTAAACTTGATGCCAGATGTATATGCTGACTACATCACTGATCATGATAGCGCACAACTAGTAACCTCTGCCGGATGTATTGACAAGCATATACTCCCATAACCGGGCAACACTGATCCCATACCCTGGCAACACTGAGGCTCACGGCCCCGCAGTTTACTCTGAAACTACGACAACCAAATTGTCTGTCCCATACACCTACTAATTGTCTTCCCCGCCCAATGTCAATGTACAAGTCACGAACACGACGTGGACATCTCCTGCTATAATGCAAGTCTCTAAAGAAATGAACAACTAAACTAAATATCGTCACACGTGCTGCTCATACCGACGGCCAGTCGAGAATGAGGCACGCGTCCCTACATGAACTCACTCTGTGACGTGTAATGATACGTGTCAAGGCCTGGGGAGTCATACCGATAACTCCGCAACTTTAGGTGGGTCCACTAGACTCTAAGTCAGACACAAGTCCTAACGTCAACACCTTCGTTGACTGCACCCGAGTCTCTCTCGGACGCGCACAATTAAAATGAATAAACATGCAGCTAATAATAATAAATTTAAACAGTATAACAAGGAAAGGTATACTTGCCTGGAACTCTGGTGTGTGCAAGCAATGCTCCGGAACCAGCAGTCAAGGTGGCACCGTCTCGGATGCCTACGAACAGGTAACAATAATTATAAACCACTATATTACACTATGTTTAATTATTTATGCTAACATAGAACATTTATACATACACAACACTTATAGATATTTATATATTAAATAATTTAATAACATACATACATATATATGCATATAGCCATATGTACTTATACATACATAAATACATATACACATATAATACATTACATATATACCTATTATATATTAATAACATATTTACATATATACAAATATACATTATGTATATAAAATTTAATAACATATATAAATATGTACATAATAATATAGTACATTAGATATGGTATATAAATACATTATATAAATATAACCATACATATATAATTACATATATACATTAGATAATATATACAATAATACATTAATACATAAAATAAATACATTATATAAATAAAATAATACATGTATAAATATATACATTAAATAAACTACAACTATAACTTATACATAAATGTATACTATATATACTTTATACACAATATACCTATACATTATATACAATATGTTATATATATAAATATTCATATATACAAGTATGCATTATATATATACATAAATACAATTTATACAGTACATATAAGTATATATATATATATATATATATATATATATATATATATATCACATTATATATAAGTATACATACACATTTATATACAATAACTAAATATATATTATATATAATCTTACCTACTGTGTCGTATCCAGGAGGGTAGGGGTGTCCGTCGTGCAGTTGTCGTCGACGAGGGGGCGACGGAGCTCCTGCAGGGGCTCGGGAACAACAACAGCGGTGGCGGCTCCCTGGAATGGCAGTAGCAGCAGTTGCAGCAGCTGTGGTGGCGGCCGGCGGTGGCAGTTGTGGCGGTTGCTAGCAGCGGGGGAAGGATGTGCTGGTCATGGGAAAGGCGGCGTCAGGGTGGCACGGGGTGATTGGCGGTGGTCAGGCGGGTTGGGGAGGTCGAGGTCGGTAGGATGGAGTTGGCTCTGGTGGTGTTGGCGCAGATGTGACGACAGAAAAGGAGGAGGGTGGTGGTCGTGGTGCTAGTGGCGGTGGTTCAGGTGGTAGTGGCGGCGATGGGGACGATGCTGGTGGCGGTGGCGACGGGCTGAGGGAGGTGGCAGGGCGGTTTGGGTTGGTCGGGAAGTCGAAAAGGGGGGGGTCGGGTGTGATGGTGTTGCTGGTGTTGATGGTGTTGGCGGTGGCAGTCGTGCAGGTAGCCGGGGGAGGGTGTTCTGGCGGCTAGGGGAAGGGCAGGCGGAGGAGGTAGTGGCTGCCTGGAAGTCCGGTCGGAGGAGGGAGAAGGGGAGTCGGGCAAGGGGGTGGTCGGCTAGGGTTTAGGTATTGAGTTGATTTCTAGAGAAAATAAGGAAAAGGGGTGAGGAGTTGTATTTATACACATGTAGGGGTTGGTTTGACCTAGGCAAAGTTGACTTTGGTCAACATCCTCTTGGGTTGGGCCTTGGGCTCATAGGGGAATGTTTGGGAGGGCTATAATTTGAATCAATTAAATTAAATGCTAGGTTCAATTGATGGGCAATGTTGTGCGTTTGCATATTCAGAAAAATTATGGAAAAAATTCATGTGAAAGGGGAATTTGGGTTTTCTTCATGCATTGTCCAATGGTATGGACACCTCAATACCTTTTTGCATAAAAATGCCCAACAATTGGGAAAATTGTACAAGGATGGAAATTGGGTTTTAATTAATTAAAATATCGTGCATGGTGTTCTAGAATTAATTAGAAGTACATGGGATTAAAATTTGGTGGGGGCACAAGTGTCATGGACATAAAGGATTCAGTATAAAATATGAACAAAATTCGGGTTGCACAAAACGGTCAAGATTGTGCCTCCAATTTCGATTGGAACGTACAAGGGTACAAAATCGCATTTTATTTAGAATTAAAAATAAATACGTCCGTGATGATTGTTGTGGGACTAAAATGTAGCACAAGAGAGAGTGGTCATGAGTTATACAAGGGTCAGAATGGTAGGTTGGCACGACTAGAAAAAGTGTATAGAATTCGTAGGAAGGCAATGGTTAGTAAGGTGCTCCAATTATCGAAACGACAGTAAGGTATACTAGGAGATACAATATTGTACAAAATAAATAAAATACTGTAATCTAATTCTAATTGTCTCCAAATTAAACCTAGTTTCTTTATCTAAGCTAAGTAAACCTAAATTTGGTCAAGGGGGTTCACAAATATCCTGCTCCCGAGGTCTCGTCCGAAAGGTCCAGCGACTCTATAATATAATATAATATAATATAATATAATATAATATAATATAATATAATCATCAGTCATTACACTATTATGCACAAAAATTATAACTACACTGTACTTAGGAACTAACGCAGGGGGGTTACATCTGGTCAACTAGCAGGGTCGCGTGTGTACGCAGCTAAAACGTACAAGTGTCACATCCTCAATTTTTGTGCACAACAAGACAACGAGTTATCAAAATATGTTACGAAACTAAATAACGTATAATACAAAAATACAAGTCCTAGTTAACATGTTAGTGTGCAAGAAGCCAGTTTGTCTAAACACCTAGGTCAACACAAGTGTAACACATTAAATAACTACATTTTCTATGTGGTAATTACTAACACAAATATTATTCTAACATATGTACACCTATACACAAATGAGGTATTCACTAATACTAATATTATTCTAAAATATGTATATCTATACACAATGCACAAGGGTTTACAACACGGTCCATTCAACAATACATGAAGAAGGAAGTGTGAAGGTATACTTAGTCGTGATCGTGTCTAGGGGGGTATCCGCGGCTCGTCGGTGGCCTGGCTCCGGCGGAGGAGATCGGTGCTTCGGCGAGCACAGCACGTAGCAGCAGCAACTCTGGCAGCAGCGTCAAAGCAGCAGCTTGCAACGGCAGTGGCTGGGTGGTGGGTTGCTGGTCGGGGAAGAACGGATGGGTGCGGGTGATGGTGATGATGGTGTTGGTGATGGTGATGTTGGTGACGGGGACGACGAGCTAGGGTGGTAGTGGTGGTTGCTGATGGTGGTGGAGATGGCGAGGCAGGGATGATGGCCGGGGTCAAGGTGGGTGGATGTGGTATCGGTGGGAGTGACTGGGAAGAAGGGGAGTCGGTGAAGAAAGGTCGGGATGGTGATGATGTGAATGGAGGAGGAGACGACGGTGTTTGAGGGAGGGGGGAGTAGAGATGGGCTGTGGTGCTGTGGCGACGGGTTGCCCGTGGGGGATGTTGAGGGGGGAACAGGCGGTGCTGGAGGTGGTCGTGATGGTGATGGCGATGGCAGTAGGTGTTGGTGATGACCGGAGCTTGTGGAGGTGGTCGAGGTTGAAGAAGTAGTGAAGTAGCAGCGGTAGAAATGGCGGTGGCCGTGAGGTAACCGTGGGGGATGACCGGAGATGGTGGCGGGGTGGTCGGGTTGAAGGGTGGTGACCGGGTGAAGGAGAATGGAGGTTGTAGTTTAGGGTTTTCGATTGAGGATAAAGTTGTGGGTTTTAGAGAGAGGGAGTAGGTATATATGTAGAAAATAGAGAGATAGGTCTTTACCTTGGAATTAGGGACGGCTGTAGGTAGCTTCTAGGGATGAGGGAAACTTCTACATGATAAAGGAGTGGCTAGGATGATGGGAGTTTGAAATGGAGGGTGGAGATGTAAGGAGATAAAGTTGTATGAAGTACAACAAATGGGGGAAGGGAGGATTTTGTGGGTTTACCAGTCAAAGAGGAGAGAAGGGTTTCTTCATGTGTTGGGTCCAATGGGAGGTGGACACCTCATTGCATTTTTGCATAAAGGTCCCTTAATAATTAGAAAATTGCATAAATAATAGAATTTGGGATTGGATGAGGCAAAATACCATGTTTGGTATGATATAATAGGTTAAAATGGTGTGTGGTATTTAGTATGAACCTTGAGGGTATGAGTGGGGGTTTGGTTTGGAGTTGGGTCTAGTTTTGGGTGAGGTTGGATCCTTATACTAATTTAATTAAAATTAGTGTAAGTGGTGCTCTTTAATTAATTCAAAATACATAGGATTAAAATTGGATGTGACACAAGTATCATGGACGTAGTAGTCTCAGAGTAGAATATTACCATAAATTGGGTTGCATAAAATGGGTCGAGGTTGTGTCTCCAATTTCGATTGGAACGGACAAGGATGCAAAGTTAGATTTATTTGGATTTAAGAATGGACGTTTGTAACGAATATTGTGCGACTAAAATGAAGCACAAGAGAGGGTATTTATGAGTTATGCAAAAGTCAGAATGGAAGACTGGCACGTCTAGAAAAAGTGTATAAAATTTATTGGAAAGCAAATGCTAGTGTAGCGCTCCAAATATCGAAGCAACGGTAAGGTGCACAAAGTGATACAAATATTGCACAATAAATCTAAAACACTGTGTTTTAATTCTAATTGGCTTCAAACTAACTCTGGTCTCTCTATCTAAGCTAAGTAGACCTAAATTTGGCAAGAGGATTTACACATATAGATATCATGTATAAATGTGTTGGGTCCTCAGTCCATAATATATATTATGAGCCCTACATAAATTATAGTTCAGCCCAAATTTGTAGTTCTTAGTTTGAATTCCTAGTGTAAACATTTCCTAGCTAATGCTACCAAGAGCCAAGCCCAAACATTTATTCATTAATTAATTCTACTATTTTAGGCCCATGATATTTAACCTATTAAGCCTTTTTCTTCTTCTTATTTAATGGCAGCATTTCCAACTCTAAGCATCTTATTTATATATTGTCCCATTTTATCTCTTGAGTCCTGGCACGCTCATTTTTCTCTCAATTATTTATATTTATTTGCATTTTAGTCAAACCTCTATTTCTTAGTCTTTCCAGCCAATGGATCACACTGAATCAGTTATTATCTCTCGGTCTAGCCCACTGTTTAAATTCACGGTTTAATTTTACTAATAAATTATTCCAAACCAGACTCCACTAGAACCAGCAACTAATAAATTCCCTTTTCTATGTCATTTCTTATATTTAAGTTTTAATCCTCTAAAAACCAACTATTCTCTATATTTTGAATTTGCACTTCCAGCCATTAGTTTTTTTGTAGCCCAATAGTGAGCCCCTATGTCACGCCCCAATACCAGAATATGAAGACGGACATGGCCAGCTACCCCGTACAAGATATTATACGTCGTACGATGATCACGACTGTAACTAGAAAAGGGGGAGCATGCTACAATCAGGTCACTTAGGGTCACACGAATATCTATGTCTCAATCAATTAAATAAGAAACAGTAATCATATATCATATATGATAAAGCAATAAGGTGTCACAAATGCTTTCTCAAGATATTCTGGAGACCAGTTGAACAAAATAAGAAGCTTGTGGAATAACAAAAGTACATGACAGTATTACAACTGTAGTCTGATTTATATACAGTCATGAAAAGGAAACTAAATGTCCATATATGCCGGCTAACATGTGTCGGTGGCTAAACACCCAAAAGAGTAAAATACACAATGACGAACGGGAAATACGGAAACTCACTCGTTATATTCGGCGGCCATGTTCCTGGTATGCTCCATAAGTCGGGAGAAAGTACGCTGGATCCTCAAGTGCTGGTTCGAAACTTGGCCATAAAAAACCAGTGGAGTTAGACCCAAAATAGCAAGTACCACAAAGGAAGCACGAAATAGAGAAACAAAAACCCAAGCAATAAATATATAATAATATATATAGGTTCTGTGTCGTAACTTAGGCCCATGGCATATCCTAGCATAAAGGCCCAATCCTACAACCAAACAAGGATAATGGTCGAATCCATCACACTATAATAGTCCATTTGCCTAGGCTACTAACAAAATAATACAATCACAACCAAGTCCAATTAATAAAATCGGCTAATCACTTGTACGACTTGCTATTTGTAGAGTCTGAGGTTATTTTAGAATAATGCATAATAGGTATCCTCAGATCATGCCATTGCCGAACACGAGCTAATCGAGCCAATATATGATTATACAGGCACTTCATAAATTTTACCAATTTTTCATAGGGCCACTGTGCTAGACCACGGTATTTGCGGTTCCAATATTTCTATAATGAAATAGTGGCTCGATATTATTTATAATTGGTCAGATATTGCACTCCACTAAGACAGATGATATACAGTATCTGTGGTGGACAGTCCATATCCCACCTAGAATAAATCTCTGTGGGAAGGTTCGTTGGCATAATCTCGGGAAACCGTTTTATCCCAATGTTACTACCATTTTAGTTGCTTAATTAACCCTATATTGTTTTCAAAATCTCAAGTCTGGCCACATGAGAATTTTTCTTAAGATGTCGTACAAAGTATGGGCACGTTAGAAACAAATCCATGGAGGTTTAGTCTAGATTCACCCAAGCGTGTATGCAACATTCAATAATTCAATATCCTAGCTACGCTTTGGTACTTGATTCACATATCATGCCCATGATGGGGGAAAACTATATATATAGTATTACGCGTTTAGGAATTTAAAGGCATTCTCGATGCACAACCCAAATATAAATTACTTAATACGTAACATATTATCTCGTACCTCAGTGCATATTAGATCATGAACAATATCAGGTAATAATTGTATCAGTATGTATATAATATTTGAGTCCAATTACCAATTATTTATTGGGTCACATGAATCTTGATCACATTATAACACGAAGCTTATGTCATGGACATAGCTGGTTAGTCACTATTACTTAGTCTGGTCCACACAGAAATCTCAGTCCAACACATATTCATGCCATGTACATAGCCAATCTTAGCACATGATCGTGTCTAGCATGAGGTCGGATTACTAAGTCCATTCTTCCTTAGAATCAAGATACAAACATTACTAGAATTAACCACATAGAGTAAAAAATATTCCAAATAAAATATATGATCCTAACAAGAAAGTACTACGTGTACACATGGAGTCACTAAGGATAATACGTGTCTAAGTCGTTCACAAGAAGGCCAGGCCGCTTGAACCAACTCGGCCGAATGCACCTCCAGGTCGCATGCTCGGGCAAAAGTCCACTACTTGGGACAAGTGTCGAAGTGATGTACAATAAATGAAGTGTTAGGAAAGTGACATAAAGGTGATTGATGTGACAAGGCATATGTGTCAGAGAGAAAAGACAAAAGCACAAAAGGTCATACAGAGACACAAAATTCGTGTAGAGGCATGTGCCCAAAAGAAGAGATGCATGGCTTGTGGCCACACAATCTCCTGAACGCATGGATTCAGGCCTTAGTCAATATCCATGCGTTCAAGGTACTATGCGTCTAACTTTTGAAAGCATGCACAAAGTAGACATACGTCCAACAAGATGGACGCATGCTGGAGGAGTCGCATGTTGCTAGGCCGCATGGTACTCCATCGTCCCAGAACAACAAGTTCGGCCATAGAAAAACTCCAAGAATCCGAAAAACTTATTCTGCCATAAAATCCTTATCTCAACTCCAAATCAAGTGCTTCAGAAGCCAAATTGCTCGAAATAAAGTGCTCCATCACATAGAACAATTAGTTTTCAAAAATAACAAGCTTTGAAGATCAAAACCAAGAAAAATGTAAGAATATCTATACTCATAAAAATTTATATCTGCACCATTTCATTCATCAAATCCAAAAGTACTAAGTTCTAAACATGCTTAAAATTACACAATAAATATAATAGACTAATAATATGGAGAGTTTCTTTATTTCTCATGCAAGATATACTTTGCTAAAGGTGGAGGGAGAGAAACCTAAGAGAGAGAAAGAAAAGAAGGAATAAAAAGAGAAATAAGAGATTTGGTTTATATACATGGAGGGTTTGGGTTTACTTGACCCAATGTTCAAATCATGACCAAGCAATAACCTTAAAATAAACTGAACTAAGCCTTCACCAAAGAATGGGTCTAGTCTCATGTAATAAAATAAACATGCAACAAGAAATAATATGCTCCCAATACGTATACTAGGAACGAAGAGTGACATCTCTATCCACCATAGAAAAATTTTGTCCTCAGAATTCGAATCCAAGTAAGTCTAGAGAAGTAAGGACAAGCACGATACAAATATACTAGTAAATCTACACTACAAACAATAACATCACAACACATAGGTGATCACCGGATAACGGAAT
Organism: Iris macrosiphon; assembly: GCA_036927795.1. NCBI lineage: Eukaryota > Viridiplantae > Streptophyta > Magnoliopsida > Asparagales > Iridaceae > Iris > Iris macrosiphon. Next base: position 63,828,779 of record JAYESA010000013.1, read on the forward strand.
CCAAGATACGGAGGCATAAGGTAGAATATACCTTTCGAATCGAACAGGTGCAGGTACCGAGACAGTATATCGTCCTTGTGCTCCCATGTCGATTCTCCAAGAATGTGATGGCCTTAGGCAACCCGGACAAGAAAAATAGTCCGTATAAAAGCATGGGAAATCTAGATCCATGAGCCCAACAAATATGTGCCCCAAGATCGACTTAGAAGAAATCAGGCTGCAGATTGACCATGCGGTTAAGGAAAAGCATGATCCATGCGTCCCAATATTGGCCACATAACGGCTGACACAAAGAATATGTCTGCATAAAATTCTGACAAAAATGACTTTTTGAATGCCTCGAAAGATGTGAGCACGCTAAACGATAGAACCTTACGTCAGCATAAAATTACTCCTGATGGGTGTGCAGTGTGTCACGTCCCGATCTCCAGCAGGCAAATCGGCCGTTCCCGCTAAGCGAGAATCACCGTGCCAGCGCTCCCGCGTAACGATCGCTTTGACCCATCCGGGCGTAATGCCACCTGAGCGTGAGCCATGCCCGTACAAGATCTTGGTTCATTGGCTGGCGGTAAGAGTTCTAAGCCATAGAGTCACACAGATTGTCCGAGTGCAGCGAAGTTTATGAACGCATAGGCGATAGGTAACAAGTTCACTGAGTCGACAATATCGGAAGCATTGAATAACACAAGTTAAAGTAAAACAAGCTCTTTTATTGATATAAACAAGTGTTACAGGCGGCGCATGGCCGAGATTACAAGTCGCCCAAGCCACTCTCTTTGAAACAATAAAAGCGTGCCAAGTGGCTACAGTTTATGGAATGATTGTACAGGCGATAATCAGATGATGTTCCAACATTATGTCTTGTATATGTGCTTCAGTTTTGGACGCAACGCTCCAAGGCTTCAGAGGGAACTCCTGGCCTTAGCACGCATGAAGGAGGCATCCGCACCGTACGAGGTTCTTCCGTACCCTGTAAATGATCTGGTGGATTATCGGTACATTGAATGCACTGGTGGGGAGGCTACTCGCCCGCTCGACAAATCCAAACACGTAATATAGGTTCCGTGCACCAACTATTAAGTTGTCTATCTAGTTGCCTTAGGATCAGTTTTATGTAAAGAATTGAATAACCTAACTCGTGTGGCAATGCGCCGTCCGACATGAGAGAAAACACGATGTGACTTACCAACTTACCATTTGGCCTTCCCTGTCCAAGATAAATATTGTTAATTCAAGCACGAGCATTTATAATGACAATCAAGGCAATGGCATAGGCAAACACGAGAGTCGTTGTATCATGATCGTTCAGGTGTTCAATTGTCTTTTGATGCGATGCAATGACTCGCACGCGGATAGCCGCTAAGCGAGGATGACTTATCTATAAGAACATGAGTCGCTGGCATAGCCATAAAGGACGCGTTATAGTCGATGAACGAGGATGGTATGCAACGAAGCACGTGAGGCGCTACACACCATCCCGTCCGTACGTGAGACTATCGTGAAGTTCCATTCGGATCGGATCGGCCCCGGTGCCCCAAAAACCGTCCGTGGAACGTAATTTCCATGTTTCCAAGTTGTCCGCGATATGCAAGTCAAGGTCTTTCCAAATCTATAACTTGATATGATAATCCATGATTCTTGTTCTGAACCGAGCATTTGCTCCACGAGATGGGATTCTTTCGTTATGTGACGTGATTCTCGTTCATATGTAAACTTGATATGATTATCATTCAGTTGCAACGTGACAGGATTCTTGATTCATGAACAACTTTCCTTGATGCATTCCCCAGGTTCGGGGCTGCCTTGGTAACCTAACGGTCTCGGATACTTTCAGGTTCATTCTTGCACGGGATGACTACTTAGTAGTCTCCCGGGGTTTGGATGAAAATAAGGCAACATACAAGCAGACAAGCATGCAATTGTATAAACACAAAATTTATGTTAGCTCGGGACCGAAGGTAAGCCGAGGGGTAAAACCGTAAGGGACTTCCCGAGCGACATGATCTAGGGTAGCATGCGAGGGTCTGAACATATATATATATATATATATATATATAAGTAATATTTTATTTCCATATTCTAGCATAAGCAATACAAGTTGGGATTATTCCCTTAGCTAGGTGAGTTAAATTCATATTAGCACGCAGGGGGTGATTCACCTAGCGACTAGCATTTATCGTTCCATATTTTATGTGTGCTGGCTAAGAAAAGACAAGTACACCGTAGCCACCCACCTTAGCGATGATTCGCCTCGGTTGAGCGATACTCCAAGCGAGCCTCTGAAATCCTAAGCCGAATTTCTGTAGGGACAAGTCTGGATATCCTTTGCCTCAAACGAGTATTCTCGCCTGAGCAAAGCGGGTCAAGACATGCACTTTTGCCGTTTAGAATTGGCAGTCCGCTTGAGTGGAACGGGGTGTTACATCCTACCCAACTCAGAAAAAGTCTCGTCCTCGAGACTTACTGAGGGCAAGCAATACGTTTCAAATAATTTTAATTTAACGATACAAGGCTGAGGCAAATCTACACAAGTCGTTGTACTTGATCATTTGGATATTTACTTGCACTAGCATCGAGATCATCATATCACTAGTTTGGATCGTACGCATATTCGAAGTGCACTTCTAGCATGAGCACTCCAACCATCTTAGCGATAAAGAAGTCTTAGCACTCGAGTTTCACATTTTTATGAGTCTTGGATCGTGCACAAGTTCAAGGCATCCCTCGAACATATGTATTCAACCAAACTTAGAGTTAGTGAAATCGGACAAGCTACTAGCGATAATCTCAAGGGTTCGCACAGCTTGGCACAAAGGCCACTCGTATCATAATTTTATACAAGCAATCACATTATTCTAATATGCTTTTCGAAAGTATTTAGACTCATTGTTAGAATATTCTATTGCGGCATTGAGAGAGAGCGTGCACATAACCCACGAACGAGCTTTCGAAACTGAGATAATCGAAATGAAGTCCAAAGGAGTATAAGCCAAGCTCTGATACCAACATGTCACGTCCCGATCTTCCACAGGCAAATCGGCCATTCCCGCTAGGCGAGAATCACCGCGCCAGCGCTCCTACGGAATAATCGCTTTGATCCATCCGGGCGTGATGTCGCACGAGCATGAGCCACGCCCGTACAAGGCCATGGTTTATTGGCTGGCGGTAAGAGTTTTAAGCCACAGAGTCGCACAGATTGTCCGAGTGCATCGGAGTTTATGAACGCATA